>CM020618.1:22275342-22392030 GCA_009829735.1 Pyropia yezoensis
GGTACTTCAGGCGTCGGCACCTCGGGAACCCGAGTTGCCTGGCCTCCTTCGTCGTGGGGGTACTGTGAGAGGGTACCCCCTCCCCCATTAACCGACTCTCCACCGGCGTAAGTATCCGCCCGGTCGTGTCCGCGGAGTCTGCTTCGGGTGCTTCGAGCGTATCGCTCCGTGTGACTCCGTTCCAACTCTGCCGACGAGTCGGATCCATACCCCATTGTGTCCGGGTGCTGTCCGGGAGTTGCTGCGCCGGGGTCGACCCGGTGGACTCCGAAGGTAGTCCGGCCGGTTCAAACCGTACCGGTGTGGGAGGAACACGACGGGTCCCGTCGCGTGACGTGTTGGCATCAACACTGCCATTGCGTCCTCCGTCCGCTCCTGGCGAGCGTCGAGTCCGTAAAACCGGGCCTCGATGCGGGCCAATGATGCCATCAGGGAATCCCCTGGTGAAGGAGGCGGCGGAGTGAGGTCGGTCGACGACAGTTGAGGCGGGCCCCCGCCTCCTGCCGTCCGAGCCGTGCCAAACGTCGATCCGGCACCGGAAAGCCTTGGCGTCTCAATGTTGCCGATCGGGTTCCCGATCCCGGTTCCCGTAGTCACCTCCGGAATCGGCGTCGACGCCGATCCGTCATCTTGAACGTTCCCCGTCTCTGGGTAGACGTAATCACAATCAGTCAACCGACGTAACAATCACCACGAATAAGAGAGCGAGGGGATAGATTGGGGAGAGTAACAGTAGATCACAGTCAAAGGTAAAAACTCAACACAATCGATCAGGTCGCAACACCACGAGTACAAGAAAAGGACCGGATCCCTATCCGTGTGCCAGGGCCGAAGACGGCGTCACCACAAGGGTGACGGAAACCCGTCCCCTGCTGCTCCACCAATGTAGCACAATAGGAATCCGTCGCACGTCCACTCTCAGGGAGCACTCACCAAGGGGGATCGGCACCAACGTCACCGGGAGGCCAAGGTTGCTGTCCTTGGAGCGCAAGCCACGGGACCAAGATGGGAGCCCAAAAGAGAGGGGTTTGTTGTTCTGCCTTGGCCGGCGGTGGATTCGCCGCCGGCCCCCACGATATAAACCCTCGGAGAGACACTAAACTACCCTCCACCCCAAGATGCAAGTCCCTCTGGTCATATGTAACTTATAGATACCGTGACCAGTACGGACTATCAAATTGAAAGCCAAGGATTAAAAGTAGCCCCCCTAATATTAGGGTCACAATACGGCCAACCATATTGCTACAAGCTGGCGCGTCGCGAGTTGCACAGAGATACAATGAGAGGTGGCGAAAGGCAATCCCGTACAGTGTGACACGGTCAGACACAACAGAATCCAACAAACACACACGCAGTACACAATGTGTCCATACCTTCACCGTGGCAGCCGACTCAACCGTTGTCGCGGGCTACGGTCCGCTTCTCAGCGGCTGTTGGTGTTGGTACAGGGGCGCCGTCCCCCGATGAGTGTCCCACAACGGTATCAGCAGGCACAACGCCGGGACCGTCTCCATCGTGGGGTGCCGTATCTGCTGCTTCCACACCATCAAGGGGTGCTTTGTCGGCCTGCTCGTCGTTGCCAACAGCGCCTCCGGCGGTCAACCAAAAACGCCGCCCTGTGCCGTCATCGGTCACTTCACCAGCGTCGGTTTCACCGGCACCGTCCTGGTTTAGCGGCAGCGTCAGCGCGCTGGCCGCGTGCGCCGCGCGCAACGCGTCGGTTGCCCCTTTCGGGTGAGGGTCGTCTGCCTCATCCCGGTGTCACTACCCTCAGTGTGGGTGAAGGGATGACCCGGCGGCCACGCAGTAGTTGCAACTGTCGACAGGAGGGGCGTCGTCACAGGGGGCGTCACCCCAGGCAAGTCAGCGCCGTCGCCGCCGCCGCAGGACTGGCCGAAGAGGCGACTGGCCGCCAAAGTGGCTGCCGCCTCCAGCCGCACGGCCTCCGACTCGATCGGCGCGGAAGACGCGGCCGACGTCGTCGCCGCTGCCCCACTCGGTGTCGCCCTGGGCGTTGCCCCCGGGGCGAGCACGGCCCCTGGCGCGGCCGCCGTGGTAGCCGCAGGACAGACCGGCGCGGTAAGCGGGGAAGCCACCGTCCGGGTCGGGGTGGCGGGCCCGGCCGCCGTGCTTGCCGCCGCCAGGAGAGGCGCCGTTGACGCCTCCGCCGCGGTACCCGCCGCACAGACAGGCGCTGTGGGCGGGGACGCCGCCGTCCCGGTTGGGGTGGCGGGCGCGGCCGCCGTGATTGCAACCGCCGACCAGATCGTTGCGGTGGGCGCGGCCGCCGAGGTTGCCACTGCCGACCCGATCGGTGCGGCGGGCGCGGCCGCCGAAGATGCCGCCGTCGTCTGGACGGGGGTGGCGGGCGCGGCCGCCGCGGTATCCGCCGCGCAGACCGGCGTGGTATGCGAGGACGCCGCCGTCCGCGTCGGCGTTGCGCGCGCGACCGCCGTGCTTGCCGCTGCCAGGAAACGCGCCGTGGGCGCAGCCGCCGCGGTACCCGCCGCACAGACCGGCGCTGTGAGCGGAAACGCCGCCGTCTCGGTCGTGGTGGCGGGCGCGGCCGCCGTGACTGCACCCGGCGACCTGATCGTTGCGGTGGGCGCGGCCGCCAAGGTTGCCACCGCCGACCCGATCGGTGCGGCGGGCGCGGCCGCCGAAGTTGCCGCCGCCGTCTGGACCGGGGTGGCGGGCGCGGCCGCCGCGGTATCCGCCTCGCAGACCGGCGCGGTTAGCGGGGACGCCGCCGTCCGGGTCGGTGTGGCGGGCGCGGCCGCCGTGGCCGGTAGTGCCCCGGCCCCCGGGCCCGCGCGTGAAGCTTCGTTGTCCGTTGTGTTCGTGGGGGGGGGCGCGTGTGGGCGGCTTGCTGTTGGGGCAGTATCGGCGTGATTGGCGCAGGGGGCAGATTGGTGCGCGTGGGGTGGGGGAGGGGGGGGTGGAAGGGGGGGGGGGGGGGGGGGATGTCATCCCGTGAGTGTGTGTTGCCGGCCCTCGAACAGCAAGTACGTGCGCTTCACCACAGGTACAGGCGCTTGAGCTGTGGGATCGGCGCCTGGCACGGTACACGCAAGGACGAAGGCCCGCTGTCTTGGCCTGTATCGGCGTGTGACTCCTTCGAGGGCCAGCGACCTGCTGTTGTGCCCTGTGTTGCACCGGCCAGGTATGGGGCCACCCTGCGACGCCTTGCAGGGATGAATTCGCTGTGTGCTCCTCAGTGGCTGTCGGGGAGGGTGGCTGTGTGGTGCATTGCAAGGTCCAGTGGGAGCTCCGAAGGGGTGTGTGCCAGGGGGGGGGGGGGGGGGGGGGGAGCAGGGAGGCGCCGGGGAGGGCAGGGGGGAGGGGTTGGTGCCCGCAGCTATTGTGTCCACAAATAGGTGTATGCGGGGCCAGTTAGTGGTGGCGGATTGCTGAGATTGGTCGGACGAGCGAATATAACGTGGAGCTTGCTCGACCGGGTGTCCCGATCAGATTCTCTGCGGTCACAGCTCTAAAATGAGACACGTACTTACAAAACGTTTTTTGTGATTAACGACATGTAACAACTATATAAAGGACTGTTAGTTATTAGCTTCGTCTATGTCTTTGAGTGCGGTGAACTCACGGTGGAAAGAGACTCTTGGAGCCCGTTTACGTATCGACCAACCAGAACAAGGCGTGTGCATACTTTGCAGGACAAAATCCGTATTTCTTCAGACTTCACGAACACATTCACACTCCGACGGCACTTGAATGATACATGCTGCTCCTTATCCCTACTTGGAAGCTCCGTAGTCCTGCGTGTACGGTGGGGTATTTTTGCCAACAACCGTGATGAAGTAAATAGAGGAGGAAAGATTGTGCCATGAGAGTTGCTGTGTATCTCCTTGTGCACGATCTGCGGTGGGGCCGGCGCACCATGCTCGCCACACACAGCAATTCTGCTCATTGCAAAGCGTGTCCACAGGTGCGGGGCGCGGGTGCGACGAGAGCTGGTTGCCAAACTGGGGTGAGCTCGTTGTCGGACTGCCCCATTGTCCTGCACTCCGTCGACCGATCACGGATATTGCTCGCGAGCGGGAGGATTGATCCTCAACCCCGAGCTCGGCGGCTGGAACGGCGTGTGTCCTCTATGCCTGCGGCGCGCGTGTTTCCGTCGTCCGTGTGTACCTTGGCGTGGGTGTGCACCGGGGTCATCGCTATTTTCGTTGGCGAAGCCACGTAGTTCATCTGAGTTGCAGTGCGTTGCAATTGTCAATGCACGGAGATGCAACGTGCTACCCAACGGCGGTGAACAACTGTGATGATCGATTGTCCTGTGTTCGACTGCGGGGAGCAGTTCGTGTACTCCATTTTATTGGGTCGCCACCTGCGCAGGCGCCATGCCTTTGATGGGCGACGTCCCGTCGAAGATCCCGGGAATGCTCGTGGAGAAGGCTGCGGTGATGCCGATCCAGTTGGAGGCGCAGCAGGCCGGGGCGATACAGTCGGTGGCGGTGGTGAAGATGCTGGTAGTGTGGCTGGAGGTGATATGGGCGAAGAGGATGGAGGCCCTCACCCTAACGATCTGGGAGACGACTGTGCAAGCTCGGTCGGGACAAGTTGTTGAATGCGTTTACTCAACTTGGGGCAATCATATGCCCAGTGTCCATCGGAGTTGCAGTTCCAACACCGATTGTCAGTTCCCGGAGGGGTCTTCCCGACTGGAGAAGACGAAGAGGTACCCTGGGAGGCTCCCACGGCAGCTACTACCCTTTCCTTGCGGATTCGGCGCGCCTCCCTCAGCTCTCTGGCCTGGCGTGCCTCCTCGGGTTCCTTGGCCAACTCGGCCTGACGCTCCTGGCGTTGTTCCTCCCGCAACTTGCGGTAGGCCTCACCTCTGCGGTGGGCAAACCTAGCCAACTCGGCCAGGGTCGCCCGGGCAGTGTTATGCCCCCGGGTCTCCATGCGGACTGACCAATGGAGTCCCTCCACGAACCGACGCTTCACCACAGCTTGTGGATGAAGAAACCCACAAAGATTGTTGAGCTTACGAACTCGCTCCGCAAAGGACAACTCGTCCTCAGTCTCTTCCTGATGGGCTTGCGTAAACTCCTCGACTTGAGAAGCCAACGCTGCTTTGTCAAACATGGCTCTCAACAACCAGTTGACGAGCTCCAAATAGGACGTCACCTCACCAGCGCCTCCACTTGAGGAGCTGGGCGTGACGGACATCAGTTCTGTCCGCAGGTCGCCCTTCGTAAACTCCTGTAGCATATAGAAAGCCATGCCTTCACTTATGGCATTGTCGTCACAGGCTTTTGTGAAACGACGTAGAGGTTCAAAGACACGGAGGGGGGGAGTTCCATCCCACTCCGCTTTGTGCCCAAAAGAGTGAAGTGCATTCTTCTTGGCACGGCCCATGGCTCGGGCCTGGACAGGACCATACACCACCGACTTGTTGTGGAGGGCGTAGGTCTCACAGTCAAAGATCCTCTGGTAGACCGGGTTGGCTACCTGGATCTTGGGCGGCACCTCACGTTGAGGGAACAGCCGCTGTGGCACTGGGGTAAGCTGGCCCTCAGTGCCTGTAGTCTGGCGCGGCGAGCTTGGTGTAGCCGCCGGCGTTTCCGAGGGAAACTTCCCCGTGAAGGGCGTACGCCCCACCGAGAATGGTGTGGCTCCCTCGTTGGGAGTCACAGGGGTCGCCCCCTGTTCGGGGCGACCCGAGATAGGCGTGAGGAGGGATTCCCCCTGCGCCTGCGGGCTCGAAAGCCCCAATCCGGTCTGGACATTGAGGCCATCTGGCAAACTAGCCACAATCTGATTCAGAATAGTATTCGTCATCGTGAACACCAGGTCCGGCAAAGTCTGCCGTAACACATTGGTCGCCTCCCGACGGACAGTTTCCGCGAGGAGTGGATTGTCGACTCCAGTTGAGTCTCGGTCCGCCTTCGGGAGTCCACCTGAGGGGTAACCACGATCCTCAGGGGTCTCAACCGGGGGCATGGGCGCGAGCCCATCGCCGACCAACGGAGGTCCGCCGTCCTCCGAAAGCCTAGTTGGCGACGGCTCCAAGCCAAAGTTGGCTCCAACCCGAGTGGAACCCGCGGGGACAGTCCTCACACCTTGGGACGTTCCCGTTGAGTGTACCACACGGTGGCCAGACTTCGGCCCATCCACAACAGAAGTGTCACCCGAGTGAACTCCCGACTGAGTCGCGGTGGCCTGTTGCCCGCCCGCACTTCTAGTCCTGCTGGCTAAAAGGACCTCTAGTCCCTCTACGACCCCAGGTAAACCCACCTGTGTCTCACCAGTATTCGAAGGCACTGAAGTGCGTGCGACACCCGTGTACTCCCCAGACGACGGAGGGTCCGAGCTAGCCATGTTGGCTAACGATCCGTATGACACGGTCCAAGTCCACCATTCCTCTGAGACAGAGGGCCCCCTACACTCGGGTGCACCCGGGGGTAAAGTTTACCTCTGTCCCCTGCTGCTCCACCAAATGTGGCAAAAACCTCTCACACACGCGACACCCAAGTTGCGGCGGTGAACAAGGGCTGCCTCGCGTGTCGGGGGAACCGGAAGAAGTGCAAGTCGCACACACTCTATCCCTGTTGTGGGGCAAACCCCCCACGACAAAACAAGAAGATGGTGTGTGAACCAACAGTTTCTTGGTCGGGACGGGGAAGCGAGGCCAAGCCCCGCTGTCTCTCCCCTTATCCCCCCAGGGTCCCCTCAGAATCTCGCCACTCGGAATCTCGCACCCCAGCACCTGCCCACCGGGCCACACGAAAATTCAAGACGATAAATGCAGAAAACCCTCAAATCCACGTGAGATTTACAACTAAGCTAACTATCCCGAACTTAGGGAATATGGACCCAAATGCATGGGGAGAAACGGGTCAGGCTAGCTCCGTGCCGCCCCTTGCATGGCACGTGTTGCCCCCCTACCTGGGGGTCAATACTGCCAGAACCGGGGCACAGTTGACCCGATACGGGCCAACTCGGTCGTCATGAACCCCGCTACCGACTCGCAACTCGCGGGCGCCACAACATTACGAACGCGCTCCTCAAGTTGAGGAGTCTCGGATACTTGGAGGGTTGCAGCCGACGCGGCCAACCAAGAAATGGTGCGCCTCAAAGTAGTGATCATCATCTCGAAAGTCAAGGGCGCGGCCGGCAGTACCAACTTGGGGTAGACCATGAGTAGGGTAGCCCCCAAGTTGGGGGACACCGGAAAGGATGACTCAACCGCAACGCCTATCGGGATGTCCCCGTGCGGCTGGAACGGGACAGGAGGAAGAGGAGGGGCTCACCGACCAGGCGGAGCCCGAGAGTAACTACGACCCCTACTCGGGGCCGCCGCAGTGGGTTGAGCCATGTAGTCGTCATAGGAGGCCACGGCCACCACGATCGACTTGTCGGGGGGAGGCGCAGTGTGGCGCTCCACATTCGGGGCATACGGGTAGTCCCCGATGCCCAACCCCTCCTTGAGGACCACGCGGCCGTCGTGAAGTTCACGGCCGACCCGGACGAACTGGCGAAGTGTGCCATCGTTCTTGTGAAATATTTGTTACCCAATAAAAGGATATGGGACCGACCGGCGCCCGGAAGGCAAAGAGGGAGCTATTACTGTAAAGGCAAAGAAGACAGACCTTTAGTTCCAGGACGTTCGATGGGGAGCAAGCCGGCCGAGCGGCGGCGGCGAGCCCCCACGTCGCAGATAAGGGCGAAATAGCATGCTGGTCGAGCGACCGAGCGGAGGCCAGGCGGCCGATCGCTACGAGCATGGCAATCAACATAAAAGATCCCTCCAAGGCAAGGACAGATAAACAATACAAAACAAAAGTAGTCCCCCAAAGGGCGAGCCACAAGTGGGCCCATACCGACAAGGTTGGGGCCACCAGTCAGGGGGGCTACTAGCCAAACAATACCGGAATTCGGTACAAAGGGCGGATATGCTACAGTCCTTGGGCCCGCGGGAAGATCGGCGCAACTTGTGCTCGATGCTCTCCCACTCGATAAACTTGTGGAGGCGGAGCATCTCCTCAAGTAGATTGAGTTGTCCTGATGAGCACCCCTCAGCAACTAGCTGAGGGGTGAGCTGCTCCAAGCCATGGATAAGCCGGGGGGATAGACGCCAGGACATCCCCCGCTGCTGCACACAGGACACCCAGGTCGACATGACCTCAAGGAGCCACTGGGTTGCCAACGTGGCAAACACCAGGTGGTCCGGGCTAGCCGTCAACATGAAGGAGCCGAAGTGGTCGATCATCCGTGGTAGTAGCGCCGGGAACCCATAGGGGACCTCGACTTGAAGCCACCACTCGGGCTTCTTGGGGTAGTATTGCTCCTTGCTAGCAGGTGACTTCTGCGGAAACTCGAATTGAGCCGAGGTCACCAAGTAGGGACATCGCCGGTAGTCCTTCTCCATCCGCACGTCGAAGTGATGACTGTGCGGATCGACGTCGCTTAGGTACGGGGGGCGAGTTGCAACCGCGTCCCAAGTAAAGGTCGGCACGTCGCCGGGGACCGCGGTGGTACCCCCGCGGGCCAACAACTTCTTGGCCAGCTGAACGTCTTCGACCTCGTCCTCATCCAGGAAGGCAATCTGGTCCGTCTTGAAGTCGGCAGGAAACCCGACCCTACGGAGGAACTTCTCTCGTAGGCGGTCCCAGACGCGACTCATCGCTCTGCCAAGTCGGCCACAGCGGATAACCGTCAAGTCCTCCTCGTACAGGGGCCAAGGGGGGTAGAACCACCTCCCCAAGGCCTCCCGTGGAAGAACGGGGCCTACCTCCGGGGCAGATCCCGCCGCTAGCCCAAAGCCGGGTGACGCGGGCATCCTATCCCCCGGAGTGACCGCGGAGCCCCCGCCGGAAGTCCCGGCGGGCGCTACATCGCAAGATGTACCCTCCATCCGTTTGTCCAGGGAGTCATTCTCCAACCCCGGGGTCACCATGGCTCTCCCCAAGTTAGGGAGAGACAGTTCGGTTGCAGCTGCACGAGTCCCGCCTCGAGTTGAGCGGGACTCGGATCGTCGGTAGACGGGTGGCCTCCCCAGCGCGGGGCGGCCCAGGGTAAGGTGAAAGGAATTGGTTGGCGAAGGAGGTGTTGGTAAGGTGAGCACTGACAAGAGCAAGCTCCCAAGTGGGAAAGCTTGAGGAGAGGGGTGGTCGACGTGACCGCCTATACGTCCGCGTGACGTACCGGGGGGCCAGCAAGTCGCGCCCCCCACGCCGCGATGTGCGTTTATGTACCCCCTCGCTGGGCCGACCGCGTCGGTCGGAACTGAGGAGAGGGGAGTGTGGCAGTATTGACCCCCAGGTAGGGGAGCAACACGTGCCATGCAAGGGGCGGCAGGCCACTAGCCTGACCCGTTTCTCCCCATGCATTTGGGTCCATATTCCCTAAGTTCGGGATAGTTAGCTTAGTTGTAAATCTCACGTGGATTTGAGGGTTTTCTGCATTTATCGTCTTGAATTTTCGTGTGGCCCGGTGGGCAGGTGCTGGGGTGCGAGATTCCGAGTGGCGAGATTCTGAGGGGACCCTGGGGGGATAAGGGGAGAGACAGCGGGGCTTGGCCTCGCTTCCCCGTCCCGACCAAGAAACTGTTGGTTCACACACCATCTTCTTGTTTTGTCGTGGGGGGTTTGCCCCACAACAGGGATAGAGTGTGTGCAACTTGTACTTCTTCCGGTTCCCCCGACACGCGAGGCAGCCCTTGTTCACCGCCGCAACTTGGGTGTCGCGTGTGTGAGAGGTTTTTGCCACACCGTGCTCGCGACAGAACATTGTCCTTGTCAAACGGGTACCGGCCCGTGGTCGCAAACGACTCGCGCACAATGTGGGGGAGGAATGCCTGCCGCTCTGCGGTAGAAAGCCAAGGCCAGCAGGGCTTCACCAGTTTCAATATTGACGAGCATCCCGTCCATCACTTGTTGCTCGTTGGACCGCCGCACTAGGTTGTGAAAGGTAGCGAAGGGAGATGCGTCGAGGGGCTGCAGGAAGTGGGAAGTGTTGGGGAGTAGGAAGAAGAGGCACACCTGACGGTCGAGCGCTTTCCCGAGGGTGGCGGGGCGCATATGGGCCCAAAGGCGGTCGCCAACCAGCAGCAGGTCGGTGGACGGGTTGCGCACGGACCACTCCGTCGCCACCAGGTCGACCACGTGGGCAAACGCGTCTGCGTCGAGAAACCCAGACTCCGTGCAACAGTAGTACCTTGGCCAGTCCCGCCGGCCGGTCCTCGGGGCGGCGTGGAGCTTAAAGTTCACCTCGGCCGCCTGGTCGTCCTCAAACTTGGCCTTCATGACGTAGACACTCAAAAACACCGTACCATCTGCTGCCACAAACGAGAGGAGCGATGCCACCGTACTGTGGTGTACCGATAAAGCGTTCGCCCGCTCTTTGTCGGCCGACTCGACCCGCTGCGTCACCATTCGCCCGCCTTCGTTGACGATCCGCGACTCGTCGTAGTTCATGGTGCCCCCTGGGGTGAAGTGGTGCTGCTTCAGCAACTCCTTCAACTCCAAAGAGAAATCCTCGACGGACTGCATCACACTAGGTCCAGCACGTTTGTCAGAAAGTGCTTTGCACGCCCTCCGGGACAGCTCTTTCTTGTGCCGCTTCACCCACCGGCGCAGCCACGACGCGGACAGCTCCTTGCCCCACTTCCGCTGCACAAGTTGACGCACCTGCATGTTGGAGAGCGGCATGTTGTTCATGATAAACGCCTGCGCAAGCGCCACCAGCGTAGCGTCCTTCTCCGCCCCGAGGGTGGCGTCGCCGTGGGCGCTGGGGTTGCGCGGGTAGGGGCGGTGGTAGGCCTCCCGGAGCGCATGCACAGAGACCCCAGTGTCGCACGACACAGCATCAATGGCGCTCTTGAGGGTCCTGCCATCCTGCCGCAGCTTCTCCACCCGGTCAAGCACGTCGGCCGCCTTCATGGTTGCCAGAAGTGAGCAAGAAGGAAGGCACACCGATGAGTCGGAGTGCCGTTCTGCTTATTGTGAGATGTGACTTTCCGACGAGATTTGCGATTTTCCGACGCTGACTCATTGTCATCCGATGCGGCCACGCTGTTCCAGACGGTTCCAGATGTTGTGATTGTTGCCGACAGCTCTGCCACGCGGGCTCCATATTAGTAATTCCGTGACGGCGCTCGATCGTTGTGATGTGATGGAACGTGATGGGCCAACCGCACCGCTCCATCACACTTCATCAGGCCCGCTGGCACATGCCGGCCGCGCTCGTGAGTGACGCTGAATCCTCGCGCTGCGTTGTGTGCTTGTTTTGTGTTGTGTGTCTTGCTGTCGGCTCAGGTGCCATGCACATATGAGATTCCCAATTCAGCCGGCCAATAGATTCTGACCTCTCTGTTCACGTGGGGACCTCGTGCCGAGCTCTCGACCTATCTTGGCCGGACCTGTTAACGAATGGTCCCCAGCGCAGCAAGCTCGTCGGGCATTAGCCTATAGAATCCTTCGGATAACACTTTCACCTCATGACCCCCCCGCACCCGCCCCCTCTCTTACTGTCCATTTGGTCCATTCTCGCTCCCTTCCTCCACAGGCACCCCAGTCGCCCCCCCGCATCACGCATGCGGGGAGGCCCCCGTTGTCCCGCCACCTCTCCGAGAGGCGCTGGCACGTCCGCAGCTATGTGTACATATGAGTTTAGACAGCCACCGACCAAGGTATACCCCGGCAGCGGCTGATGGTCCCCCGACCAGCCAGCCCTCTGGTAATTCTCTCCGTCCCTTCCCCACCTTTGTCCCCTCTCACCGATCCCCCTTCCGCCCTCCTCAAAGCTGTTCCCAAAATTCATTCCTGCCCGCCCTGCGCGCCGTAGGACAGCACCTTGCGGCCGTTGAGGGGCTGCGTCGGCCGCTCCGTCGGCACCACCACCCCCGACTCGAGAAGCGCGCGGCCGAGGCGAGCTAGCTGCCTGCGCCTGGCTCGCCGTGAGGACCTTCCGCGGCATAACCTAGGTGACGCCCTCGGAGCACGGCGTCGTCGTCAGCGTGTGCCAGGCGGTGGGACGGCCGCGACCCACGCAAACACGCCCCACACCCCCGCTCCCCGCAAAACCTCACCTACTTCTACATTGAAAAGCACCCCCTCCCTCCCCTCGCCTTCACTCTTCTCGCGTCGTTCTCCTCGAGTCATCTTCGAGCGCTGCCCGAGGAAGCCGCACGCCGACGCCGCCATCAAACACAGGTTCATAAAATGGCGCCCCCTCCTCACCCCCTTAGCGTTCCCTCTGCACCATTGTATGTCTCCACTAAAGTGCTCATCCTGGAGATCAAAAAACGACTGTCCTACACGCCGCTCTCTTCACCATGCCAGATAGATAGATGGCGAGCACAAAATATTCAAATGTTTTTAAGCTTTTCTGATGTCACGGAAAGTTCTAACCAAAGTTCAAAAGCGTCCCTAATCAAAACACAAATCTCGTATGTGCATGGCACCCGAGCCTTGCTGTCCGTGCGGGGTGTGGAGTGCCGTGTGCGTGCGTGTGGCGGGCGACTCCGCGCCTATATATACGCTCCCTCGCATCGAGCAGCGAGGAGGGAGTCGGAAGGACAAGACAGCAACTAGTGTTGAAGGTTGGGTTATGCTAAATCTGAACGGGCGGGGTTGGGGTGGGGATGGCGACACCAGGAATACTTGCGCAGCAAGTATCATGCGCTGGGGTGGGGTTGGACTGCGAAAGGTCGGGCGGCGACAAAAAGCTTCACTCGGATGGACCTTTCATGTGCGCCATGCCGAAACCGCACCATCCACACGTTGGCGCGAAAAAAGCCCGCCCAACCGGAATCCTCGGTCTACTCATCGACGGGACGGTGGCGGGCGGTCGCGGTCGTCGCACCGTCTCGCGCAGTGCAGGCCAGCCCATCGCACACGCGCCGGTCGCAGCTGGAGGCCACACCGAGGCAACTGCCTCATTGTGCCCGCGCGTGCCCGTCGGCTGCACGGGGTCCCATGCTTTCCTGGTCATGGATTTGTTGGCTGCGTATAGCGGCGTCGAGAGCGACGACTCAACCTCCTCTGATGAGCCCATCGACGCCGGACGTGATGCGTCTGACGAAGACGCCTCGGGCACGTGCATGCTGTTCAAGAAAGACGCGCTTGATCTGTACAGAGTACGTTATTTCTTGGTCTGTTTAAACGGAGAGCAGCGCGCCTCATGCTTCTAACGAAGTCCAGGGAGCAAAGTTACTGGTGCTTACTATTTCCATACTCTCGGATTACTGTGCCCGACGTATGTGTGCTTTAACTGCTTTTTTTTGTACATCTCCCATGATCAGATCAGTGAGCGGAAGACCGTTGAGCTTGTTGTTACGCACGACGTCGGTGCAGGTGCGCAGTACCTGAGCACCAGCGAGGCTGGCGTCGCGCACGTGCTGGAGATAAACGAGACTCAGTGTACGGACTGGTTCAAGGACAGTCCCTACACTTGGGGGAGCCCGAAGGGCACCGACGCCACCACGATGGACGTGGGCGGAAAGTCTGTTCCGTACTTAGTACGCAAGAGAAGCTGCCAGCCCCCCATCGTTTGCTCCCTCATGCCCGCCGCGGTAGCGGATCGACCGCATGAGGTGGTGAACTTTGAGGACCCCACGTGGATTTCCGCTATGAACTTGTGCGAGGCCGATGACTCACCGGAGCGCAAAGTGCACAAGACGACGATGGTAAGCCTCACATGTATGCATGACCATTTATGTGTGCTTCTCTGTGTGTCGTTCACTTCCGATACGATACCGACTGCAAAATTTCTCTGCTTGTTCATTGACGTCTTGTTTAGTTGCTGTAGGCATTTTTCAAAACTATCCAGAAGATGGAAGAGGGCGGGTGCTCCTTTAAGGACGAGCAGGGCTGCTCCTGTGGGGGGACGTAGCGGCTCGTGCCGGGCCGTGGCCGCCGGCGGGCATTCGTTGGATGCTCAGATTGGCGGCCTGGGGACCCTCTTAAATGGAGTGGAGGGCACATGTCATGCTCCTTGCCCCATGGGGTGGACGAGGAGAAGCTGTCCCGATGGCTGGAGAACGGGGTCGACGGGGAGGAGGCCGGGGAGGCCTGCTGCTACATTGCCGGGAAGCGGACGAAGGAGCTCTCTTGTAAGCGGCACGGCGACCTCCTTCCACCCTTACAGCGGAGCGCTGGGGGCGTTTGCCCGGTCCGGGTTGAGCTGCACACGCGGGAGCCTCTCCCCGCAACCGGGCTTGTGCGCGTCATCGTTGTGCTCCGGGGCGTACACTCGCACGTATTCCCTGTGTACAAGCCGAGCAGCCGGACCGCGCACAAGATTGTTGACGATAATCCAACCCTGACCATCCGCGCGCTTCAGGTATGCCTCTTTTTTCCTCTCTCTCATATCTTGTTCCTTTTTCTCATATAGTTGGCGAGGGATTTTTTTTTTTTTTGTACAGACCTCTAACTGTCACTTGTTGCACCTTATTTTTTGGCAATTTTTTCATACCTGTAGAGTGCCATTGCTGATGCCAGTGGAGGAGCGCCGGCCGGCAGCGAGTTTGTGCGCCGGCTGCGCCAGCAGGCGCGATTTGGTGCGCATCCCTTTGGGCAGGATCTTCTGGGGGTCATGGAGGTGCGACGCCGCAGCGGTTACAAGCACCCGTACGTGAAGGCTGTCGTGGATAGGGATGATGTTGCCGTTGTCATCCTCCAGAACGACCAGCAAGCACGCCTGTCCGAAAAGGTGCGGTACTGTGAAGCGGACTCAACGTTTGGGGTCGTCGCCCCTCGCGCAGCCAAAGACGGCGTCGCCGCCGACGCCATCGCCAGCGCTGGACAGCAGGCATTTGATTGGAACCAGTTCTCAATTGTTACGTTGCATGGGGACTGCTACGTGGGGGAGCCTTGATGTGTCCGTCGCAGTGAGTGTGCCCGTTTCTGTGACTTGAAGGCGTCTGGAGCGCCTCTTGCTGACCGCGTCAATCTCAAGAGCTTTGGTCGTGCCTTGCACTGTACTTTTTGCTTTTTTCCTTGACCCCCAGCACCTTCCTCCCGTCCCATAATCGGGCAGTGACGCTCTTTAGAGCGATGGTCATTGGAAAATGACGACCATGTACGAGACGCTTTTTGAGGCGTACTTTTCGGCGACGGCGGCCAGCGGCCTGGGCGCCCCCCTGCGTGCTGAGGACCGGCGAGCGGCTCCCCCCGGGGGGGGGCGGAAACTGTCTTTTGTGTCCGTGACGATGGACTTTGAGACAGCCCAGCACAATGGATTCTTCCAGGCAATGAGCCGTGTCTATGGCGGCGACGCATCGGACTACTTCTGGCGGGCCATCGGCTGCGAGGTGCACTTCAAGCGCTTCCTCCTGGCCCTGGTGGGCAACAATGTCCGAGACGAATTTTTCGTCAGGATGATGGGAATCAGAGTCGCCGAGTTCGAGGGGGGTCTGGACGAGGTACGCGGGAAGGTGGCTGGGCTAATGGCGGAGTGCAACAGCGCGGGCGAGACGAGCAGGGCAAACGTGCTGCAGTGGCTGCTTCGGACGCGCTCGGCGCTTTTGGCGGCTTTTCCCAAAGCCGCTGGATCGTTGGGGCGCACGGAGCTGCTGGCGAGCAGCATTGACACCAACTGCTGTGAATCGTTGAACCGTCAGACAAAGCAGGTCATCGTGGAGAAAAGGGCGAGAACGCTGGTTGAGGTCATTGATGCGTTGCGCGAGTTTGACGAGCGTACTATGGCTGCCACAGTCGCCGGCCCGGACGCGAGCACGTACGCCACGGGCCAGGTGACCCGCATGGTGGGGGCCAACAAGCGCAAGCAGCGGACAAACGCTCTTCCGTTGCGCGGCCAGCCGCCCAAGTCCGCTGGCAAGAAGCGCAAGCACGCCGCAGCGACCACCGCACCGTCTGTCTCTGCCTCGGCTGAGCTTGCTGCACTGCTGGCGTCGAGGTCCGGCGCGGCGGCCGCTGGCGACACTGTTGCTCAGCCGTCATCGAGCCTTCTGTCGCACTTCCAGGCGTTTCTAGCATCCCAAGGGGGAGGGGCGGGGAGAAGCACGTCTGGTTTTTGAGGGGTCGTCAGTCGCGATAGGAATTAGGGTAATGTTCGACGTTTGCTCTTGTCAATGTCTAAGAACGGTGTACGAGGTCGATGCGGACAGCGCCAGCTTTCCATCGATGTGCCTATGGCGCAGAGAGGCCGGCGCAATCAAAAGATAGCTCAGGCAACAAGAAAAGAGCAAGAGAGAAGAAGATTAAGCTATCGTAAGTTACAACCGTGTCCATGTGCACACGTATCGGCTTGGCAATCTCCTGCCGCGAGTATATTTGCTTTTGGAACACGCAGGTGCGTTGGCAAAGTATGGGCGCATGCAACAGAGAGATGAGTTTAAGCCCGTGTACGACATCGGTGCCCTTGCTTCTTTCGAAAAAGACGCTCAAGACAATGCACATGACACCAGCATGAAGTTGGTGTTTTCTTTTTATTGAGAACGGACTGTGCAGACAAAGCACAGCACGGCGTGGGGAGGCACAGGACTGTCCCGTCAAAGCACAGCACGGCGTGGAGAGGCCCAAAAACAAGAAAGTATGCTGAGGGTGGGAGTACAACGAGACAGCATCATGCTGCATGATGCATGGGCGCTGGACCCACAGGGCGTGGGCGCAGGCGCGGCCCGCAGGGAAGAAGCACAGTCGCCACTGGCAGGGGGGGCGCGCCGGGGCCACCAGCCAGGCGACGACGGCAGCACCATGGGCCAGGGCAGAGGGGGGGGCATAAGCGCCACCCGCAGAGCACAGGCACAGGCGCCACAGGGGTGCAGGGGGGGGGGCCATGACGCCACCCACAGGGCGGGGGCCCAGGCGCCGCCAGCAGGGGAGGAGCACAGGCGCCAGCCGCAGGGCTGGGGCAGAGGCGCCAGCCGCATGGGACGAGCACAGGCGCGAGCCGCAGGGCGGGGGCAGGGGCGCCAGCCGCAGGGGAAGAGCATATGCGCCCGCCGCAGGGCGGGGGCACAGACGCCAAGCGCAGGAGAGGAGCACAGGCGCAAAGGCGACGGCGGCAACACTTGTGGCCAGGGCAGAGGGGGGTGGCGCAGGCTCGACCCGTCAGGCGACAGCGGCCGGGATACGGGCGAGGATGGGGCGACAGGGGCGCGGGCGACAGCGGGGCGGGCAGCGACGGAGGACGCCAACCGCGATCGAAGGTGGGGGGGGAGGAGGGGGGGGAGGAGGGGGGGGGAGGAGCAACACGTGGGCAGGCAGCGACGGGGAGAGACAGGTGGGCGGGCAACGAAGGAGGGGGGGGGGGAAGGGGAGCGCAGAAGGGGTTGAAGGTGGGCGGGCAACGAAGGAGGGGGGGTGGGAAGGGGTGCGCAGGAGGGCGGGGGGGAGAGAGGGGGAGAGCGACAGGGCGGCGGGCAGCGACGGAGGACGCCACCCGCGATCACAGGAGCGGGGGGACCGCGGGGAGAGGGGGGGGGGGGGAGCCGAGGACGCCGCTGGCCCAGTGCAGCACGGCGCGCCGCGCGCGCGTTCTCTGCGCAGGGCTTCACTTTTATGCGCGCCTTTTTTCCTGGGGCGTGCGGGAAGGACGGGGGAGTCGATGACGCCGCTTTCTCCTGGGGCGCACGCGCTGGCGCTGGGGCGCGCTTTTTCTGCCGACGTTTCGTGTTGTTGTTTTTCTCTGCGGGGCATGACGGGACCCGAGCGGGACCCCAACCCCACCCCAGCGCATCATACGAAGACGGGCGCATTTGCACTCTGTAAGTCCGCGGATCACATCCCAACCCCACCCTTTCGAGTTCAATCCAACCCAACCCCCATCACGGGCCCGGACAAGACAAGTGGGACTCTTTGGATACACTCGTGCTTAGGTGCGCTCGGGCGACCGCCACCTTCTGTGCGATTGCCCGGTCGGTTCGAAGGCCGTCGCTCCCGCTTCATCTTCCTTACATTAGACTCTATACCACTCGAACCACTGTGAAAGCAATGCTTTCAAAGCGTGGGCCGATGCGGGGTTCGAGCTGCACGATTGGACGCACAAATTCGATGAGAAATTGCATGGTTACTTAACGAGTATGAGCCTATTTTGGTCAGAGTGCGTGTCTCACTGCCTGCCTGTCTGGATGTAAGTAGTTTGCCTCTGCCGTCGTCTTCGTCGTCACCACCCTCGTCGCGCGCGGCGGCGCCTACGACAGTCGGTCTTCGCACAGAGCGCACGCTCCTGCCCCCCACGCCACACCCCTTGCCGCCGCCGCAGCATCGCGTACCGGGCAGCAGGCGCACGAGAGAGTTCCCCTCCGCTCCCCCCCCCCCCTTCCTCCCTCGCCCCCCCCCTGGTCGTCCCCCCCTGCCCCTTCCTCCCTTCCCCCCCCCCCCTCCACCCACTGTCCCTTTTATTCCCTCTTTCCCTCCCCTGCGCGCGTGGACGCCCCGCGCTTCCCCCCCCCTCCCGCGGCGGCCGCACCCCCCGGCGGGGCCGAGGGGGGGGGAGGGGGGTCGGCCGCCGCGGGGGGCGAGGCATGGCGCCGCCGCCGGCCAAGCGCGCCCGCCTGGCGGTGCGCCTGTCGTCGGCGGGGGGGGGGAGCAGGGCGCAGCGGGGGGGTGGGGGGGGCGCCGCGGCGGCGTCGCCGCCGCCGCCGCCGCCGCCGCCACCGCCCCCTCCACTCCCGCCCCCGCCGCCGCCGCCGCCGCCGCCGCCTCCCCAAGACGACGTGCCGCCGCCGCGGCGTTTCCATGGCGACGCCCGCCGGGCGGTGGGGGCACCGCCGCCACCGCCACCGCCGCCGCCGCCACCGCCGCCGCCGCCGCCGCCACCACCGTCTGGGCCACCGCCGCCGCCGCCGCCGCCGCGGTGTGGGCCGCCACCACCACCACCACCGCCGCCGCCGCCCCCGCCGCCGCCGCCCCCACCGCCGCCGCCGCCGCCGCCGCCGCCCGAAGAGGACGAGGACCCCGCAGCGGCAGAGGCCGCGGCAATGGCGGCCATGGGGTTGCCCACGGGCTTTGACACCACCCAGGTACGGACGGTCGGGACAGCATGTGGGGGGGGGGGGGGGGGGGGGAGCTCTTGGGTGGGTCTTCGGCGCTTGCTGGTTTTAACCCGTGCAATGATTGTCGACCTTGACGCGGTACGCCCCCCCCCCCCCACGTCTTCTTCCCCTCCCTCTCCTCCTTCCTCCACAGGGCAAGCACGTGGACGGCGCGGACGTGAGCGGCGTCAAGGTGCGGCGGCTGCGCAAACACCGGCAGTACATGAACCGGCCGGGCGGCTTTAACCGGCCGCTCACGCCAGAGAAGTGACGGGGAGGGGGGGGGGGGGTTGGGGGGGGGGGACGGCCGCGGCCGGCGGGCGGTTGGCGGCGCCCGCGCGCCGCGCGCGCGGTGGGGTGGGGGGGGGAGGGGGGGGGTGGCTGGGCAGCGTGGCACGGATGGCACGGGGGCGCACGGCGCGTGGCGGGAGGGGGCGGCGGCCGCAGCTGGGATGGTGCACGTGGTCGCCGGGGCCGCGAGGCTCGGAGAATGGGCAGGGAGAGGCAAGAAAAAGAAAAGGGTGGCATAAAAATGGGCCCTAGTAGGAGCGGAGCGCGGCACGCGCACAAAAGGAGACAAGAAACACACAAGCACAACGTACGGAGTTGCAGAGAGCAAAAACAATACAAAAAAGAAACTGGGGTGTGCGGCCCAGAGAGGAACACCCCCAGTCACGCACTCTGGTCGGTCTCACGGTGACACTCTCCCCCTCACGCCCCCCCGCCGGGGGCGTCTTCGTCCGACCCGCCCCCTCCCCCCGCCCCCCCCCCCCTCCAGGTCGCCGTCCTCGTCCCCTGACAGACCATCTTCGTCGTCGTCATCCCCCTCCTCCTCCTCCTCCTCCTCCTCCTCCTCGCCCTCCGAGGCGCTCTCCTCCTCGTCGCCCAGCCCGCCGCCGCCAGCCTCCCCCGCCTGCGCGGCCAGCATATCCACAATCGAGTGCACGTCGGCCACCTGCGCGCCGCTCAGGGCGGCCGCCTCGGTACCGCCGTCGCCGCCGCCCATGCGGGCGAGCATGCCGTCGAGCGCCCGGGAAACGCCCTCGAGGCCCATCTGCATCGCGTCGAGGCCGCCGCCGCCGGGGATGCCCATGCCCCCGCCGGGGACGCCCCCGCCCATGACGCCGACGGGGATGCCCGCCACGGGCATGCCGCTACCGTCGACGGCCATGACCGGGTGGCCCCGGTGCAGGTGCACGTGGCCGTGGTGGTGATGCAGGTCGTGCGTCATGGCGTGACCACCCCCAGCGACGCCACCGCCGCCGCCGCTGCCGCCGACCGTGGAGGCATTAACCGCTGCCTGGGAGGCGGCGTGGCCGAGCGCCTCGACCGCCCGCAGCACCGCATTGACGCAGTCGGCGTTGCCCGCCGCGGCCACGTCCATCCGGTCGAGGCAGTGGGCAAGCGCGTTGGCCACCCCCGCGTCGAGGAGGCCCCGCAGGACGAGGTAGGTGGTGTTGCCACCCGCATTGACGCCGCCCACCGCTCCAGGGGTTGTCGGCACGCACGCGGCCAGTGCGTGGACGGCGCCGACGCGGGGGGCGGGGCGGCGTGCCGCCTCGGCCTCGGCTGCCGCAGCGAGCGCCACAAAGGGGGCCGTCCGCTCGTCGGCGGCGGCCGAAGCCGCGCCGCCCTCACTCGCCGACTCAGCAGCACCGGAGGCAGCGCCGGCGCCGGCGTCCTTGCTGCCGCTACCCTTGGCGCCGTCCCCCTTGGCGCCCGCCTTATCTGTGTCCCGTCGACTCGGCATGGCCGCTGCGCGCACGCATATGGCGGAGAAGAGGTCCCGCGCGGCGCGGGCCGTCTCGTCGGCGGCCGCCCGCTCCAGCCGGACCAGCGGCGTCGGCGCCTTTTCCGGCGACGGCGGCATGGGCAGCAGCTCGTGGAGGACGTACGACAGCGCACTCTGCCGCGCTTCGCCCCGTGCAGCGGCGGCGGGCAGGGGCGGCGGCGGCGGCGGCGGCGGCGGCGGTGGTGCCGGCTTTGAACGCGAGACGGGCTGGATTTCATCATCCATCGCCACGTCCTCAGCGGGCGCCGACCGGCCGGCGCCGGCGACAGCAGCGGCAGACGCGCGACCGCCCACCTTACTGGGAGTGACCCCCGCGTCGGCTTCCTCGCCGGACGGCGGTGCCTCCTCCACAGGTGACCGTGCCAGCGCCACCGCCGACGCGTATGTCGGGGACAGCTCCACAAGCTCGGTCAGCATTCGGAGGGCGAACGCCGTAAGGCCCCGCCCGCCCACCGCTCGCCCCGACGACACGGACCCGTCGGCTGAAAGGGGTGGCGGCGCCGTCGCGCCGACGGGCACGCCACCATCGGCAGCCGTCGGTGGGGGTGGCGGCGCCGCCGCCCCACCTGCGACACCCACCGCCCCCACCACACCACCCACCGCCCCGGCACCTGCGGCGTGATGCTTGGTGCCCTTGCCGCGGTCGGCGGTCTTGCTCTTGGCGCCACGCCGGGTGGGTGAAATGGGACCCCCTCCAGAGGTACCGCCCTTCCCTGCCACGGACGGCGGGGGGGCCAGCACCCGAACCAGCTCCTCCACCACCTGCGTCACGTTCGGCCGCGCCCGCCGCTGATCGGCCAGCTGCGACGGCGTCAAGGGCAAGTCGGGGACCGCCTCCACAGACGGGTTGGCCGTGTCGGCATACGCCGGCCGGAGGCGGCAGGAGAGGGCCACCGCTGCAGTAAAGGAGCCGACGTGGCGGGCAACCATGGGCGCTGCCTGCGCCAGCAGCACAGGCACCGTAAAGGCGTAGCCGCTCGACGACCGCCGGTTAGCGCCAATGAGGGACCGCACATCCGCCGACATGGCCTCTTCCAGGGTCGCCTTGTCCTCTGCCACGTGCCTGAGAATGGCCCGCACGACCGCCCGCGGTGGCTGCCCGCCGGCGGCGCCGGTCACGCTGCCGCTGCCACCGGCGGGCCAGCCCATGGCGGGAAGGCTCAGCAGCATTGGGACTCCGTCGGCAGCCAAGAAGCGGCGAGCAAGGTCCTCGTCTTCGGTCAGCGAGCACAGAAGCTGGAGCAGGGCCAACAGCACGTCGGTCGCGGAGGGCTCGGATGCCCAGCGTGGCAGTAGCGCAACGACTGTGTCGAGTAGCGCAGGCAGGGAGATGAAAGACACTGGCGCGGCGGGTACCCGAGCCAGCAGCGACATAGGCGGCGCAAAGGGGGTCGTCTCGGCCACCGCCAGCCGCACGCTGGCGGCCTTGCGCTCATTGGCGTTGGTGAGGAGGCGGCGGAGCTTATTAAAGGCCGCCGTCTCGGACGCGGCCAGGGCCTTAATCTCTGCGTCGCGAGAGGGGGTGCCCTTCGGCTTAGCCTCAGACGCAGGGGCCGTCGCCGACGGTGCCTTGTTCGCCGCCGACCCGCCATCAGGTGCGGTTGTCGCCGGCGCCGACGCCGTCGGCGCCGACGCCGTCGGCGCCATCGCCGAGGCCGTCGGCGCCGCCGATGGCGCCGACGCCGACGGCGCCGCCGCTGCTGCCGATGCCGATGGGGCCGCCGCTGCCGCGGCAACAGCAGGTAACGCAGTCCCAGCCGGCCGCTCGGCAGACACCGGCGCACCGCTGGACGACCCGCCGGCTGCTGCGGACGGGACAGCCATGGACGCGTCCCCATCGGCATCACGTGGTGGCGGCGCAGGAGGTTGTCTGGCAGCAGCGGCGGTCCCGCCAGCCGCGCCGACAGTGCTGTTGCCACGGCGTCGCTTGCGCTTGCGCTTCTCCCCACTGCTTCCACCGCCTCCACCACCGCCGCGGCGGCCGCCGCCGCCGCCCGCCGCCCCCTCCTCGTCACTGTCTGCCCCCGTCACGGCGGGAGGCACAATGGGCAGCGTGGGCATCAGCGCACGCACGGCAGCCACTCCGTCTTCTCCAGCCGCGCGATGGTCGTCTTTGGCATTACGAACAAACGCGTCCAGGGTGAGCAGACACACTGTCGCCCGCGCGTGCTCCGCCTTGCGCACAACCACCCGCCGGAGGGCGCCGAGCGTGGCCGCGTCCGCAAGCGGGAGGCTCCCAGCCATGTCAGGATCAGCACTCACCAGCACCGCGGCCGCTGCCAGCGCATCGCTGCCCAGCGAGGACCGACGCCGAGGGCGCGGCCCCGGCGGCGGCGCCGCGGCCAGACCGTTGAGATAGTCAGCTGCAGCCCTGGCGGCGCCCCGCTCGGCCAGCGCCCCGCGCACCGCGGCACTGCCATAGTGGGCCCACACCGCAGCAGTTTGGGCCGTCGCGGCCAGGTGCGCCGCCAGCTCATCCTCCCCAGACCCGTCGGCAGAGATGGGGGCGGTAAGAAAGGTGCGGAGGGAGTCCACCACCTGATCAGCGTACCGCCGAATTGTCCCCGACGACAGCGCGTCATTGCGGCCAAGTACCAACAGCAGTTCCACGGCGATAAAGGGAGCGTCCGCGGCGGCGCCGACAGTGCCGCCGCCGCCCAGCGCATGCTCCACCACCGGCCGCAGGAGGGTCAAAAAGTGCTTGCGGTACGCGGCATTGACCTCGGCTGACAGCGGCGGCCGCTTTTCCATCGCCACCAGCGCACCGCTGCTGGCCGGTGCAGGCGACATGCTCGGTGGGCCGATAAAAGTGCTGAGCGCAGACGCCATCATGCGGCGCCCGCGGAGGCTGCCCAGCGGCGAGGCAGCCAGCGACCTGCTGGCCGGACGGTCGGGCAGGGGGGACGTACCAACGTCGCTGCCAGGCGCTGACCGCGAGCTGCCGTGGCGCGACAGCGTGGCAGGACCAGCCGGAGCAGCCGACGATGCCACCGCCACTGCCGCCGACACGGTCGCTGATGCCACCCCGCCGCTGCCGCCGACCGCGCTGTTGCCGGCGCCGGCGCCGCCGACAGCGCCGCGAGCCGCACCCGCCGATGGCAGGGTCCCCACAGGCCGCGAGGCTGCTTCAAAGGCGACGCCGGCGGCCCCTCCCGCCGCAGGCGACGGCCCCCTAGACGAGCCGCCAGCAACCGCCACGCAACTGGCGAGAAGGGCATCATACCGGGCCCGGGAGAGAATAACGCCATCCCCGCGGCGGTCAAGCGCGGTGCACAGCTGGCTCGACTCGGTGGTAATGGCCTCCTTGAGGGCCAACGCGCACTGAGCGTCAATGTCATGGGCGGGCGGCTCCACCATCTCCCCATCAGTGTCTACGTCGCTGGGAGAGGCCGCAGCCGCCACCACTTCGGGAGCTTTACCCTTGCCTTCAGGCGAACCGGCGGTCCCGGGAGTAGCCTTGACAGCGCCGTCACCGCCGGCCGTGGCGTTGCTGCTTTCAGCGGCGGCCGCGGTCGATGGCGATGGTGACGCCGCGCTCGCCGCCGCGGCCGCAGCCCCCACGAGTGCTACCTCGTCTGCAGCGTTGGGTGCGGAGCCGGCGGCAGCCTCCGAAGCCCGGGACGCACCAGTCTCCATAGCGCCTGTCGCAAGTGCCAAAGACGAAAGCATGGCCTCAGACTCGGCGGTCGACACTGGACCATCGCTGGCGCCTGCGCCCACGCTCGCTGCAGAACCAGAAGCGAAGCCCACACCCGCCGTCGTGGTCTCAGGCGTGTTCGACGAGGGCACGGCACCAGAAGCCGAAGCACCACTCACGGCTGGCAATGGGCCCGTCGGAGCGGAGGCAGCGGCCGCGGCAGCGGCAGCCGGTGCGGCGAGGGTAGCGGCAGCCGGTGCGGCGAGGGTGGGCGCAGCAGAGGCCGCCACGAACTCGGCAGGCGCGCTCGCGGTAGCGTCTGCCCCAGCCGAGCCCGTCGTTGGCGTGGAAGCCACCGGAGCCGGCACGGGCGCTGCTGCTGCCGCCCCACCGGCTCCTGCGCCCGAGCTCGTGGCAGCCGCTGATGCCGCCCCCGCCCCACCGCTGTCCGGCGCATCCGGCGCCGCATCCGAAGCATCGGCCTCGGGCTCCGGCTCGGGGTGAGAGATCAGCCAGTCCAGGGCCACCTCAATCCCTCCTCGAGAGCCGGCCGCGTGCTGCAGCGCCGCCGTCGCATGGGAGGAGGAAAAGCCCATATAAACGAGGCTGCTGAGGCTCGTCGGATCGGGCACAAACGGAGGCGGCGGCGGCGGCGGCGGCGGCCGAGATCGCGGTGACACAGCAGCCATGGCCGCGGCCGCAGCTGCCGATGTGGCCGCCGATCGTGGGGCTGCCGCCGCGGCACCGTCGGGCACCGACCCTTCGAGTATCCCCATCCGACGGAGGAAAGCCTCCCCTCCGCGCGCCCGAGAAGCACCGCCCGGTCCAGATGCGCTCCCGGCAACCCCCGCCGCGCCACTGGCAGAGGCGCCCGGCCGGCGACCGCTCCCAGCACCTCTGGCAGGAGCAGCAGCGGAGGCAGCAGCGGCGGCGGCAGCGTCGCGAGCTGCCAGCGCCTCGGCAACGGCGCTCTTGGAAATCGCCTCCAGCGAAGACGTCAGCGCAGGGAGCAGCGCCGGCCGGGTCGAATCCGCCAAAAGGTGCGGCGGCGAGGCGAGCACATCCGCCAGCAGCTGCATGCCCAACGTTTGAGCGGTACGAAGAAGTGCGTCGGGTTGCCACTCGCTGGCAGTGGCAGCAGAGCCCGCGGGGGAGCCCGCCGGCAGCTCATCACAAACAGCTAGCGCAGAGCCCAGCGCCACAACCGCAGCGAGCGCGTCCATCGCGGCGCCCTGCACCACGTGGCGGGAGGAGCGGGCGGCGGCCAGAGCTGTGTGGACGGCCAATCCGGCCTCCATGGCCGCCACATCTGCGGGGGACAGGTCGGCCAGCGATGCGGTGGCCGCGTTGGCCGACTGCGCGCCGGTCACGTCCATACTGGCAGACAGCCCGGCCGCGGCAGCGGGGACCGTGCGAGCACCGCCCGCTGGTAGACAGAGCGCCGTTTCCGGAGCGTCGCCACCGGACCCCATCGCCGACCGCGCAAGACCTTTTTCGACAATTACCTTGGCTGCCGCCACGTACGCCACCGCAAATGGCGTGGCCGGGACATGGCGGCTCAACGGCAATGGTGGCGGTGGCAGCCAGTGGGTATCCGCCGGAGCCTCCGGCCCCCGTGGCTGGGAAGGAATGTCCCCAGCAGCCACGGCTATGAGGGTGCTCACCTTCGCCACACGGCGAAGGAGAGAGGCCCCCCCTGCGACCAGGAATGCCTGCAGCACCGCCCCGTGCGTCACCCGGCGGGACGTGTCGTAGATGCACTCACGGATCAGACCGGATATGCCGCGGATGTAGTCCCACGCCGCCGAGACACGACCGCCCCCGGCGGTGGCCACTGTCTCTGCCCACAACGCTTCGGCAGCAGAGACGTGAAGGGTCAGGCTACGACCAATGGAGGCACCCATAGACCGCGCCCGCGCCGCCGAACGGCTAGCTGACGCGTGGCGCCCACCCGCATAAAGGTTGGCAAAGAGGCTGCCAAAAAAGCGCTCATTCGCCACCACGAGGGTGCCCAGCGACCAGGAGGCACCGATCAACTCGACGCGGCCAGCAGTGGGTTCATCCGATGGGACACGTGCGGCCAGGACCGCCTCCATAACCGCCGCCGCGTCGTCTAGGGAGAGGTTCGAAGCCTCTGTGACTTTGGACACCACCAGCCGGGCCGCGGCGGGGTCCATGGACCCCGGCCCATCTTCCGTAGCCACCCACACGCGCGCCGAGTGGAGGTCCCCATCGTCGGCGGTGGACACGGCCAGGCCCGTGTAAGAGCGCGCCAGCAGCACCCGGACGGCCCGATCCGCAGCGGCGACGAGGGCCACAATGGCCGATCCAGAAGCAGACTCCCACGCATCCACCACTAAGGAGGGACCGCGGGAGACGCTAAACAGGCCGGTGAGAAAAGTCAGGCTCACCCGCAGACGACGCGCGGCAGCCGACAACACACGCAAAGCATCGGGGTGGCTGAGGGGCGGAGGCGGGGCCACTGGGGCAAGGGCTTTGCCACCCTTTTTGGACGGCGTGCCATCGGCGGTTGCGGCCATCTTGCGCCGAGGGGTTGTTGCGGCCGTGGACTGCGCCGCAGGCGGGGCGGCCGCAGAAGGTGGAGGGACTGCAGCAGGAGGGGGGGCTGCATCAGGCAAAGGAGCTGCAGCAGGCGGGGGGGCTGTAGTAGGCGCGGGGGATGCAGATACAGGCTGCCCACCCGCGGGTGGGGCAGCAGGAGCAGGTGCAGCAACACGCGCGGCGGCGCCGCTCATTCCTGCTCCTTTCACCCCTTCCCCTGAGGGCGCCACCACGGCGTCCAGGTCAAAAACCAGCGGTGGTGAGTGCGCCGCGTTGCCCCCAAACAGCAAGAGCACTTCCCCGCCAAGGCCGCGGCCGTCAAGGCGCTCCACCGCCTCGAGGACGTCAATGGCGTCCTCGCGGAGGGCGTCAAAGATGCCACGGAGTACCACGCGCAACACCGACTGGGGTAGTTGCGCGGACAGCAGCGTTCGCAAAGCGTGGGTGATAGCCCCCGCCACCGCGTGTGCGGTGGGCGCCGACGACAGCCGCGGCGCAGCGTTCGCACCGTGCGGGGCAGGCGACACAATGGCCAGCGCGGGGGCGCGGCGAAGAGACAGCAGCCGCTCCACCGCGCCAGCTGTCATAAGGCCCGACCGGAGATCACTGTTGGAGTGGGGAAGGCCGGCGAGGCGGGCAGCCAAATTGGCGGCCGTCAGCCGCATCTTGTCCAAAGCGACGAGCTCCAGCACCAACCCGGGTGATGCGGTGCCAAGCGTGGTATGGGGAGTAAATGGGGGAGCGGGGACAGGGGGCGAAGAGGGAGACGCCTCTGTCCCGCTGTTCGCAACACCAGTGCCAGTGTCCATGCGACAAGCCTCTTGGGCATTCTCTGGCGCCAGGTCGCCAAGCGTCGGCGACGTCTCAACCACAGTCGCCGCGAAAGAAGCGTCACCGCGAGAGGGTGCGTGCCGCTCTGGCCGCGCCACTTCCCGCCGGTCGACAGCTTCACCCGCAGCAGGGGCAGCGACGGTAGAGGGCGGCACAGAGGCAAGCAGTTCACTCGCACGAGATCCGCCAGCCGCCGCCACCGTTCCGACAGCCCCTGCCGCCGTCGCCGTCGCAGATGAGAACGCAACCGGGGCGCCCGCTGCGGGCGCCCTCTCTCCCTTTCCTTCTCCAGCGGGAGAGACAAACAGTCCTGCCTGGGAGGCAACGACAAAGCTGGTAGCGGTCTCCAAAAACGCCACATGCGACGCGGTGCCATCCCCCCGCAGCGAGGGCACGTGCCGAACAAGCTCGTCGAGCGTACCCCCAATAGACATGGGCGCGTCCCCGTGCATGGCGCGGCCGTAGAAGGGACTTGCCAAACGCTTCATGTAGGGTAGCAGAGGTTGCGCGCGCCACACATCGCCAAGAGCGGCGGGACAGAGACAAACCGCCGCGAGCGCCGCGGGCACGCAGCGAACGGCCTCGCCCGAAGGTGGCAAACCGAGCGACACCGACCGCAGCAGCGCCGCCGAAACGCCCGCATCGACAAGCAACTGCGTGGCCGTTGGCTCGGCGTGCGCAATGTCAGCCGTGGTGGCCGCGGCAGCAGCAAAGAGGCTGCCGCCAAAGTAAAAAGGCCGCGCCAGCAGACGACGAAGTGCGCGGGGGAGGGTGCCTTCCGCCAACTCCCGAGCATGAGACCCCCCTGCGGCGGCTGACGTCAGCGAAAGCAGACGCAGAAGAGCGCGAAGAAGGCCCCATTGGGAGTGTGGGAGAAGTCCCCGAGAGGCGGCGGACGAGGACGGTGCGGGGTACCGTACTGCCTCCCTGGCAGTCATGCATGCAGCAGCCAGGCGGGCGTAGAGGGCACGACTCTCGCCGCGGAGGGAGAGCGCGGCAACCTCGACCCGCTCGTCATCGTCCTCAGTGTCACCCCAAGCATCGACGCCAGCGGCAAGGCCCGAAGCCAACCCGGCAGTTGTGGGCCCAGTCCCACCTTCAGTCGACACCACACCAGCAGCAGGACCGCTACCATCACCCGCAACAGCACCAGCGTCAGTCGCCACTGCGATAGGTGGGGTTGGTGCGGTCACGTGCGCGGGACTGGCGGACGAGAGATTGGTTGCAGCGTCTTTGGCCTCAGAAACGGAGGAATCAGGACCTGCCGCTGCCGATACTGACGAGGCGCCCCCTTCTGGTAGCTCCCCCCGCTCTGGAGGGGCCCGGCCAAACAGTAGAGCCCGCTTGTGATAGACGTCCACCACAACCCGATCGGCCACGGCGCTCACACCCCCAGCGTCCCGGAAGACAGCCCCCCCCGCGGTCGGCGCTGTGTTCTCCACCAGCGCCTCCAGCGCGCGTACGGCTAGTGCCACGATACGGCCGTGCACCGGGTCACGATCACCTACCAGCGGTAGCAGCGCCTGCACGACCCCAGCCCCCACCAACTGTGCCGCCGCCGTGCAGCAGGCTAGGCAGTGGACGAGGGAGAGGGCGGCTTCGGCGACCGCCGACCGGGGGAGGAGCTCCACTTCGGTCGGGTCGGCGGCCAGGACGGCCGCCGCAGCAGCAGCGTCATGGGCAGCCAAACGTCGCGCTGCAGCTGCGTCTGCCTCAGAAGAGGCAGGGGGACCGGGGGGGGGGATGGAAGGTGCATCCAGCCCTCCAGACTGGCCACGCCCCGTGGACGGGGCCGGTCCAGACACTGGGCCAGCCGCCGCCGTCGCATCAGCCCCAGAAGATGATGCGACAGGCACGGGAGCGGGCGAGACATCGTCCTCTTCCCCGGCACCATCCACATCCATGGCGTCCCCTCCGGCAGCGCCAGCCTCTCCCCAAGGGGGCACGTCCAGCCCTGCACTTAGAATGGCTGCCGCCGCCCTCGCGCGCGCGGTCATGGAGCGAGACGGCGCGTCAGCACCTCCCCTCCCACCCGAGCCTGGCGGACCGCCAGACCGCTCACGCCCCACGGCCGCCACGGGCGGGGGCGGTCGGAACGGGGGCAACGGCGACGCGGGTGGGTTGACAGCGGCCGCAACAAGCGCAGCCACCTCGGAGCGGAGGAGCGTCGGGAGCCCCCCATGGTGAGAGCTCACCCCTGCGGCCGCCTGCACCTGCGACACGCGCGTGCGGTCTGGGAGGATGGCAGTGAGGCAACGGAGAGCGGCGATGCGAAGGCTTCGAGGGAGATCCTCGAGGCCCTCCATCTGGCCGTCCTCGTCGCTCCCACGGCCATCGTCGCCAGCAGCCAGGGCCGCGTCATCCATGACAGCGGTGTCAGGGGCGTCTTCTTCCTCGTCAATCGCAGTATCAGGGACTGCGTCGGCCGCATCATCCGCCGCCACCGCCGCAGTAGCGCCAGGGGGGCGGCCGCCCTCCGGAACGACGGCGCCTGTCCGCACGGCGCCACGTTGGCTGGCGCCCCCAGAGCCGCCGTCCACGCTCATGGCATCCGCCACGGGCGTTCTGTCCCCCGACCCAACGCCCCCCCCGCCCTCCAGACTGTCAGGCGCGCATGCAATGAGCGCAATCTGAGAGACGAGCTCGGGCTCGGCCGCAAACGGTGTGCCGAGCGTGTCGGGCCCCACATGCATCTGCGAGAGAGTGGTCAGGGCCAGTAGACGAACCCGTGCCGCGCGGCGCCGCGCGTCGACACCGCTCCGAAAGGCCCGCGCGACGCGCACAAGCGCGAGCAGCTGAAAGCGAGAGCTCCGCTGCATGCGCAGGCTGTCCGCATAAACACCCACCAGCTCGGCCTCGTCGGTGGGCAATGCCGAAACGTCGTCAACAATGAGCGTGGTCCATTCCTTTGCGCGCCCGCCGGTCGCAGAAGTCCCAGCAGCGGGAGCAGCCACCACGGGGCCACCGCCAGCAGCGGCAGCGGCGAGGATTGGGGTAGTGGCGACGGCCCCCCGAGCGGGCGCCCCCGCGGCAGCAGGACCCGCCCGGGGGCCGCCGACGCCCTCCCCCCCGCCACCTGATGCGGCAGCACCCCCACCCCCCCCCCCTACAGGAGCAGCCACCTCCTCACAATAGTCCAGATGAATCTTGGCCCCGTCCGGGGATAGCGCCCGCACCGCCTGCGGGGACCGGCGGAGGCAGTCGGCCAGGCCGAGGGCACTCTCCTTGCCTCCCCACCCTACCGCAAGCGCAAGCAGCCGGTTGGCCAGGTCCGCATTGGTGTGCGCGCGGGTGACGCGGAGCTTGGGCGACCGGGTTAGCATGGCACCGAGCGTCTCGAGCGCAAACACCACGACCGACGGGCGGGTGTGGGAAAGGAGCGCCGCCAGCTGCTCGACACTATTGTACACATTCTTGGTGTCGTACGTGGCGTGATGCACGAGCGCTAGGGAGGCGGCAAGCGCCAGGTCTGCCAACCGGTCCGACGGGACGGCCGGAGAGGGGGAAGGGGGGGGGGGGGGAGGCGATGACGCGGCCGCGCTCCCGTCTATGCCATCCGCGTCCGCCACAGGCGGGCCCGCAGCGCCGCTGCCACGGGCCATCGCGGCGGCGGCAGCAACGGGGGGTGCACTGGCGGCGGCCAGCGTACCGGCGGTGGGCGCGGCGGCGACCCCACCCGGCGGCGCAGGCGATGCGGGCACCCCCTCCGAGGGCGTCGCCGGCAGGGACCCCCCCCCGGGGGCCCCCCCAGGCGCCCCCCCCCCCCCAGGTGGGGAGGCGCCAGCAGAGGGCGGATCGCCGGCCGCACCCGCCCCCCCGGCCGCTTCTCGCCCCAGCGGCCGCGTCAGCGTCGCGACGACGGTCGGGGAGGCGAGCGCGTAGCGCTCCAGCACATCGTCCAGCCGGTTGAGCACGTCCACCCACGAGTAGAGGGAGCGCTCCTCGGCGCGCTCAAAGCCATAGGGCGGGCCAAAGGTGGCGAGCGCCGCCTCGAGCGCCGTGTCATCGGGCGCATCGGCGATCGCCGCGGTGGCGGCGGTGAGCCAGCCGGGGAGGACCACGGGGCGCTTGGTGCGGACACGGCCCATCACGGTGGTGGTCGGTGATGGAGGGGAAGAAGGAGAAAGAGAGAGGCGGGGGGGGCGGTTGGGGTGGTCGGGGGAAAGATGGAACAAAGTCAGAAGGGGGGGGGGGGTGGTGGGGGTGCAGGGCGAGCGGAGCGGCCCCGAGACACTGCGCGGATCGGAGGAAGCGTTGGATCAGCAGCGGCAGGCAGGGCGGCCGAGGCGCGAGGCAGCGGGAGGGAGAACAACAGGGCCGGCAGGGATATCCGCCAGCAGGGGCTTCGGGAGTGGAGGTGACGCGGCGGCTACGGGGCGCCGTCCCCCTGCGGCGGGTGGTGTGACCGGCCGCGGTGCCGCCCGCCGCCCGCCGCCAGTCCCGGGGGAGGGATGACGGCCTGCAAGGCGCACCCACCACCACAGCCCGGGACGAGGCGGTGGTTGGGCTCCCCGTTGGCCATCCCTGCTGGTTTTCACACCCCCCCGCTGCTTGCTGTCGTCGCACGCTGGTGCCCCACCGAGTTGTGATGACTCTTTTTTTTTTCCGGTGCGCGATCACTCTCCACCAATTCCCCAGCGAGGCACAGCTGTGCATTGAATTCGGTGAGTTTGTCACTAAGTCCAGACAACACCATATTGCCACGTGGCCGAGCTGACCACCGCCCCCCTCCCTCGGCTCCAGCACTGGCGGTCCCAAGGGCCTCTTGACATTGCCGCCCCTTCTCCACACACCCCCCACCTTGCGCGCTGGCGCAGCGCCACCAGCCCCCCCCCCCCCCCCGCATGCCGCCCTGCCGCTGTCCCCACCCGCGGCGACGCCTCCCCCCCCCTCCTCCCCCCCGCCTCCCCCCCTCCGGCAGCCGCGACCGCACCCACCGCACCGCCGCCACGCCCAGCGGCTCGTCAACCAGCCGCCCCCGCACCAGCCGGTAGCGGGGCCCCGCGACGGCCGCCAGCAGCGCCCCCGCGGCGAGCCCCCCCACGTGCCCCGCATTGTCCACCCGCCCGCCCGGCATGGCCCCATAGGCCAAATTCACCGCCGCCACCCCTGCGAGCGCCCGCAGGGAGCGGCCACTCCCGCGGGCCACCCCCCGCCGGTTGAGCAGCAGGTACACCATCAGGCCGCCGAGCAGCCCAAACACCGCCCCCGACGCGCCCACCGCAGGGGAGGGCGTCCACGCCACCGACGCGGCGGCGGCGGCGACGCCGGCGGCGGCGTAGCCGGCGGCCATGCGGGGGCGCCCAAACACCGCCTCGGCCGACGGGCCCAGGGAGGAGAGGCTGAGGCAGTTGGCGCCCAGGTGGAAGAGGCCGTCGTGGAGGAACATGGACGTGGCCAACCGGTGGAGCTGCGTGCCCGCCCGGATGGGGGCGTTGAGCTTGGCGCCCGCCGCGAGCAGCGCGCCCCGCGACGCCACGTTGGCCGCGTACACCACCACGTTGGCCGCCAGCAGCGCGTGCGTGACCGAGATGGACCCCGCAACGCCCCGCGCGCGGCGCAGCGCGGCCGTCCATGGGGGGGGGGGGGGCGGGAGGAAAACGCCACCGCCAGGGCGGACCCGCCGGCAGGACGCCCGGGGACGGGTGGACCCCGCCGGGTGCCAACGCCAGAGGGGGGAGGGGGGGGGGGGGAGAGCCCGTCGCCGTCGCCACCCTCCACGACTCCGTCGTGCGCCGCGGCTGCCGGGGGGGGCGTGCCCTCCAAGGCGGAAAACCCCAGCAGGGCGACGGACAAGGCCCGCGCGAGTGCAGCCCAGGGCGGAGGCTCCCCGTCACCCCCACCACCTCCGCCGCCGCCGCCGCCGCCGCCGCCGTCGCCACCACCGCCGCCACGGCCACTTCCCCACGGGCCGCGCCCCGCCCACCCGTCCCCCCCTCGGCCGCCAGCCCCACCGCCGGCCGCCACCGGCCCGCCTCGCCCGCCGCGACGCAGCGCCCACGGCAAAGGGCGCCCGGCAGCAAAGGCTCCACCACCACCGCCCCGTCGAGGGCGACACGGGGTGGAGGGGGGCGGGGGGGCAGGGGGGGGAGGGAGGAGGGGCGGGGGGCCCCCAATGTAGGCCGCGGCGGCCATCACGCACGTCTGGACAGCAAAAAATGCGGGACAGAGGGCAGGGGATAGCGTGGGGGGGGGCGGGGAGTCAGTGAGCGCACGGAAGCGAGGGGGAGGGGCGTTCAATGTGAGCACGTTGGGGTCTAGCCGGGGAAGCTACGCGTACGGTCAGTGGTGGTCTCGGCCAGCGCCGCTGCGGGGACGGGAGGCGCGAGGGGCAAGTGCAAGGTCAGGGCGATCGGTCACCAGCGAGGCGTGCGGGCGTGAGCGCGACCACTGCCCTGAACCAAAAGTAGATGCCCGCGTCTTGAAAACGTTTCTGATACATGTTTTCCACGTGTCCGCCACATGCGTACATGTTCCCCACGACGAATCGCGTATCCTTTGTGAAGGAGGATTCATTTGATGCTTCGACGAATCACACAGGAAGGAGTGCCGAAAGTTCTGCTGAAAGCAGGCCGCACAGCTCAGCTCCAGCAATTCCCGGCGGCCAGCCACGTCAGCCACCCTTGTCATCGAAGGTCGGGGTCTTTGTCCGCCATCCCTCTGGGATGCTCCGTCGGGTCGCATGGCGGTTTCTCATGGGGCGTCGCCGCCGCAGCTCTCACTGTCCACCGGAGTGGCGTGTCGACTCTGCCCGCTGCAGTCACCCCGTGGGGAACAGAGACGGCCGATGCTCAGCCGCGCTTCGCTTCTGCCGCCTACGTAGGCTCGTAGTGTGGCGCGTGCGATTCTTGTGGGTCGTTCCTGCGGCGGTCGCCGCCGCCTCGATGGCATCTCCGTCTGCCGCCGCCGCCGCCGCCGCCGCCGCTGCTGCCACTGCCGGCCTCCGTCCCGTCTCCCGCTGGCGCGGCGCGCTGCTTGGCATGGCCGTTGGGGATGCGGTGGGGACGGCGCTGGAGTTTTCGGCGCCCGGCACCTTTCCACAACGGGACTGCCGTCTGGCATGTGCCCCTCGCTTCCCATCCTCTTCGCCTTGAGCTAGAAACACTCAATGAACGCCCCAAAAATAGGCGTCCACCTCCATTGCTCCTTCCCCCCCCCCCCCCGCCTCTCCCGCCTCCACCGCTCTCACCACAACCGCGGCTGCTGGGAAGGAGAGAGGGGGGAGGGGGGTGCCGGCTCCAGCCAATGGCGGGGGGGCTGCTGGGAAGGAGAGAGGGGGGGGGGGGAGGGGGGTGCCGGCTGCAACGACCTGAAGGGATGGGGAGCGAGGGGGGAGGGCATGGTCGGCGGGGGCCCCTTTGGCCTTGCCCCCGGCGAGTGGACCGACGACACGTCCATGGCGCTGTGCCTGGGCGACGCCCTCCTGCCTGGCCACCACGCGTCGGGCGGGGTGGGCGGGCCGACGTGGGAGCCCGCCGACGTGATGCGCCGCTTCACCGCCTGGTACCGGGACGGTTCCAACTCGCATAGCGGGAAGTGCTTTGACATTGGGGCGACCACCGCCGCGGCGCTCCGCCGCTTTGAGGCGGACCCGTCGTCGCCCGTGGCGGGCGTGGCGCACCCGGACCAGGCGGGCAACGGGGGGCTGATGCGGATGGCACCCGTCGTCGCCGCGTACGCGCACGACGCAGACGACGGGGCGCTGCTGGCGGTGGCCCGGGAGAGCTGCCGCCTGACCCACGGCGCCGACGAGGCCGTCGACGGCTGTGCGGCGTACGCGCTGCTGCTCAAGGGCGCCCTGCGGGGGGTCCCCCGGGGGGAGCTCCTGTCCTCTAGCTACCCCCCTGTGGCGGGGGGCGGCGCGGCGGGCTCCCCGCCCCCTCCGCCGTGGGCCCCCGCCATTGCGCAGGTGGTGGGCGGCGCCACGTACCGCGCCGCCGGGCGGAATGGCCGGGGCATCCGCGGCACCGGCTACGTGGTGGACAGCCTGGAGGCGGCCCTGTGGGCCGTCTGGTCGGCTACCGACTACCGCGACGCGGTGCTGCGGGCGGCCAACCTGGGCGACGACGCCGACACGACGGCCGCGATTGCAGGGGGGCTGGCGGGGGCCCTGTGGGGGGAGGACGGCATCCCACCGGCGTGGCGGGCGCAGCTTGCGTGGGCAGACCGCATTGGCCAGATGGGGGAGGAGCTGGAGGGGGCGGCCGCCGCGCGGGCGGCAGCCGCGCCAGCGGGGGTAGCGAGCGCCATTGTCGAGGGGGGGGGGCGGGGGCAGTGCAGCGCTGGGGCGTGACGCTGGCGCGCCTCTTGGGGTTAACTCCTCCGGGCAGAGAGGTGGCGCGAGCCAGCGGTGGGGGGCGATTCTGCTTGTGTCCTCCCCGTCGAGCGCTTCACAGCTACATCCTGTGCTGGGGGACTCTCACCGAAGGAGAACAGAGGAGACAATCGACAGCGTCACCGGCTGATCTGCAGAGGGCACCTCCCGGGGGCGGCCCCCAAAGCGGCCCCCACCAGCATTGGCTGGGGGGGAACCCGCTGCGGCAGGCTCGGCGCCCCCGTCCCGTGGCGCCCGTCGGCTGACAAGCCGAACGTCGGTGGCGCTCGCGGATGGGACCACCGGCGGGGGGGGGGGGGGGCAGCTCCCATAGTCGTCCGCTGGTGCTGCCAGCGCCTCTGGCACGGCGAATCGCCGCCACCTGTGGAGCGCCGCCATCTTCAGGCGCACGCCCCGCGGCAAGTCGCCACTCCATCAGCACTGTACTCACGATCCTGCCCACGAGGGGCCCCGCGACTTGGATTTTTTACCCATTCCAGCCGCCGCGATGCTGATGACACTGCCAACGCGGTCTCCCCGCACCGCACCTGTCGCCGCGGCGCCGGCCGTCGTGGTAACGGTGGGCGACACGCAACAGGGTGACCCCGCGGATGGATTCAAAACTGCACAGATAGATACACGATGAGTGGCGGCACTTCCACACCGACGCCCACAAAGAACATGCCACACACTTGCAACACCTCCCCCCCCATCCATCCACGTGTCGGTTACATCTTCTTGCGGTCCGCTGCCGAGACGGGGACCACAGGCACAACCGGCTTGCGCTTGGCCGGCGACGCCCCGGATGCCCCTGCAGCCTTGGCTGGCGCCACCGCGGGCTCCCCGTTAATCAGCCGGTTAAGCTCTTCCAGGCGCTTGTCCGCAATGATCTCGTCCCGCGACATGTCCAGCAGGCGCCCAATCACAAAGAGCAGGGTGAGGGTGAAGGCACTGAGATAGAGGTTGCGCTCCGACCGGAAGCGGCGCTGGCGGTCGAGGGAGGACTGGAAGTAAGACGCCTGTGAGTCACCGCCCTCAATGTTCATGCCCACCTTGTCGGGCGACGAGGGCGCCTCATACTTTTCTCTCAACCGGGTCAGCTCCTGTGAGGAAACGGATGGGCCGAGTATCCAGCGGCGACGAAGGGAAGAGCGGTCCGGTGTGTACGCGCAACATCCATAAGCGAGAACGCACGACAACAATGGAAAGCAGGGCAGTCAGCAACTGCAGCAGCTACATGTGGTTCAAAAACATACACTATCCGCACAACAGAACGGAGTAGCGGCAAGCCGGTAATGCCGGACTGCCGCAAAAAACGTACCTGAACGCAGTCCCAGATAGCAAACAAGCAGGCCAGAATGGTAAAGTTGATGAAGAAGCGCACGCGCTTGGCCAGCTCAAACCGGAAGATCGCAGACGCGATGCTCTTGCGCACAACACGAGGTAGGGGCAGGACGAGCACAGCAGTGACGATGAGCTCCACGCATAGCAGAAAAAACACGCTCAGCCATACAACCGACATGGCAGCGGCAGAAGGGAGCAAGGGGAAAGGAAGCCAAAGGGAAGGAAAGCGGTCTGCGGTACGACAGGATTGCTTGAACGACGTCGGCAGAGGTGGCGGGCAGGTGACCGCATTCCGTGACGTGCGTGGAGAAGCCAAGTCTCGCCCGACGCCCATCCATACCCTTGGTCCTCTGGCCTGCGTGCAAATCAGTGGTATTGCTGTCACTGGACAGACGGTGCAAACGATGAGGTCAACTCCCACAATGAGCTCAATAGAGTTTGCAATTTGAAGAACTTCTCCGACTGGGGGTGCATACGAATGATCGTCGCATTTTCAGAGTGATATGGAGGGGGGCTACTCTCACTCTATCGGCACCGGCGGTGGACGGCGTCTGTGGCAGAGCCCAGCTTGTCGGAAACAGCGTGGAGCGACTACCAACGTCAGACCCGTCATGCTCGTGCGTCCGCGTCACCGAGCACCCCCACCCGAGACTCCGACTGTGCTGTCCGTTACGCCTCCCCTTCTAGCTGCCGTCGTCCACCATGGCAAAGAGCTGGTCTAAGCGCGTCACCCTCCACCACAAGCACAAGGTTGAGAAGAAGGTGCGCGAACACCACCGCAAGACGCGGCGGGAGGCCAAGAAGAAGGGCGAGTCCTCCAATGCGGCCAAGGCGCGTAAGGACCCTGGCATCCCTAACCTCTTTCCTCACAAGGCCGCCATGATGGAAGCCTTGACTGCTGCAAAGGACGAGAAGGAGGCGGCTGCCAAAGCGGCCCGCACGGCGCGGCGGGCGGCCAACAAAGCGGCCGCCCGGGCCGCGGCGGGTGGGGGAGACCCGGAACTCGCCGCTCTTGCCGCCGCCGCGGCCGAGCGTGCCGCCTCGCACACACCGACGGCGGGCCTCGGTGGCGGCGCTGCGGACCACGTTGGCGACGCGGGCCCGGCGGTCACGTCGGCCGCGGGCGCCACCGCGGCGGGCGCGTCGCGCGCCAGCGGTGTCACGTCTGGGGCGGCGGCGACGGAAAACTCGCGGCGGGCGTTTATGGCCCACTTTCGGTCCGTGGTCGACTCGGCGGATGTGCTGCTGCAGGTCATTGACGCGCGCGACCCGGTGGGCACGCGCTCATCCGAGGTGGAGCGTGCCGTCCTGGACGCCTCCCCCCCGAAACGCCTCATCCTCATCCTCAACAAGGTGGACCTGGTACCCCGGTCGGTGGCCGACACCTGGCTCCGCCACCTCCGCTGCGACTACCCTACGATTGCCTTCCGGGCATCGACCCAGCAGCAACGGCGGGGTCTATCTCAAGTACGAGGGGATGCCCTCAATGCGGGTGGCGGGGGCGGCGCCGGCGGCCCGTCCACGTGCGCCGGTGCTGGCGCGCTAATGACGCTGCTAAAGAACTACGCACGCTCCCGTGGGGGCGGGAAAGGAGTCGCCACCTCCATTGCAGTGGGCGTTGTCGGGTACCCCAATGTCGGCAAGTCGTCGGTGGTGAACTCGCTGTCTCGGTCACGAGTGGCGGCGGTGGGCGCCACGCCGGGCGTGACGCGGTCCCTCCAGGAGGTGCACCTGGACTCGCACGTCCGGCTGATTGACTGCCCCGGCATTGTGTTTGCGCCGCCGCCCGCGGCACCGTCGGCTGCGGCAGCTGCCGCGGCGGGTGCCGACGGGGCCGCCGCGGCTGCCGACGCGACCGCCGCCTTTTCCGCGTCGCTCGTCCTCCGCGCGTCCGTGTCCCCGCAAAATTCGCCCGACCCCGAGGGCGTCGTTGCCGCCCTGGTTGCGCGCATTGGCCCACGGCCACTCATGGCCGCCTACTCCCTCCCCGCATTTGACGACGCCCCCACGTTCTTGGCACTTCTTGCCAAGCGGCGGGGCAAGGTGACCTCCCGGGGGGTGCTGGACGTCAAGGCCGCGGCGGTGGCGGTGCTGGTGGAGTGGAACGCGGGCAAGGTGCCGTTTTACACGCTGCCCCCTGCGGGCGCCGCTGCCCGCGACGGGGGGATGAAGGCGGCGGTGGTGGCTGCCTGGGGCCCGGACTTTGACCTGTCGGCCGCGACGGTCATGACAGACGGCCGCCCCGACTCGGCGGCCGGGGATGTGTCGATGGACGTGAGCCCCGCAGACCGCGCTCAATTTGTGGCATTGGAGGCGACCGCGGCAGACAACGCCATGCACTAGGAACGTGGTGGCGTGACGGCCACGGCGGCTGCACCAGCCCGTCCACCGGCCGGTCTTCCCCATATGTGTGTGTGCAAGAATATATTTGTGTTTTCTCACGCCCAGTGGAGTGGGGCGCCGACAGGTCATCCCTCCCTTGTGTACGTCGTACCCCCGTCACCGTCACCGTCACCGTCACCGTCACCGTCACCGTCACCGTCACCGTCACCGTCACCGTCACCGTCACCGTCACCGTCACCGTCACCGTCACCGGCACCGGCACCGTCGCGGCCGCCTTCTCTACCGAACAAAAGGCCCCCACTCTCCCCCTCGGGTCAACTGCGCTCAGGGTGGGTCACTCGCGAGGAAAACGAACTTGCCGCAGCTTCGCGTTCGCTGCCTGTTGCGTCGCCAGGCAACCGCCCCCCCCCCTCCAGCCCTCTCTTTCCGTTGTTACCCCCCCACACCCACTTCCAGTCCCTCCTCGCCCCACTCGAGGCTGTCTACGATGTAGTCTACGTCGTAGCCAAACTCCTCCTCGGTCACGCCCTCCAGCACTGCTCGTAGCTCATCCAGGCCTTGCGCAACGCCCGCATTCGCCTCCTCCCCGCCGGCAGCAGCGTCGCGCAGGCGGGCGCCACACATCTCCGCCATCTTGCCCATCAGCGTGAGGCCGGCGGCGCGGGTGGGCACGGGACCGCCGCCCACGCCGGGCACGCCCGGCGCGCCGCGCCCACCGACAGTGGGGGGCACCGCCGCCGTCGCCGCCGCCGCCGCCGCAACGGCGCCCCCCCTCCCGGACCCGTCGCCGGCGCCCGAGATGAGGGCGGTGACCGTCTTGAGCGCCGCGCCCAGCGGCACCACCCCCACAGCCACCAGGCCTGCAAACGCTTCGGCGTGGGCGTACAGGCCCATCCGCTCGCCGTTGGCGCCCAGGTCGCCACCACTGCCGTTTGGATCCGCCCCTCCCCCCCCTTGTGCGGCGGCAGGGTCTCCACCCCCACCACCCCCCCCCGCCGCCGCCGCCGCCGCCGCCGCCGCCGCCGCCTCCTCCGCGGCAAACACGTCGAGCGACCGTCGCACGACGGCCCGCTTGACCTCCCCCAGCACCGATGGGTGTAGGTGGAGAAGCGTCTCGATCAGCGGGCGGGCGCTGTGGGTCTCCCCCGGGTGGCGGGAGCTGATGTCCTCCTTGGCCAGGATGGCAGACGTGAACGCGGTGACCAGCAGGGGCGGCGACGGTGGCGCCGCCGCCGCCGACGAAGGCGGGGGGGTGAGGATATAGGCCGCCGCAGTAGCGGGGGGGGTACGCCCAATGGCGACCGACTCGAGGAGAGCCCGCAGCGCCGCGGCTGTGGCAGGATCATCGGGGGGGGGCGGGGGCGGCGGCGCGGGGGAGGGGGACTCCTCCACCGTCGCAGGGGGAGGGGGTGGGGCCGCACCCACCAGCCCACCGCCGGCAGTGTGCGCCGAGTGCGAAGGCGCGGGAATGGGCGGCAGCGCCCCGCCCGGGCCGTGGCCCGGGTGGTCTGTGTGGGAGCCACTCGCCGACCGCGCGTCGCCGCCGCCGCCGCCGACGCCGCCGACGCCGCCGCCACCACCGCTACCCGGTGGTCCCTCCCAGCCCGTCGCCCCCGCCGCACCATCGTCACTGTTGCCCATCTCGGCCGCCATCGGGTAGGCACCGCCGAACACACCGCCCCGAGCCAGTGGCGGCGCCAGGCCATTGGACGTCGGCCGCGCGGAGCCCACCGACGTGCCGCCGTCAAAGGCGACGGCCGCTGGCGGAGGCGGCGCGCCGACGCCGCTGCCGTGTGCTCCCCCTCCTTGGCCGTCGCCGCCGCCGCTGCCGCCGCCGACGCCGACGCCGCCGCCGGGCGCACGGAGGGCAGTGACGAGCGCGGTGAGGGCGGTGACCAGGGCGGTGGAAGCGTCGACCTCATTGGGGGGGATGTCCAGCTCCAGCCGTACCTTCATGATGGCGGCGCTGGGGTGGTAGGACCGGGAATGCACGGGGAAGAGGGGATGGGGGGGCGGGGGGGAGAGCGAGGCCGCCGTGAGCGTCCCCCCGTCGCCAGACGCTCTGGTGGTGGCAGTGCAGCGGACGGTGGGGGCCGAGGATCAGCGGCGCCGACGCGGGCGGGTCAATAGGCAAGAAAGATGACAGCCGAGGAAGGGGGTGCGGGGGAGACAGAGCAGGATGGGGACGCGGTGGGGACGGGACGGGGACGGAGCGGGTGCCCCGGTGGAGTGGGGGGGGTGCACCCGTGAGAGTCTTCACCCACTGCAGGCCAGCGGAGCGCAGTGGGGGATGCGCAGCGGGAGGCAGAGGATGCGCTTCGCGACACCACGAACAGCGTTTGTCTGGCGTAAGCCTGAGCCCGTGACCGCGGCTCACACGCACCATACAGCAGAGACTGAAAAAACGACTACAAAAATATTATGGTAGTTTTACCTGTTAAGGTTCCAGTATTCAGAATTCTTCCAAGAACTGCTTGAAGACATTATATCCTGGCTTGTTGGTGGACTGGGCTGCAGTTGTCATTCCTCCAGACCTCGCCCCCCACGGGAGCATCATGGTCGGTGGTACCCGCCCCCCGCGACCAGTTTTGCGGGGCAGCGTATTCGTTGGTAAAGGCCCTCGTGCGCGGGAACGGGCGGCCACAAGGGCAGGAGCCCCCAAACAGCAACCCGATCGCGTACATGTATCCATATCTACTAAGAGGGCAGATACCATATCACTTTCCGGAGAGGGCTCTGGGCTGACCATGCCTCGTGAACGGTGTGGCGCGTCAGTCTACCAAGAAGAGCCAGGAGGAGGCGGACGTGGGGAGAGATGTGCCCCCGGTGCCTCCGCTTCCGCAGCTGACCAAAACGGGGGTACCGTCGGGGAGGGCAGGGGGGTGGTGGGGGTGGAGGGGCGGCGGGAGGCGGCAGCGACCGTCACGTGCGGAATAGCCGGCCAGATTGGCCGACGTCGCTCGGGCCGGCGCGCTGTCCAGCACTGGCAGCTCTCCCCTTCGACAGAGTGTAGAGCCCTACGGCGCGCCGGCGTCGTCGCCAGCCCCATCCAGAGCCGCTGGGAAGTCCCGCCCGTGCGTGGCGCGCGCTGAGCACGTCATTCCAGGGCTGGACGTTTGCATCTTGGCGTTGCTCGTGGCGTTGCACGTTGAAACCCGTGTGCAGCCGCAGCTCTGCTTATCCCCTGTCAATATACAATCCCGATTTTGGCCAGATCTCTTGCTTCGTTGTGCAAATTCTTGCCCTGCTCGAGCACGAAAATGAACGGCTCGAGCAGAACTTTGCTTTTCTGATCGAGGGGATGGGCTGAGGCCAAAGAATCTCCACCAGGATGACCGACACGACGGCCGCTGTCGGTGTTCTGTCAACCAATGACAACAGCGGTGGCGCTGCTGTTGGCTGGACGGGGCGTTCCATTGGTCAGAACTCACGTTGTAGATGTCGAGCAAGGCGGGGAGATTTTTCCATGCAGACCCTCGAAAGCTGTCGCCGCGCAGGTTTTTGCTTAACCAGTGCGAGAGATTGCGCGGTTTTTAAACGCGATTGTATAAACATTGCACCCAAGCGGAGCGATGGTCGGTCGCTTCTTTGCGCTTCAAGAGAGTGCTCTCCTGCCCCGTGCGCTTCCGGTCATACCAAGGGAGGTGGCGACCACCAATCGCCCGAGCTGTTGTAGGCAGAAAGCATGAAACGGGGGTAAAAGCGGTGTCTATGATGCCTTGAGGGGGGGTCGATGCAGGTTTTATGCAGGTTTTTGCTCGAGAATTTCCCAAAAAAGCAGGAAATTTTTGACAGGCGATAAGCAGTGCTGCGCTGCAGGGCCCTCGCCCTGCCGAGGGATTTGCCCCCCGTGCGTGGTCCTGACTGGGCCACAGCAGTGGCCACGTTAGGCCTGCGGGCCTCGTCGTTCGTGCTCTGCCGACGTGAACCTGGTCATGCCCACACACACTGCCTGCTGTGGCTTGCCGGCCGCGGCAACCTGGTCATGCACTGGAGACGTCGACGGTTATGCATACAGCGAGGTGATGATGGAGCACGGCCACGTGGACCATCTGCGGCGCCGGCTGCCGGCATCTGTTGTTTGCTGTCGCCGTGCTCGCCTTGCTGGGCTTCAGGAAGGCCGTGACGTGGGGCCTCACCTACCTGGGAAACGGGATGGGTCATGGCCCTGTGACCCCCTTCTGTGTGCAGTACTCGGCCTGTTTTGTGTGCTACTGGGTGCCACAGTTGCTGCGGGTCGTGTCGCGGACGGAGAGTGTCGCAGCAGTGGTCCCTCCAGCAGGCCTATCAATGTACCAGCCGCGGGGAGCTGCCCGGCTGGGGGTGGGAGAGGGGGGGCGGAGGGAGGTGGCGAGCCGTGCCACGTACACTGCGAGAGGGTTGCGGTGAGTTCCGAGGCAAGGCTGCTCGCCTCGATTCAAGAGGGCGCCTCGGGAGGGCCGAGATGGCCGCAGTGAGGGTCCATCTGGCGCCAGCGCTGGCTGGATCCAGCTGCCTCCGCACCGCCACCTACCGGCTCACGCGCGCGCGTGTGTGCAACGCTCCTTCTCAGACCCCAAGCCATGGCCACCACCCACCACACAGTGGCTGCGGCTTTGCTGCTAGTGCTGGGTAGCTTTGCCGCAACCACCCCCCCTGCAGACGCCGCCTTCCCGTTTGGGTCCGCCTCGCAGGCGGTTCCTACGCTGATTCCCTTTCCCGCCGGGCGGTTCCCCCACCTCGGCGCCCTGCAGTCGCTTCCCGCCCTGCAATGCCGGCTGGCGGCTGGCGTCAATGGGTCTTTCGGAGCCTCCCTTGGCGACACCCCCTTTTCCCGAGGCCGCCGCACGTGCGCCGCCCCCGTGGTGGACGTGACCGAGGTAATAGCCGTGCTAGGTGCACACGTGCAAGGCCGCCAGCGGTGGACGCCAGACCTGGCGGCGCAGATGGCACAGCAGCTGCGGAGCATGGCCACCCAGGCGTCCAACCAGTCGGGTCTGGTGGTGGAGAATGCGGTCTTTTTCCCCGTCCACCGCCGGGCCAGCGACCTGACGCGGGACGCGGGTGGTGGCGGGGATCTGCGCGTTGACTTTCGAAACGGCCTGGCCAACGTGCTGACCCTGACGCGCAGCACCGACAGCGGCGCGGTGTGGCGGCACAGCGGCAAGTACGAGGTGTTGGCCATCACTTCGGTGGTGCGTGGTGTGTGCCTCACCGCCGACTGTAGCGTGGTGGCGGCGGTGGACACGACGGGGCGGGGGGCGTGCAGCGCGTCGGCGTGTGACACCCCTCACGACAGCCGCGACGTGGCTGGGCGGGTGGACAGCGAGGACGCCGTCACCGTCGTCACGCATACCTCCCCACGCCGGGGGGGCGGCGGCCCGCAGCCCGTGTCGGTGGTGCAGCTGGGCCTGCTGGGCCTGGGTCGTGCCGTCCACGTGGCCCGTAGGTGGCTGATCAGCCCGCCGTGGGACCTGACCGCGACGGTGCACACGCAGCTTGTCACGCCGCCGACACGGTTTGAAGAGTTCACGCACGAGCCGTCGCTCACTTCCGCGTGGCCGCTCGGCGGTGAGGCGGCTGCAGAAGCTGCGAAGCGGGACCCTGTCGCCGACGCGGGGGGCTCTGAGTGGCTTCAAAAAGTGGCCATCGCCCTCTGCCACGAGCCCTTGCCTGCCTATGTGGATCGCCGCCTCTGCCGGGGCATCGCGGGCAACGGCCAGACCCCCCCGACGGTGAAGGTGTCGTACAATGGGGCGCCAGAGGACCTCCACGTGCTGCGGGACGCGTTGGAGCCGTCGACGGGCGCCGTGTGGCGGGTGGCGCCGGCGCGTCACGAAGCCACCGACGCGGAGCCATGCGCCTTTGCTGACAATCTCACCGCCGTCCGCGGTGCGGACGGTGCCGGCCGCGGGCCGATGGAGCCACCCTGGATGGCCGGCACCCTATCCCGCGAGATCCACAGTCGCTCCCCCGACGAGGTCGAGCTCGCCCGGTCGCTTGGCCGGTGCCGGCTGGCCACGGGCGCAGCCGCCAGTGGGCTGGCCGCCATTGGCTCCCTTCGGGGGCGGGAGCAGCTTGCCCGCCACGCGGCGGTTGTGCGGCTGGCCTCCTCCTTGCACGCAGGCGACTATGGGGACCTGGAGCACCCCGACGATCCCGCGTCTCCGACGGCCAAGGCCGAAGTGCTGGTGCTGTACGTCCTGGGCTTGGGGGGGCTCCTCGCCGCCACCCCTACCACACTCCCTCAGGACGGGCGCGCGCTCGCCTGGGCAGCGGCCAGGCTGTCGGCCGTTGCCCTTGTGGGCTCCAGCGCGCTAATCCCCCTGTACGTGCTGGCCATGCGGCAGCGGGAAGGGGATGCGTGGCACGCCGGCACCCACAGGCTGGCCATCCATGCCGCATTTCCCGCGTCGGCCGCCTCCTGCCTGGGACTTCCGAGCGCGTGCGACGGGGAGGGGCGTGGCCTCCGCGGCACCGCCATCCTGCTGTCCAACATGGTGTCGGTAACGTCCACGGGCGGTGGCTACTGGACGAGGGGAGCAGCGGTGTTTGCGGGCACGACGATCCTATACGTCTGTTGCTTTTTGAGCCAGCTGGCGATCATGGCCGCTCCCACCGCCTACCGATGGCTCCGCACCCGTGTGCACGCTGGCAACAGCAGCGCGTCGTCTCACAGCAGTGGGGCGCCGCCGCCCACCGCGGGCGGCGGTGGGACGCGCGGTGGGACGCCACCGCCGCCGCCCGCGGTAGGCGGCGGCGCCGGGGACGCCGCCGCTGTGCGGCTGCTGGAGCAGCCACAGGGGGACCCCGCCGCGGCCAACGATCGCCCCCGCCGCAGGGCAACTGCCACCACCGCCCCCTCGTCGCAAGTGCGCAATGTATCAGCGGTGGGGGGGAGGGCGCCCGAGGCTGCAGGGGGCACCGCCCTGCACCGTACCCGCTCGGCGCCGACGCGGCCGTCGGCCCCCGCTGGGACGCCCGCGGCAGACGCGGAGGGGAGGAGCTAACCACAGGCCTGGGGCGCCGTTGTTGGGAGGAGAGAGAGGGGGGGGGACGTGGCGGGGGTTCCTGGTTCTCATGGCGGTCGCGTGGCATTGTCATTCGGTACTACATATCCAACGGGGGATAAATAGCAGGGCCGCCTTTGAGGGTTTGATGACCTGCTGGTTGGACGGGCGGGGCGGCCTTGCTGGCTCTGCTACTGTGCTCCTCTATACGGGTGGGTCGCACGCGCTCGGACAGCTGTAATGATCATGCGCTATGTACCAAGTGTAGCAGATCAGATGTTGGGGTCGGCTCGGTGCTGGGCCTCGTGTCAGGCGAGCCGTGGGTGGTTACCCTCGACTGGCGGCGGCTGGATTGGCGGATGCCCGTCTGCCGCTTGACTCTCAGCGCTTCTGCCGCCGCCGCCGATGTGGCGCCAGGCGTTGGCACGGGCGCGCTATATGTCGACGCGCCGCCGTCGCCCCCGTCGCCCTCGTCGCTGGCGATTATTTAATGAGGGTTTGAGGCGCACGGCGCGGCACAGCACAGGACAACGCGGCCGGCCGGGTCGTGGGGTTGGCCAGTCCGCCCCGCCGCGCCCCCGCTGGCTGGAGGTCCTATTACAGTGGCGCCCACGTGGGGGCTTCTGGCGTGCTACTGCTGGCGGGGCTGCCCACGAGGGGGTGCCGCCGATCGTTGGCCGCTGCGCGCTGCAGGTCCTGTCTACACCTGCACGTCCTCATCAAAGGTTCACCTCTTCGAGGTCCGACGACGGCACGAGGACGCCGCTCTCTCCCCCGTCTTTGGCTTGGGCGAGAGATACAAAACGTCGTCAACCTGTGAAATAGTACTGAATTAGATAGTAATGCTCAAACATCCCAAATAAAGAAACAAAATTTCATAAGTGGATGAGGCCCGAGTCTCTGTCTGAGTGACCTACCACTAGTCATTTCCACGAAAATAACTGGACCAAACTGAGACTCTGGCGGGGGAGCTCCTCGTGCGCCGTGGCAGGGGAGGGCCGAGTGACTTCATATTTCCGTGCTGGCCGCGGGCAAGAAGTGCCCGCATCCTTGCTGCGGGATGCTGCACGCTCTGCCGCCCATCCCCAAGACGCCCCCCTCTCGAATCGACCCCCCACACCCCGCGTTTTTTCCCGGCACTGTATCCTTCACGGCTGGCCCCAGCCACGTCCCCGACTATTCGCGGCATGTCCCAAGCGTCGCCCGCGTTCGCGGCACGCTGCAACTGCTTGCTACGCGAGAGCATCGAGAGTGGTGACACGGTCGCTGCGGTACGGTTGCTGAAAGAAGACACATCCCTGTTGAGTGCGCCGCTGGACGGGAAGCATCGCACGGCACTGTATTTGGCCGTCGGCCACAATGTGCCGAGTCTTGTTGACTATCTCCTGCGCGCGAGGGCGCCCGTCAACGCGCGGACGAGCTGTGGTTTGACGCCCCTGTTCTCGGCGATACGTGTCAACAACGTGCCGTTGGTCGAGCAGCTTTTGGACGCGGGCGCCGACAAGGAATGTCGGGCCGAAGAAGATATGACGCCGCTGCTTCTCAGTGCAGAAGTCGGGTCCCTGGCGGTGATGGAGGTCCTCCTCGCCCGTGGTGTCGATGTTTGCGTCTTTAACGAGCGTGGTCATAGCGTGTTGCACCTTGCGCTCCTCAACGACCCCCCTGTTTTGATGGCGTTACTCGTTGCGGGGGTGCGCGCTGATGCAACGGCCACTCGGTGCGGGTGGACGGCACTGATGCTAGCGGCGCAGCTCAAGAAGACATCCCACGCGAAGGCGCTGCTCGCCAAGGGCGCCAATGCCAGCCACACTGCTTCCGATGGCTGGACGCCCCTGCTGCTGGCTGCCGACGCTAACGCCGTGGGGGTGGGCTCCGTGCTCCTGGCTGGGGGAGCGGACGTATCAGCCAAGCGTAAAGGTCGGACGGCGCTGCACGTCGCTGTCGATGCGGGGGGAGTGGGGATGGTTAAGCTTCTCTTGGACGAAGGCTTTTCGGTGAACGAGCGCACGTCTGTCACGGGCACCACAGCGCTGATCCAGGCGGCCGCGACGGCCCCCGGAAGCCCAACGAGCGTTTTTTCAACGCTGTTGCTCGCGGGTGCTGACGTCAACGCGGCGCGCGTCCGCGACGGCCGCACAGCGCTGCACGTCGCTACCGCCGCCAGGAAGGCGGGGATTGTGCGGCTACTGCTGAGCGGCGGTGCCTTTGTGGGCGCCGCAGATAAGGCAGGGCAGACGGCACTGCATTTGGCGGCTTCTTCGGAAGGCTGTCTGGAGATGGTGGTGGCCCTGCTAAAGGCGGGCGCCCCTGTCGACACGCCGGCCGCCGACGGCCGGTCGCCGGTTAGCGTCGCCGCGGCCGCTGGCCGCCTCGACGCTGTGCGCTCGCTGCTGGGCGCCGGGGCCGCGGCAGATGTGCCCGCAGCGGGAGTTGCGTCGCCGCTGCTGGCCGCCGCCGAAGCGGGCCACCCCAGCGTGGTGAGCGCCCTGCTCGCCCACTTACCACAAGGGGCGGTTTCCGGAATGGTGGACCGAGCACAAGCGCTCGGGCTGACCCGTGCGGCGGCTCTGCTACGCCGTGTGGTTTCGTCGCGCCCAGCCATAGAGCTGCGTGTGGTGGGGGGTGCGTCGCTGTCATCACCGGCGGCGACTTCGCCGAGTGGGCGTGTGACGCGCGCTAGGGGGTGGCACTGCAGCCCCGCCAGGAATGCCACCAGCAGTCTTGTCGATGCAGAGGGAGAGCGGGGCGGGCTCTCCACGCAGCGAGCGCACAAGCGGAACGCAGCTGCAATGTCGGGACGCTCACCATTGCAGAAGCTGTCGCCACAACCGTTGATGTCGCCGCCGTCGCCGCCGTCGCCCCCGCTTTCGATTCCATCGCCGCCTCCGCTACCACGGTCAACACCACCGCCGTCACCACCGTCAGCGCCACCGCCGTCACCACCGTCAGCGCCACCACCGCCACCGCCGTTCGCGCCACCACCGCCACCGCCGTTCGCGCCACCACCATCAGAGCCATCGCGCCCGCCCTTGTTGCTGCCCTCGCAGATGATGTCGGCACAGCTGTCGCCCTCGCTGCAGGCGCCGTCGTCTTCGCTGCCGTCGTCACCACCGGCAGCTGCGGTCTCGACATCCCTCGTACAGCCGGCGCCCGCGGCGATGGCCACTACACCGTCGGGTGGCTCGAATCAGCTCCCGCCCCGCGTCACAATCGGCGCCTCTCGCTCTGCATATAGACGACAGCGCCGCGTACGATCGAAGGCCAGGTTAGCCAACGGCGGCGGCAATGAAGAGCCTAGCGGTAATGGGACAGCCGGCGAAGGTCGGAGCGCAGGTGGTGGCATCCGCAATGAACAGGCTGGCCCAGCTTGCCCTGTACCTCCTGGATGGGCCGGGAACTTACGGCCACTCAAGCGGCACCGGATCGATGCGGATGGCCAGGCCATGCCCACGGCGGCGGCGTTGCCGCTTGTGGCGGAGGCGTCGACGGCTGCTGAGCGACCCGCGGCACACCAGGAGGCTCCGACGCCGACCGAGGTGCAGGTGGCAGTCGGCTTTCCTCCTGACACGCCACCCGTCGCGACTGCTCACGTAGATCCCACTGGTGTGACCGAGGCGCAGGAGTCGGCGATACACGCCGCGGCAAGGCGCACCCCAATGATACCACTACTCCCTGAGTGTGATACGGCTGCCCGGGGCTTGTCGTTGCCCAGTGCCCCCATTCCATCGGCGAAAGCGAGGGAGCGCCCGCCCGCGCCTGTCGCGGACGTGTCATCCGGCCCTTCCTCTGCGCCCGTCATTGTGCTGGACGATAGCACGGATGAAGAGGGGGGAGTGCCCTCCGCGGGCGCGGTCCCCAGGGCGGCGATCGCAGCGACCGGGGGGGGCGCGGCGCACCCGCCTGGCGCTGCCACCACGGCCCAGGATGACCCGCTACGACCCTGCAGCAGTGTCAAGGTGGAAGCGCGGCCCGCCGGCGGTGAGCGCTTCCCAGCCGCCGCTGCACCGCACGCCGCCAAGCCAATGCCAGCAGCCGTAGGCGTGACACCGGCATTGGCGGGCGGGGCTTGTGGGCGCGTCCTCGTGAACGGCCGCACGGACTCCGCAGCGGCGAGCACAGCGCCCGAGGCGGGTGGGACGACCCCGCCTGTTGCTACCGCCAGCGGCGGGGATGGCCTCTCTCCACCTGGCGCGCGCGTCAAAGCAGAAGCGCAGCTGGCGCATGCGCCGCCCTTGACCACATCCACAGCCACCGCGGGCACCCTCGTGCCGCCTGCGGGTTTCGGGGCGGTGGCGCCGGCAGGGGCGGATGGGCGCGCTCGTGGCCGGCCGGTTGCGGCGGCAGCGGCCGTGCCATTGCCCACCGACGTGACGCGCTCAACACGTGGCGCGCACGCCGTGGTGCCGCCAGCGACGGCGGCGGCGGCGGCAGTGGTGGTGGGGACGGGCCCGCCGTCAGAGGGACCCGCGGTCGGACCGGGCCCCGGCGGAGGCGACGTTGAGATGGAAGTCAAGAGGGAGGCGCCACTCACTGGTGGGCATCCCCCGTCATTGCCCGCGTTGCCCACCGCCGTGTCACCCCCGCCTGCAGTGGGGGTGCCTGCTGCAGAAGCGAGCACAGGCTGTCAACTATCACCTCAAGCCAAGGCAGCGACCGCGGCTGCGGCTGCGGCACCGTCAGTGGTCACAGCAGCTTCGGCGACAGCGGCAGTGGCGGGTGCCCATCTGCCCAGTGCGACGGCCAGCCCGCAGCAGGCGGTGGTGGGTGCAGCGGCGGTGCCGCCGCCCCAGGTTGCGGTGCCGCAGCTCGCGTCTATGGCGGCCCCGCCGCCTGTGGCCACGGCTGTGCCCCAACTGGCGGCGGTCGTGTCGCCACCGCGTGCAGCTGCCGCCCTGGCCACCTCCGCCGCACGGGCGGCGGCGGTGGTGGAGCACGCGCTCGTCGCGAGCCGGGTAGCAACGTTTGACGCCCTCCCCCCCCCCGCGGTGGGCGCCGCGATCGCCGCGTACGCGGGGTCGGGCCTCGCCGCCGCGGAACGCCAGGCGCTGACCGCCGCGCTCGTTGCCGCCGCCGTCGAGGAAGCGGTTGGCGGGCTGGTGGCGGCCACCGAGCCCCCCGCCGCCGTGTGGCCGACGCGCTGTGCAGCCGCGTGCGGCGGACTGCGACGGGGGCGGTGCCGTTTGGCATCCGCTGCCAGGTGGTGCGCTTCTTGTGTGCCCTCCAGGGGGGCGGGTGACGCGGCCGTCAGGCGCCCCCGCACCAGCGCTGTGCCCCAGTGCGTTGCTTCTGGCGGCCGTGGGTAGCTGCCCCGATGTGTTGAGCAGGCTCACCTGTCGGGGAACACGACGCCACCCAGTGCTGATGAAACGGGCGTTGACGTTTCTAGAAAAAACGGCCCAGCGTGTCACCCGAAACACTGGGCCATCAATGAGAATTCACCCAGAAGAAGGCATCCAGCCAATGGACTTCTGCCACGTCGAGTTCTTGCCCGCTAATCTGCTCGAAAATGACCTGACTTGAAGAAGGGGCCTGTGCGCCATTCGCCAATGGCAGGTTTTGGCGCGTGATCTTGCCTCCGGCGGGGTGATCCGGCTTTTTGGGCCAGAGAAGGGAGGTGAAGCATCGCCGGCCGCGCGTTCCGTTGTCCCCTGTCTGTTTCCGCCCCCTTCTCTGCTGCGGCCCCTCTCTGCGGCTCGGTTTCTGTGACTGCTCTCCCCGTACCTACTATACCTCCCTCTCTTCTGCGCTCCTCCGCCCCTTTGAGCTGCCTCTGTCCGTGGTGCATGGCGCCTGCATTCATCCCCCACGGGGTTTTTCCCGCGATTAAGGCAAGCCACCGCCACCCCGCCTCCTCGGTCGTGCGGTCCGCCTGGGTAGGCGGTAGGCCCATTGTCGCTGCCGCCTCCACTGCCGCCCCCTCCCTGCACTCGGCGCGCCGCCCTCCGCCCACGGCGACCATGGAGTCCCCCGCACCAGCGGCTGCTGCTGCCGCCGCCGCCGACTCGATGGCGGAGGCGGCCCCCCCTAACTACGTATCTCCGCTCAGCACCCGCTACGCGTCGGCGGGGATGCGGGCCAACTTTGCCGACCTGACCCGCTTCCGCCTGTGGCGAAAGCTGTGGCTGGCGCTCGCCACTGCCGAGGCGGAGCTGGGCTTGGAGATCAGCCCCGCCCAGCTGGCCGCCCTCCGCGACGCGCCAGACGTGGACATGGTGCTGGCCGGGTCGTACGAGCGCAAGCTCCGCCATGACGTCATGGCGCACGTCCACGCGCTGGGCGACCAGGCGCCCGAGGCGCGCCCGATCATCCACCTGGGCGCGACCAGCTGCTTTGTGACGGACAACTCGGAGGTTCTGCAGATGCGTGCTGCGCTGGACCTGCTGCTGCCCACGCTGTGGGCGGCCGTCTCTCGCCTCGCGGACTTTGCGGAAGAGCACAAGGACGTGGCGACGCTTGCGTACACCCACTTTCAGCCTGCCCAGCCAACGACGGTCGGCAAGCGCGCGTGCATGTGGCTGCAGGACCTGGTGGAGGACGGGCTTCGTTTGGAGGAGGTGCGGGCGGGCCTGCGCCTGCGGGGTGTCAAGGGCACGACTGGCACTCAGGCGTCGTTTTTGGCCCTCTTTGACGGCGACCACGCTAAGGTGGCCGCCCTGGACGCCAAGGTCACCGAGGCGATGGGCTTTGGCACCTCCGTGTGGCGGGTGACTGGCCAGACGTACACACGCAAGCAGGACTTTACGGTCGTTGCGGCGCTTGCCGGCGTCGGCCAGACGGCCGCCAAGATGGCCAACGACATCCGCCTGCTGGCGCATATGAAGGAGGTGGAGGAACCGTTTGGCAAGGAGCAGATTGGGTCGTCGGCAATGGCATACAAGCGCAACCCGATGCGCAGCGAGCGTATCAATGCCCTGTCGCGGTTCCTCCAGTCGTTGCTGATGAACCCCGCTGAGACGGCGTCGACGCAGTGGCTGGAGCGGTCGTTGGACGACTCGGCGAACCGGCGGCTGGCGGTGACTGAGGCCTTCCTCACCACCGACGCCATCCTGCAGCTGGTGCTCAACGTCTCGTCTGGGTTGGTCGTCCACAAGAAGGTGGTGGCCAAGCACCTGGCCGAGGAGCTCCCGTTTATGGCCACTGAGACCATCCTCATGGCCGCCGTTCGCGCGGGCGGCGACCGCCAAACCCTCCACGAGAACATCCGGCAGCACTCGATGGCGGCGGGCGCGCGGATCAAGGAGGAGGGCCTCTCTAACGACCTCCTCGACCGCATCGCGGCCGACCCGGCATTTGCACCCGTCCACGACCGCCTGGACGAGCTGTGCGAGCCGCAGCAGTTTGTCGGCTGCGCGCCGCAGCAGGTGGATGACTTTGTGGGGGGCTACGTTCGGGGGCTGCTGGCCGAGCGCAAGGTGGACGGGTCTGCCGAGGGGGACGTGCGGATTTAAGCTGTTGGCCCGAACCGAAGGAGGGGGGATGGGGATGACAGGGGGGAAGATGGGAAGACAGGTAGCGAGGAAGTGGGGAAGGGGCGTGTGGGGGCCGCTGCCGCAGGAGGTTGTGGCCGGCGCCACACCCGGCGGTCGACCGTTCCCGTGGGCCGATTAAACCGGGCTTTTTTTTTGTTCCCCGAACGTTGTCAGCGGCCAATCCGGGGGTCGCTGCAGCAGCGCACGCGCTCCCGACTGGGCGGGCCCCGCCTGCTGCGCCGGATATGGAGACGCACGAGCGCGCCACGCTCTGCGGGCTGCCCGATAGGACACACCGCCCAGGGGTGGGGGCGGATCCGCAGGGACACGCTTAGCCGCAGGGCACTACAGTGTGCGCAGATGGCACCAAAACAGGCGCTTTGCAATGAGAGGGGAGAGAAACGGAGACGCGTTGAAATGAGCAGACGAGGAGACGAGTTGAAATGAGGATGGTGAGAGAGACGCGGAGAAAGAAACAATAAGCATACGAAACCCCGGACAAGAAAAAGAAAGCACGGCCGGGGGCGCCCTGTGCACAAGGACACCCCCCTTCCCCCCCACTCTCACCCCCTCCCCCACGCCCCCTCTGTTGGCGCGACCCCCAGGGGCGCAGGGCACCCGCCACCGCCCTGCCCCACGCAGGATGGGTCACTCAAGCTCGAGCATCTTGATGATGCCCTGGCTGCTCGCCGCAAGCAGCGTCTTGGGCGACCGTGGCGACCACGCGACGGAGCTGACCTGCTGGCCCGTCGCGCTCTCCTCCGTCTCCTCCCCCGTCACCGGGTCGGTGGAGCCAAACCGGTGAGTGAGGAAGGGCGTCGGCAGCGCTTTGTAGTAAGTGTACACCGTGTTGTCTTCCGAGCCACACGCCATGTAGTCCCGCGTGACCGACAGTCCCACAAAGTTCTTGTCGTTGGTGTGCCCCCGGAAGGTGCGAACCAGCCCCGGTTTGGCAGACGCGCCCGGCCCGGCGCCTGCCGTGTCGGCGGGGCCCGGTTTGAGCGACCACAGCTTCAGCGTCGAGTCGGTGGACGCGGACACCAGCTCCGTAGGCGACATGAAGCGCACAAACGAGACGGCCTTGTGGTGCTCGGAAAAGACGTACAGCGGCGACCTCGGGGCGCGGAGGTCGTAGAACCGCACCGCGTGGTCAGCGCTGCCAAAGGCCAGCTCGTGCACCGAGGCGGGCGACCACTGCACGCAGCACACGTTGGCGCGGTTCTCAATCGTCAGCACCGACGATGGGCTAGCCGTCGACCACACCTTGACGCGTCCGTCATCCGAGCCGCTCGCCAGGAGCGTCGGGTTGGCCGAACAATAGTCGACCGACCACGCGCGGCGCTCATGCTCGTCGTACTCCCGCACCGCAACGCCCGTCGAGCTGGACACGTCCCACTCAGACACGACGCCGTCATAGTCACTTGATGCAATGTGCTGCCGGATGTAGGGGTTCCAAGACAGGCAGCTGAGCTTCTCCCGCGTCACCAGCTCGCGGACGGGGAAATGGACGCCACCCGATGCGGCGGGCCCCGCCGCGTCGGCAGCGACCGCCAGAAAGTTGAAGATCTTGATGCGCTTGGTCATCCCCGCGGTGGCGACCAGCTCCGCCGCCACGTCAAACTCAATCGACGACACAATGTTGGACGCGTGGGAGGAGGCGGCGTCCATGCCCATGGCCGCGGCCGCACCAATGCCGCCCGAGCCCCCCGCCGCGACCGCCGCCGCAGCAGCGGCGGCGGCGCCCGCACCCCCCACCCCGTCCGCGCCGTAGCGGGTGGCGCCGTGGCGGAGCGTCGCGCGGCTCCGCAGCAGGCTGTACTGGGTAAACTTGCCGAGCTCCTCGGTGAAGACCCGCAACGAAGAGCGGCGCTCCTCCCCCGACCGTCCGCCGACGGTGCGGAAGTAGCGCTCCTCCAGCAGCCCAAACGCCTCGTGCACGCGGGCCCGCTTGCGCGCCGCCGCCGCGTCTGCCTCCATGTCGGCCGACGCCTGCCGGACGGGGCGCCCCGGCCGGCCGCCGCAGCCGCCAGCCTCGTCATCGTCGGCGGTCGCGGAGGAACTCAGCGCCACGCCCCCGTCACCAGCGCCACCAGCGCCGGCGCCGCCCTCCCCCCCCCCTCACCCGGCCCGTCCACGACACATGCACCCAGGCGCGGCGCAAGCGGCCGGCCATCGCGGTCGACGCCTCCCCCCCCCCCAACGCCACCCCCCCTCGCCTCCTCCTCCTCCTCCTCCTCCCCCGACCGGGAGCCGCGGGGCACCGCCGGCGACGGCGGCGGCGGTAATCGCCGCTCAATCGCGGCAATGTCCGAGTGGAGGAGCTCCAGCTGTGACCGCAGCCGCGACAGGGCGGCCTGCTTTTCTCCCCGCACGCGGCAAAGAAACTCGAGGAGGAGCTCCTTCTCCACCCGGTCCGCCTGGTCCAGCTTTGCCCGCTGCTTGGACTTGAGCGACGCGATGAGCGCGCCCAGCTCCTCGGTCGTCATCGCGTCCACGTCGGCCGGCAGGGCCACCGCGAGAGAAGAGGGCGACGCGGCGGCGCGCTCACCGCCGCCGCCGCCGCCGCTGCGGACGCCCCGGTCATGGCGGTCGACCCCCCCCCCGCCGCCGCCACCACCGCCGCCGCCGGCGCCGCCAAGCGGTGGCGTCGCCGCCGTCGCCGACTCCCCCCCCCGCCAGTGCGCAGACGGGGATGGTGGGGCGGCAGCGAGCCTCCCACCCCCCCCCGGCCTCGCGGTCCGGTCTCCCCGGTGCCCCCCCCCGCCCCCCCCCACCCGGCCGCCATGCCGCTTGCCCCCCCCCGCCGCGTCTACGAGGGTTGAGGAGGACCAGCCCCCCCCCCCCCCCCCGCCATCCCCCCCCCCCCCCCCCCCCACCCGTACTCCGTAGCCGCCGCTCGCCCAGTACGGGCGTCCGCCCCCCCGGGGACAGCAGCCCGCGGGCGCCCCCGCCCAGCCCCCCCCCCCCGCCCGCCCCCGCCGGTGCTCCTCCGCGGGTGCCCGCCACGCCGCCGCCGCCCCCCCCGGCGGCGGCGGCGCCCCCCCCGTCCACCCCCCACGGCGCCCGAAGGTCGGCGGCGCCAACGTAGCAGAGGCACGTCGGGCAGCGGGTGCGGATGGTGAGCTCCGCGCCAATGCACTCGGCGCAAAAGACGTGGCCGCAGGGCGTCCTAACCGGGTCCGTGTACGCCTGGAGGCAGATGCGGCACTGGGTCGGGGGCCCCCCGCCCCCCCCCCCCCCCCCCGCTCCCCCCCCCCTCACCCCCACCCCGACCGCCGCCGCCACCCCCGCCCCTACCCCCGCCGCCACGGACATCAGCAGGGCCACCGCCCACCCCCACCCCCCCCCCCGCCCGCCGCTCCCCCCCAGTGGGGGCGTGCCCATCGCCGACGACGACGCGGAGCGGTCGGCAGAACGGGTACCCTGGCCGCCGCTGCCGCCGCCGCCGCCGCCCGTGTCCATCGGTGACCCGCCGCCGGGGGAGCCGGCGGGACGGGCGGCGGCACCCCCACCGTCGGGGAACCCGGGGGATGCAGAGGGGGGGGGGCGGGGGGTACGTGTGGCCGCCCCCACCGCCACTCATGGCGGGGGGGGCGGCAGCCGCAGGGGGTGGGCGCGCAGGCCGGCGGGGGGAGGGGCGAGGAGAAAGAGGAGCGGAGGGGGGGGGGGGGGGGGGGGGGGGGGGTCCGCAGGGGGGGGGCAAAAGGCGCCGAGCGGGCCCGGCGTGAGGCGCGGCCGCAACCGGCCGCGGCGGCAGCGAGCTGCAGCGGCGAGCGGCAGCGGCGGCACGTTGGCGCCCCCGCCGCGGCGGGGCCGCGCACCGGGGGCCGGGCGACAGCGGCAGCCGGCAGCGCAGCAGGCGACGGTCGCTTGTGTGAGCGCCCACAGCGGCAGCGGCAGCGAGGGGCACCTGCGCAAGCACCAGCGGCAGCGACGGTAGGAGCAGGTAGCAGGCAGCAGCAGCAGCAGGTATTTACTATCGTGGCGTCGGTGAGCGGGTGGGCACACACGGGCGCCTACCTACCGCCGGCCGGACCGGCCGCGGCGGGGAAGCGCCGCGCCGCGCCGCGCCACCCCGCGGCACCGCCACGCACGGCACGCGCCACGACGGCGGGACCACGCGCCACCCCCCCACTTGCCCCGAGGACGTGCGTGCTGCCGCGCGTTGGGACGAGAATGCGCGTGCCAGCGGTCGCGCCGAGGAGAGCACAAAACACAAAAACACAAAAATAAGCGACCAAAAAAACTGTGGTGCGGCCCTGTGGGACTAGCTAGGCCCCGGTGGGCTCGCTCATATGTACCTGTTCGGAAACCACTTTTGTTCATTTTCGTTTTCTGTGTCGTCCGGCCGGGATCCTGCGTAGAGGGCAGGACTGACCCACCAGACAGGAACGGAAAGAGTCGGCAGTATTTGTGACCGTAGCATTGCAGCGCATGCATGTACTGTACGAAGGAACCATAAGGTAGTTAGTTAAAGGACCCGGTCAATCTGCTGCGCTCTCCCAGACAGTCCAACATGGTCTCGATTTTACAGACAGAATGCGAGACGGAATGGCGCGTGGGTTGGATGCTCCGGGTGTTGCATGTACAGTACTGTACATACGTACATTTTTAAGGATGATCAGCGCAACCCTGCCAGGACCACTGACACTTGGCCTTCTATGTACTGTACTGTACCAGCGCCGTGGCTGCGCTTCACCAGCGCCTGGCTCTGCTCTACCAGCGCCGTGGCTGCGCTCGAGGGCGCGGCTGCCTTGGGTCCGGCCCAGCCGGCGGGGGCTGCAGCTGGTGCCTGCGGGGGCAAACGCGACGGCGGCGTGGAGGGGGGGGGGGGAAGGGGGGGTCTCCCCCCAGCGGCGGGGTGATGGGCAATGGCCCTGGGCATGGGCCACCACAGCTCCTTTCCGTGGACTGCCCGCGCGGTTGCCGTAACGAAGGCCTCTTTGTCCGCGACAGGTCGCGAGCGTGGACCGACGGCGGGGGCGTTAGCCACCGCCGCGGGCGGTCGGAGCGGCGGCTGCCCCCCCCACCGCGGCCGCCGTCGCCGCCTCCACGGCACCAGCCCCCTCCGTCGCCGTCGTGGCCGCCGTCGTGGCCGCCGTTGCCGTTGCCGCTGCCGTCGCCGCCGCCGTCGCTGCCACCGTTGCCGCCGCCGTTCGTGCGCGGCCGAGGTCACGGACAAAGCGGGCGTAGGTGGCGGCGGGGGTGCCCCAGTCCATGTCGTACCAAAAATTGACGGCCACAACGAGGCCGTCGTCGTGGACGTCGCCCGCCCCTGGCCCGATGGGCCCCCCGTCCCGGGCGTCCCCCCTGCCACCGACGCTGCCGCCGCTGCCGCCGCTGCCACCGCCGCTGCCGCCGCCGCAGCCGCCGCTCTGTGTGACCGCGTGGTACCACAGGGCGGGGAGGAAGAGCATCTCCCCCGCCCGAACCGTCACGCGGAGGGCCGTGCCGGGGCGGCCGCGGCGGCCCGCGGCGGTGGCGCCGACGGCGGCGGCCTCCCCCCCCCCGCTGCCCCCGCCGTCGTCTGAGCCGTCGTCGGCCAGCCACGGCAGCGCGGCGGCCTCCCCGCCAGGCACGTCCACGTCCACCGTCACCCACGGAACGGGGGGGGCGCCGGGCTCGTCCCGCAGCACCCACCGGTGGCGGGCGGGGGACGTGGCCGCGGCCGCGGCGGCGGCGGCACCACCGGTGGCGCCCATCGCCGGGGTGGCTGCCGCGAGGGGCGGGCTACTGGCCGCCGCGGTTGCCTCGGCCGCCCCCCCCCCCCGCGCTCCCCCCCTGCTGCCCCCCTTCAGGGCATCACCACCGCCACCCCCGCCGTTGCCGTCGCCGTTGCCGTCGCCGCGACCGTCGTCGCCGACGGCATCGCCGGCGGCCGCCTCCTCCTCCCAGTGCCACCGGGCGACGGGCACGACGCGCTCGGCAAGGTACGGCGCGTCACACGGGGGCAGGAGCGTAAAGTGCTTGGCGCCGCGGAGCACCACGTAGCAGTTGTCGTACGGGTCGGCGTGCATGGCCGTCGCGGAGCGGGCGGTGCCCAGCCACAGGTTCACCGCGTCGGGCGGGTCGGGGAAGGCGGCAGCGAGGCAGGGCGGCGGCCACGGGCAGGTGTCCGGCAGCAGGCCCGGCAGCTGCGTGCGCAGGTTGTCGTCTTGGTGGGAGAGGTACGCCACGCCCGGGAGGGCCGCGCCAGCCGCCGCCGCCGCCGCCGCCGCCGCCGTCGTCGCCACCGTACCGCTACCGCCACCGCAACCGCCGCCACCGTCACCGCCACCGCCGTCAACATCGCCACCGTTCCCGTCACCGCCGCTGGTGCCGGCGCTGCGCCCACCGGCAGGGGGGCCCGCTGCCAGAAACGGGGCCAAAAACACGCCCAGGGTGGTGGCCACCTCGGCGGGCAGCGCGAGGCGCCCCCCCACCAGCGCGTCCGCCCGCCCGTCGGGGGTGCAGTTGACGCTCACCCGCACCCCCCCCGCGCGGGCGGCGAGGCCCGCCGCGTCCCACCCCCCATCCCGCCCCCCTCCCCCACCCGCCCCCTCGCCACCACCACCACCACCACCACCACCGCCATAGGCCGCCCACCCGTCAACGGCGCCGGTGAGGAGGAGGGGGACGCTCCGGTCCCGGTGGGCGGCGGCAAAGGTGGCGGCGGGGAGCGCCGCGGCGTGCGCGACGGGCACGGCGGGGGGGACCCACAGGTCACGGGCGGTGGTGAAGAGGCCCGCCAGCGCCGTGTCCAGGGCGGTGGCCACGTCAGGGGGGGGAGTGGGGGGGGGCGGGTGGGGGGGGGCAGCGGGGGGCATGGCGAAAAAAGGGGAGGTTGGTGGCACCTGGGGCGGGGGGGGGGGGCGGGGGGGGGGGGGGGGGTAGGGGACGAGGCGCCCGCCGTCGCGGGAGAAGGAGGTTGGCGGGTGGGGGGGGGAGGGGGAGGGGGAAGGGGCGGTAGCGGCGGCTCGCCAGAGTGGCCACCCTCGCCGACGCTGCGCTTACGTGCACAAGGGGCGGCCGGTTCTCGGCGGGCTGTGGATCTGCATTGCAGTTGGGTCGTCCAGGCGGCGTCGCCGACGCAACGCCCGCCCCCGTCGTCGTCGCGCGTCCACCTTGTGCAGACCTCCCCCGCGTGGCCACCCCGCTGCCCTGTGACCCCGATAGCCCTCCGCTCCCCCCCGGTCCCCCCCCCTTCCCCCTCCGCTGCCCCCCCTTCCCCCCGCCTCCCCATCCATCGCCCTTCCCGCCTCGCCCCTCCCCCCCCTCTCTGCTCTCATCGCTGCCTCTGTCCACCTCCTACCTACGCCCTCCCCCCCCCCCCCCCCCCCCCCCCCCCTCGCCCCCCTCGCCCCCCCCGCACCCTTCCCCCCCCCCCCCACCACACTCGCCCCTGCGGTGGTGGGCGGAGCGATGCGCCCCCCCACCGTCGCCACCGCCGCCACCGCCACCACCGCCGCCACCACCGCCGCCGCCGTCTTTGCCCGCACCGTCGCGGCGGTGGCGCCTGCCGTGGCGGGCGGCCGGCCCGTCCACCTAGCCCTGTCGGGGGGGTGGACTCGTCCGTGGCGGCGGCGGTGCTCGTCGCCGCGGGCGCCGACGTTACCCCCGTCGTCGCCCGGTGCTGGGACGCGGCCGCCGCGGCGGCCGACTGGGAGGACGCGGCGCGGGAGCGGGAGCGGCAGCGGGAGCGGGAGCGGGAGCGGGAGGGGGAGGGGGAGCGGCGGTGGAGGCGGGGGGGCGGGAGGGAGGGGGGGGGTGGGGGGGTGGCCCCCGCCACGCGGTCGCTGCCCCCCCGTCGACTGGGCGGCGGCGGCGGCGACGGCGGCGCGCCGCCCCCCCGCCATTCCCACCGCCGGCCGCCGCCGCCGCCGCCGCCGCCGACGCCGTGTGACTGGGAGCGGGACGTGGCGGCGGCGGCGGCGGCGGCGGCGGCCGCCGGCATCACCCGCCCCGTGCGGCAGCTGGACCTGACCGGCGCCTACTGGGCGGGCGTCTTTGCGCCGCTGCTCGTCGCCGCCGTTGCCGCGGGGCGAGCGGCCAACGGGGACATTGCGTGCAACGCGGTGGTCAAGTTTGGGGCGCTCCTCGGCCGGCTGCCGGCCGGCGCCGTCCTCGCCACGGGGCACTATGCGCGGGTGGGGGTGGTGGGGTCGGGGGGGGCGGCTGGGGGGGGGGGGGGGGGGGGTGGGGGGGTTGGGTGCAGTGCTGTCAGACGCATGGGGGGGCGACGGCGTGTGGGGGGCGGGGGGGGAGGGGGGGGCAGACGGAGGGGCGGGGGGGGAGGAGGGGGGGTGGATTGGCGGCGGCCGCCTCCGTGCCGCCCGCCACGAGGCGGCGGGGGGTCCCACCGCGGCCGACGCGGCGGCCGTCGCCGAGGCCGGCACCCACCCGTGGTGGGCCCCCCCCCCCCCCCGCCGCGGGCGTCCCGCTCCTCCTCCGCGGCACCGACGGGGCGGCGGACCAATCCTACTTCCTCTCCTCCGTCCCGCCCGCCACCCTCCGCCGCGTCCTCTTCCCCGTCGGGGGGCTGTCCAAGGCGGCGGTGCGGGCGGTGGCGGCGCACCTGCGCCTCCCCGCCGCCCGCTCCCGGTCGTCGCGGGGGATCTGCTTTGTCGGCAACCGCCGGGGGGGGCTCGCCGACGTGCTCGGCCCCCACCTGCCGCCGGCGGTGGCGGCGGCGGCGCCCGTCTTTGTGGACGTTGACACGGGGCGGCTGGTGAGGGGCAGGGGGGGGGGGGCGGGCGCCCGCCACTGCCGCCCGCGCTGCTGGCGGTGGGCCAGCGCGCGCGCATCGGGGGGGCACCCACCCCATGGTACGTGGTGGACAAGGCGCCGCCCGCGGTGGCGGCGGCGGCGGCGGCGGCGGCGGCGGGTGCAGCGACCGCAGGGGCGCCCGCGCCCGCGCCTTTGGCACGGGCGGGGGCAGCGGTGGCGGCGGTGGCCGCGGCGACCGCCGCGGCGGGCCCGACGGCGGTGGTGGTCGCGGCGGGCGCGGGCCACCCCGCCCTCTACGCAACGGGCGCGGTGGTGGGCGGCCTCTTTGGCCACATTGCCGCCGTCGCGGCGCGGCACCCGTCGCCGGCGGCGGCGGCGGCGGCGGTGGTCGGCTGGGCGGCGCTCAACAATGTGGACGCCCCCGTGCGGGTGCGGGTGGTGGGGGTGGACGACCCGCCGCCGCCCGCGGCCGCCCGCGCGGGGGGGGCCCCTGCGCGTGCCGCCGCGGGGGGGGGGGGGGGGGGGGGGGGGGGGGGGGCGTTGGCGGCTACGCCCCGGCCGAGGCCGCCGCCACGTGGGCGGGCGCCGCCGACGTCCCCGCCGCGGGGGACGGGGAGCCGCCGGCGGCGGCGGCGGCGGGCGCGTCGGCGGTGGCGCGCGCCAGCCGGACGCTGCGGCTGGCGTTTGGGGCGCCCGTCCGGCGGCTCAGTGCTGGGCAGGCGGTGGTGCTGTACGGGGGGGAGGGAGGGGAGGTGTGCCTGGGGGGGGGGGGGTGCTCGCTATGACGCCGCCGCCCGCCGAGGTTGCCGCCGCCGCCGCCGCTGCCGCCGCCGCCGACGCCGAGCAGGGCGCCGCGGCTGCCGACGGGGCGGCACCGCGAGGGGTGGCGGCGGCGGCGGCGGCGACGGCGGCTGGCGGGGAGGAACCGCCAGCCGTGGAGGTGGGGGGGGCACCCCATGCCAAGGCGCGCGTGGCAGCGGCGGCGGCGCCACCGCCGGGTGCGTCCGTCTGGTCGGCAACGGCGTGACGCCCCCGCCCCGCTTCCCCCACTCATCCCCCCTCCCGCCCTTCAACGACTACGTGCCCCCCCTGCAGGCCGCCACTGGCGGAGGGGGCCACCACGGCGGCGCCACCCCGCCCCGCCACACCATATCCCAATATATGGACGGAAACGGCCCCATCAAAAAAAAAGAGAAAACTACAACCCGCGGCCGCGCGCGGCTGACAAGGACAAGGCGGCGAGGGGGGGCGTGCGGCCACGCCGGCCGCCGCGCCGCGAGGTGGGAGGCCCACCTCTGCAAGCACCCCCCACGCCGGGTCCTCCGCAGCGGCCTCCACCGCCTCCCACCCGCGTCTCCCATCAACGTCCCCCCCGGCATCCCCCCCGAGCAGGTGCGTGGGGTCGGATCCGAAAAGGCAGACCCCCGTGATGCTGCCCCCCCCCCCAACGAGAGTAGCCGGCTGCCAATGTGAGCGTCGTGGCCATCCCCTTCATCCCCCACCTTCCTGCCTTCTTTCCCTCCTTCAGCGCCCGCCACTCGGGCCGCTCCCACGTCACCCCCCATCGCAAGGGCGCCGCCAGCTCCCCACCTCCACTCATGCAGCAACGGGCCAACGGGGGGGTACCGCCTTGCACACGCGGGCGCCACAACCCCCCACTCAAAGGTGCACCGGCCCCCCGGCAGCCAGGCAGCGCGGCAACCATCCAGGCTCACCGACAATAACGACCCTTCGCGGCCCAGCCCAACACCCGATCGCACCGCGTTCCACCTCATTCTGGGACAGCAGACAGCGGCTGCGCCCCACGTCCATCTCCACCCCACCCCGGCCCGACCTTTCCACCCCCGCCCCAACCCCTTCTTAAGCTGGTACATCCTGCACCCCCACTCAACCCCTTCGCGGGCCAGTACATCCCTCCCCCCAACCCCTTCCTAGCCAGCCAGCCAGCCAACCAGCCAGCCAGCCAGCCATCCCATCCCTCGCCTCACGCAACTGGCTGCTTCTTGGAAAAGGCGCGGGCGACGCGGTCAAACAGGGCGTAGCCGACAGACATGCCAAACGCGCCCGACAGGCCAATGAGGAACGGCTGGAGCATGTAGACCCTCATGCCAGAGGACCTGTGGGGGGCGAAGGGGGCAGCGACACGGCGGGGTAGACCGCACCGCCCGGGAAGAAACGAGGCGCGACGGAGGCAGTCCACAGATACCGAGCGGGAGGGTGACCATACGGGGGCGGCCAGCCAAGGATGACGAGGGTTGAGGGGGGGGTGGGAGGGGTGGAAAAAGGCGACAAGACGAGCCATGAATCGTCAGCTCGGTGCCGCAAGCGCAAGGTGAGCCCGGCAGGACCCGTTACCAACGAACCCCGCCGTGTGCTACGAAGCCCAGGCAGGCGCGGCCACAGAGAGTGCATATCCCCGCGACCACCGGCACCCGCTGCCACACATGGAATGAACCACAGTCGAGAGCCCCCCCACCCCATGACCCCCCCCCCACAAACCCCTCTTCATCATCCACCCACCCACCACCGCCCATCAACCGCGTGAGCTCCTCGTCCGCCCAGCCAACGGCGCCCCACACGCCCTCTGAAAAACGTACGCCTGGCGGAGCTTGGGCCACCACGGGCCGACAACATCGTCGGAAAAGTCCGTTGCCAAGTCGGTCACGCTGTCCCCGTCGTCTGTTTCCGATGACACATACACCCCCGAGCCGGGCCGCTCCGACCCTGCCGCCGATGAGGGGAGCGGCGACATGTGGGGGGACAGCCGAGGGGAGAGGCGGGAGCCGTCCCCGCGGGCCATGGCAGCGGCAGCGGCGACGGTGGCCGCGGCGGCGGCGGCCGCTGTGGCGGCGGTGGCGGTGGCAGCGGCGGTGGCGGTGGCGACCACAGGGGTGGGGTGGTGGGGGGGGACGCGCGCGGACGAGGCGGGGGGGTGAGGGGGCGAAGGGGGGAGGGGTAAGACGTGGGAGGGGGGCAAGACGGGGGGGGGGGGGCGATGATCCGTCCAGTGGGCGGGGGGGGGGGGGTGGGCCTCGGCGGTGGACGAAGGTAGGCACCGCGGGAAGCGGCGGGGTGGGGGTAGGTAGCGCTCGCAGTCGCTGACGGCTACAGAGCCGGGGCGTGGCGCGCACCACGCTCGGGCAGAGTCCTCCCAGAGTCAGTCTCAGCATGCTCCTGAGCGCCTCTTGGGGGGGGGGCTACATGGACACTAGCAACAGGACATGGTCGTAATTAGGCATCACATGGTGCAGTGAAATTACGACCAAGTGGTAACAAGTTCTCGAAACTGCATTGCTTCTCCTCTCTCGGGAGTCCTCCGCGATTGGGTGCTGATCCGCAAGCCGCCACGCCAGTCTCGGGTGCATCCTCTTCGCCTACGTCTGGACCGGCAGTCGACCCTGCGGCACCCGCCTGCCATCGACCCCGTCATCGGCGCCCCACCTGCGGGACTCCCTCGACCGTCTCGTCTCCCCGGGAACTGGCATGCCATCGTGGCGCCGGTCGCTCTGTGCTGTGTGAGCGTTGGTCTGCTCGCGACCCGCGTCTTCCCCCTCTGTACAATCTGTCGCGGCGCACGTCTCCGTCCTTCCTGTGCGTTGTTTTTTTCGTCTGGTCGAGGGTGGCGCTGCTAGTCCAACCCCCCCCCCTCTTTCTTCCCCTTCCCCCCCTCTGTCCCTATCATGGGCAGAGATCCAGAGTTTCACCCCGGCAACGTCATGACCATCCTGCTCGCGACGGACAACCACCTGGGCTATATGGAGAAGCACCCCGTCCGCGGGGACGACAGCTTCCGCGCGTTTGCAGAGATCCTCCAAATCGCGCGTGCCAACGCGGTCGACGCTCTTCTCCTAGGTGGCGACCTGTTCCACGAAAATAAGCCCAGCCGGGCGACCACGCTCCGCACGATGGAGCTGCTGCGGGAGGCGACGCTCGGGGACACGCCCCCCGTGGCGCTCGCGTGCCGGTCGGACGCAGCCGCCGCGTTTGGCACCCCCACTGTCAACTACATGAACCCTTACGTGCACGTGTCGCTGCCCGTGTTTGTCATTCATGGCAACCACGACGACCCGACGGGCACTGGGGGGGCCGGCGGAGGGGATGTGGGCGGCGTCGGCTCTGCCCCGCTGTCGGCGCTCGACATCCTCCAGGCGGCGTGCCTCGTCAACTACTTTGGGCGAGTGACCGATGCCAAGCGCATTTCCCTGGCACCGGTGCTGCTGGAAAAGGGGGTGACGCGGACGGCGCTGTACGGGCTGGGCAACGTACGCGACGAACGGCTCTACACCACCTGGTCGTTGGAGAAGAACCTCACGTGGGTGGCCCCCGCCGCGGGGCAGGCGCCTCTGGTGAGGCAGCAAGGGGGGGAGGGGGGTGGCGCGAGCGGTGCCGCTACGGCCGACGGCGACGACAACGGCGGCAGCGGCGACGGAGACGGCGGCAGCGGGGCGCGTCCCTCCACGGCGGCTGCGCCCGCGGACGACTGGTTTAACCTGTTTGTGTTGCACCAGAACCGGGTCACCCGGGGGTCGACGAAGGCCATTTCCACCGAAATGCTGCCGTCGTGGCTCCATTTTGTCCTGTGGGGCCACGAGCACGACTCGTACCCAGAGCCCGTTGGCGAGGCGCCTGCCGTCTGCCAGCCCGGCTCGTCGGTCGCAACGTCCCTGTCTGCCGGGGAGGCACGGCCCAAGCACGTGGTGCTGTTGCGGCTATTCAAAACGCAGCACCAGGTGGTGAGCATCCCGCTCCAGACGGTGCGCGAGTTTGTGATCGAGGAGGTGACGCTGTCTTCAGAGCTGCCAGACGGTGACCCAGAGGACTCGACCCGTGTGTCGGAGCTGCTCAAGGCACGGGTCGCGGCGGCGGCGGCGGCGGCTGCGGCCAAGTTTGACAAGAAGAAGGAGTCTTACGCGATGCGACAGGGGGTTGCAGCCGAGGGGGATGCGCCCCCGCCCCAACCGCGCCGTCGTCATCGAGTGGGAGGGGCGGGCGCAAACGGCGGCACCGATGACGACAGGGATGTGGACGAGGGGGCCGTTATAGCCGACGCTGGTGCCGGCGGTAGTGGAGACGGGGCGGCAGCAGCGGATGGCGCTGGCGACGATGAATACCAGCAGATGAATGACTACCTTCTCCCCTCCCGTGCCTGGTACCGGCGGGCCCTCGTTGCGCGGCTGCGTCCCCCCCTTGTGCGACTGCGTGTTGAGTATTCGGGGGGCTTTACGACGCTCTCCACCCACCGCTTTGGCCAGCCATTTGTGAAGTCGGTGGCCAACCCAGGAGACATTCTCCACTTTTTCCGCCGCCGGACGGTGGGCGTGCGACGAGTTGGGGTACTCCGTGGGGTGGCGGGCAGCGCTGCTGCCGGCGCCGACGGTGGCCCCGACGCGATGGAGGAGGAAGCCCTCGAAGAGGCGGAAGGTGCATTTGCTATCCGCGCTGGTGGGGACGCTAGCGATGGCACGTCCAAGCGGGACGTCCTCCAGGTGCCGGAGCTAGTTCACCACTACTTGGTCAAGGGCCGCGGCCTGGAGATGCTCCACCTAGACGAGCTCAACGACGCGGTGGACCAGTTTGTGGACAAGAACGAGGCCAAGGCCATCCCCGACCACGTCGACGGTTTCCTCGCAACAACCCGCAAAGCGCTGGCCGAACAGCAGGCCGCGTCGGCGGCGCCCCTGGGTGGGGATGAGGTCGCCAAGATCCTTGCCGAGGATGCGAAAAAGGCGCTCGTCGCCGCCGAGGCCCACCTCCCCTTGTCCAAGGCGACGCCGTCGACGATTGGCGTCTCAGGCGCCGCCGCCGCTGTCGGTGCCGCCGCCGGCGCCACCACCACCGACGGGGCGGCCGCCGGCGACGTGGGGCCAGCCGGTGGCGGTGGCGGCACCCAAAACCGCCTCGCCCACATTGACGCGGTGCTGGCAGAGTTCCCGCAGCTGCAGGTCAACCCCACCGACGCGGACCCGCCGGATGGGGCGGAGGAGGGGGTGGCCTCCTCTGATGACGACGACTCGGACGCCTTCACCGGGACTGGCCGGGGGGCGACCGCCCGTGGCGGGCGCGGCCGCGGGCGGGGGCGGGGGCGGGGGCGGGGAAGCGGGGCGGCGACGGCGGCGGCCAAGCCCCCCACCGCCGCGGCGGTGCGCCGGGCCGCCGCCGCCGCGGCCGCCGCCGCCGCGGCTGCGGCTGCCCCTGCACCGGCGCCACGGCGTACCGCCCGCGCACGTGCGGCGGCGGCCATGATCATTGACGACGACGACGACGAGGAGGAGGCGGCCCCAGACGGGGAGGACGACGCGTACACCCCCGACTCTCCCCCCCCTCCCCGCAGCCGCTCCACCCGCGCCCGTGGCGGGCGGGCCGCCGCCGGGTCGGCGGCATCGTCGGCGGCGGCGACGCCGCCGCCGCGGTCGCGCGGGCGCTCTGCCGCGTCAGCGTCGCAGGCGTTGGCCGGCAGCGCGTTTGGCTCGGTTGACCGCCGCCGGCCCGGCGCGGCGGGCCGCAAACGCAAGGCCGACGCGCTGGCGGCGGGGGGGTCGTCGGGCGCGGCGGCGGCCAGCCCCCCACCGCCCTCGACGGCAAGGGGAGGCGGGGGGCGGTCGGCCACCCCTGCGAGTGCTGTGTACGACCTGGATGACGACGAGGAGGATGATAATGGGATGTAGAGGGGAGGGGGAAAAGAAAGTTTTCCGAGCAGGGTAGCGTCGGAATGGCGGCGGCAAGCGAGGCAACCGCCACGCCGAGCGGCAAACGCCGCACACGGGGGGAGCGGGCGGGAGAGGAAAAATCTTGTACATACATACACACCCGAAGGCCGCGTCGACGCTCGTCCCATCCCCTCACGGCGCGGGTCGCACCAAGGCCGCCCCATGCTGCCGCCCTCCCCACCCACCCCCCCTCCACACGACCACTCCCTCATCTCCTCCGCGTGCGGGTCCGCGCGGCTACCGACGATCCCCCCCCGTCCCCCCCAGCCCTCACCACGACGGCGCCCACGTCCACGTACGCCGCCACCTCCGCCAGCAGAGCGTGCGCGTCGAGCGCCACCTCGCGCTCCCGGCGGACGGTGCGGGCCAGGTGGGGGTCGAGGCTCGCCCGCCGCTCCCCGCCGCTGCCGCCGCCACCGCCACGCACTCCCACCACAATGGCCGGCACGACGCCAATGGGGGCAGTGGCGGTGGCGGGCAGAGGCGGTGGGGCGGCAGGGGGTGGCGGCGCCTTGACTTGACTGGCACCGGCGGCGGCGGCGGCGGCGGTAGCAGAAGCAGCGCCCAGGCGTGCGCCCCCGCCGTCGCTGTCGGCGGCTGGGACGGTGTCCACGTAGGACGACACGAGATCCAGGAGTGCCGCCTCGGTCAACGGCGCCACCCGCCGTGAAGCGCGGACTGGGCGAACGAGGGGGGTGTGGAGGGTGCGGGGGGCCGGGGGGGGGCGGGACGGGGGCAGGGGCGACGCCGTCTCCGCCTTGACCCCCGCCCGCACGGGTGGGGGTGGGAGGGAGGCGGCGGGGGCTGGCGGCGGGAGGGGGGCCGTGTCGGCCTTGACGACGATCCCCGCAGCCGCGACGGTGGGGAGGGCGGTGGTGCAGCCGCGGGAATCACCACCGCCGGGGACGCCACCCGCCTCGGCCTTGACCGCCACACCGACGGCGGCGATCGTAGCGGCGACGGCGGTGGGGGTGCTCGCCGCCGCATCGTCGACAGCCGGTACGGCGGCCTCGGCGGCGCGTCGCCGCCTCCCGCCGGCGGTGCCCCCACCCCGCGGCGGCAGCGGCGGCGCGGCCGTGGGCACTGACGCCGGGGGAGCCCCAACGTCGCCAACCGGCTTGTCGCCGCCGCTGCCGTCGTCGGGGCTGCGCCCCCGCTTGGCCGTCACCGCCGCCGCCGCCGCGGCAGCGGCCGGTGACGCGGCCGCAAAGGAAGTGCTCTTACGCCGCCGCCGAAAGTGCTTGGTGATGCCGGGGGACCGCTCCATGGTCAAGTGGGGAGAGGGGGGCCGAAGGGGAAGAGCAGCGGGGACGAGGGAGGAGGAACCGCGGGGACGTGCCGCTCCCGACGCACAGGAGCGATGCGAGCAAAGGGGGGGGACGGCGGGAAGGTGCGGCCGCGAAACTCGGTGGTCGGCGATCGCGGGCCGCGGCAGGACGAGACTCGATGTGATGACGCAGCAGCAAAGCGCGACAGTGGTGGGATGATGACCTGGCTTCATGGGTGGAGAGGAGGGGACCTGTGTCGGCCAAGGGGCGTGGCTCTGTCTCAAGAGCCGCTGGTGAGCAGCCGGTCGAGGCTGCCGAGTCGGTCCAGTCCCGCGCTTTTTTTGGTGCGCATGGGAGAGACCATGCGACGTGGCACGTCTTGATTGGTCGTGAGGACGAGTATTAGAGCGGCCGTGGTTTTTGAACCGAGGCGGGAGAGTCCGGGAGGGTGCTTCCCCCTCCAGAGCCCCCATATGCAGTGGGGGGTGCCCCGATCCGTAGTGGGTGCAGGCTCACACTCCCGCCAACCGCCTCGACTACTAAAAACCAGCGACAGACAATACACACCCTGCAGTCTCGACGAACACTAAGTTGGTGAGGAATTGTTAGTACACGTCCCAACTGTGGTGGTGGACACAAGCACGTGGCCGAAGGTGGCCTTCATGGCATGCCAAGATGCTCGTTCGAGATGCCGACCGAGCTCCTACCCTCCCCCTCATGAGCGCGGGCGCCGCGCTCCCGGTGGACACGCGCCACCCCTCACCCCCCCCCCTGTCATCATGATGATCAAGGCGCCCCTCGCGCCGCCTTTGCGTTGGCTGGCTTCTTTATTATTCCCTGCGGGGGGCGGCGGACGCCCCCCTCCCCCGGTGATCACGTCCATGATGGACGCTCCTCCCCTCCGTCTGTGGCTAGAGTAATTGCTCCCGCCCGCCACGGCCTCCTCTGCTCTCTCTCCCCCCTCCCCCGCCTCTGTCGGCCCGGGGGTGCATTGAGTGCCCCGCCCCTGCCGCTGCAGCCGGCGGCGGCGCCTGCAAGGCCGCGCGCGGGTGCTGGTGGACGCGGCGGGCAGGTGGGTGGGCAGTCGCCGTGGGTGCGGCGTGCCTTGCCGCCCCCCGCCCCACTACCCGAGCCAAGCCGTGCCGCCCGCACCCCTCTCCGTCCCCCGCCGCTCCCCTCCATTTTTTCCCGCCTCCCCTAACCCCCTCTCGCCCCTCCCCCCCCCCCTCCTCTTTTTTCCATCCCCCGCCCCTCCCCATGGGCCTGTGCGGGCCTCTTTGAACAGCGGTGGCGGTGCTGTGAGTGCGCGTGGGGGAGCGGCGGTTGCTCTGTTGCCGGCTCTGGGTCCCTCTTCTTTCCCTTCCTTCCACTTCCCTGCCTTTTCCTCAGGACGCGTGCGCTGCGCCCATCTGGGCTCCCCCATTCCGCCCTCACCACGCCTCGACCCCCGCCCCGCGATCGCCTGGGGACGGGGTTGTGGCCACTGGGTTGCGCCGTCCGCGCCGCGCGGCGCGGCGCGGCACGGCGGCCTGCAGCGCACCTGCGGCACGACGTCCCTGACGCCCTCCTGCCGACTGCCGCCTTTCTCCCCCCCTTCCCCCCTCCCTCTTCAATTTTTTGCACCGCCACATCTCGTGCCCCAATCCACTCCACCCCGTTTGCTACCGCCGCTGCCGTCACGCACCTGTGCTTGGGGGGTTGGTTGCTGTGGTGGTGGTGGCTGGGGTCAAGGTGGCCTCTTGGGGACACGACGACGACGACGACGACGACGACGACGACGACGCAATGGGGCCTCCACCCCCCCCCCCCCCCTTGTTGCTGGTCCTCCTCCCGTCGCCCCCCTCCGCCCCCCCGCAGTGGCGCTCTGTGACCGGGACGACGGGGTTTCCCCTCGGCACGCCGCCCCCGTCTTTGACCCGTTTTCCCCTGCGTCCGCGTCGCTCACCGCCGCGGTGACCGCGTCGGCGGCGGCACTAGAACGCCGCCGGAGCGTGACAGTTCGGTCACCGCGGCCGTCAACGGCGAGCAGCAGTGGATCGGTGGGGGGGGGCGGTGATGGCTCTGGCGCCGGGGGAGGGTGCTCCCCTACGGCGGCGGGGCTGACGACCGCCGAGCTGGTGGCGCGCAAGCTCGGCACCCCGCCCCGGACGCCCCGGTCGTCTGGGGCCGCGTTTGCCCGGGACTTAGGGGGCGGTGGGGACCGGGCAGACCCGGTCGTCACCCCGCCGCGCACGCCGCGAAGGTTGCTTGTACCGGCCGAGGGGGTGTCAGTAGACGGCGCCGCGCCACCCTCGCCGCCCCCGCCCGTTGCTGCTGCCTTCTCGGAGCGCCCCCGTTCCCCGGACGGCGCCGCCACCAGTGACGACGGGGGGGGACAGTCCCCGTCGCTGCCGTCAACGCCACCACCTCCGCTGCTGGCGGGCGCCACCACTGGGGGCGACCACAGTGGCTCGTCAGCGGCGGGGCCGTCATGTGGCAGTTCTGGCGATAGCGACGAAACGGGGGAGGAGGGGAATGAAGCGGAGGCGGGGGCGGCGGGCGCCGACGTGCCGTCGGTGGGGTGGGCGGCGCTGCCGCCAGGCAGGACAGGCGGCAGGGACGCGCCGCCGCCCATGACCGATGCCAAGCGCCCACGGACGGTGCGGCTCGCTTCCTCCCGTGCCCTCTCTGCGCTACTTGCGGTGCGACCGGCGGGGGGCTCGCGCGACCGGGACGCTGGGGGCGGCGGCGGGGGGAATGGCGGTGTGATCAATGACGGCGGCGGTGGTGCTGGCGGCGGCGGCGGAGGTGGCACCAGCGAAGACACGGGCGATGGTGGCAGTGGTCGCGGCGGGGGGAGGCGCCACACGGCGGGGCGATCTCAAAGCCTGGTGGGTTCCCCTGCGCGGCGGCTTTCCTTCCGTCGACCCGTCGCCCGGACGGGTGAGCATAAGGAGGCGGCCCGGTTGACGCGCGTGCAGACGCTATCAGAAAAGGTCTTTCGTATGCCCACGATTGTAGCCACCCCATACGGCACGGCTGACGGGGCGTCGTGGTCCACAGACGCGCTGGCCTTCTTTCACAATGCGCTCAAGAAGGAGCTTTCGGGTCTGTACATCCTGGTGCTGTCCCTCCAGTGTCGAGCAATGGACCTTGGCAAGCCCGACTGGCGCGGCCTGGCCGACTGGATGGCCACGTCCGCAGCTTTTGTGGCGGACCTGCTTGCTGGGGAGGAGGTGCTGCTTTTTGCGTGGCTGCAGCACAAGTACAAGCTAGACGAGCGGTCGCCGCTGGCTGGTCGGGCGGCCATCAAGGCGGACGTGCTCAGGGCGCTCGACACCCTTGTCCGCCTGTGCGCGACGCTTCCAGCTGTGGAGACTGGGGAGGGAGGGGGGACAGGCACGGGTGGGGGCATCGCCACCAAGCTCCGACGGCGCCTCTCCTCCCATGGGCCTCCGGTGGTGGTGGAGGCGGACAAGGAGAACGCGCCGGTGGCCTTGGCGGTGGGTGGCCCCGCGCCGCTGGCGTCCTCGGCGGCGGGTGGGCCAGCGCCGCCTCCTCGGACGAGCCGCTTCCGCCCCCTTCCTACGAGCGCCCCCCCCGACGCGACCGCGGGCCTGTGCGCTCTGCAGGCGGCGTGTGACTCGTTTGCGACCAAGTTACTTGCCTACCTGAATGTCCAGGAGCGCACGCTCCTGTCTGTCGTGCGGTTGCTCTTTTGCGAGTCGGACGTGCGGCAGCTGGAGCGGCGGGCCGCCCGTTGGGCAGCGGGCCGCCCCGGCCCGACACTTCCCCTGCTGCTCCGGCCTCTCCCCGTCGAGGTTGCCGAGGCGTGGCGGCGGTCGCGGCTCGGCTCCACCGCCCGCCGGCCGGTGGCCGCTGCGCTTGCCGTGTCAGGCACTGCTGCGGCGGCGCGCCACGGTCGGGCGGTGGAGGAGGCGTGGCACAAGCAGCAGCGGTACGAGCGGCGGCTCAAGGGCCACTCATCTAACCGACAAAAGGGGGGGGCGTCGGCTGCGGCTGCGACGGCGGCGGCGGCAGGGAGGGCGGGGTCGAGTCGGCGCGCCAGCCTGGATAGGCTGGCCAAGAGCTCCACAGTGCGGTGAGAGTAGGGGGGTGGCTTCGGGGGAGGGGGAGGGGAGGGGAGCAGAGGGGATCAGACCCTGCGCTCTGCTGTGAGTGTGGCGTTTGTCGGGTGGGGACGCGGTTGGGTTGCGAGAGCGTACTGCGGCTGCGCGGGGTTGGGCTGTACGTTGCAAGTGGGTCATCCCTCGTGGGCGGGGTGATACCGCTCTTGCCGCTACCGCATGCATGCGGCAGTGGCACCTTTAGCGGGAAGTGTAGTATTTATGCGTCATCACCACTGCTGCTTTGGAGACCGCGTGGTCACGCAACCGTGCCCTCGCTAGGCGTGGCGAACGGCGCGTGGCCAACGTTCGTTGTAGCCCCTTCCCGCAGGCTACCCCCCTCTGTCAAGCAGCCACCGTCCCATGGCCATCGCGCAGCCCAAGCGGTTGGCAAGGGACCGCGAGCAGGGCAGCAGGTCACACTGACTTTGCTCACCAGCCCGTTCATTCATGGAGCAGCCGCCGCTCGCCACAGCGTCCTAGCCGCAGACTCTACGATGGGCGCAACACACAGTCGGTTCACCCCCCCACGATTCCCACTCCTCACCACCATCCCCGCAACCCCTCACCAACCCACGTCATCGACGCCTTACGCCTTAGAAACTCTCCGCACCTTAATGTCCATCGCTCCAGGCACGTCTGCCGCGTCGGTCCACCCCTTGTTGGACGAGTGCCGCAGCTGCACGTGTTTGTACCGGTCAGGGGTGGACCAGTCTCCCAGGGGCGCGTCCAGCATCAGCCGCCGACTGTCGCGCTGCGGGCAGTCCCGCTGCTCCCCCTGCTTCACGACGCACGTGCCCGAGTAGGAGCCGAGGAGGTAGCGAGTATCAAAGAACGCCTCGATCAGCGACACGTCCTCGGCGCGTGAAAAGACGTCCAGCTGCCGAGCGATCGCCGCAGTGCCCTTCGGGGTGGCCTCGTACAGCTTGCCCGCCATGTGCACCAGAAAGTCTCCAGGCCGGTACTCCTCAGTGTAGACGTTCATTGCCCACTTGGGCAACCACTTGACGTGTGGCACAGCGTCGGGGGCGTCCATAAACTCGCCAAGCGCGCTCTGGTCCAACGCGACGGCGTGGTCAAACTGAGACGCCGCGTACACCTTGGTGAGGAACTCCACATTCCACGGGCTGCACCGCAGTAGCAGCACCCCCGCGTTGAGCATGAACCAGTCCTTGGACGCTAGGATGTCGTACGCGTCGTCGACGAGATGCGTCAGGGGGAGGGTCTGGTTCACCACAAGCGCGTCTGCGTCGGTCCAGAGGAGCCAAAAGTCTTGACGGCCGGCACAGGCCGCGAGCGCCAGCTTGATTTTCCCAAACGTCGGCGCCCGGTCGTCGAGAGCAAAGCCCCCCGACGGCGCCCAGCAGCGACCATCGGGGCCGCCGCCCCCCGCCTGGTCGGGCCTCAGATGAGCGCCGATGGCGCCCTCCCTCACCGTCCCACACGCGTCAGATGGGACGAGAAGGCCCGAAGTCTCGACAGGGCTGTGGACGACCAGCTCATAGCCGTAGCGTGCGGCGTAGCGGCGCTTGTTGGCGAGTGTCGTGGATGCCAGCTCTTGGAAGAACCACACATCATTGACCATGTGGAGGAGCGCAATGCGGTCGGGGGAGAGGGCGGCTGGTACCGCTGTGTGGGGGGAGGCGCCGCCCGCAGCCGCCGCCCGGCCAGCGGCGGATGCAACCCCTGTGACCGCGGCAGCAACCGACGCCGCCACCAGCACCGCGACATGCAGAACCAGGGAGGGCGCCATGACCGCGAAGGAGGCCAGAATGGACACCAATGTAGGAACGTAGACGTGCCGGACACGCGCCACTGCGGTAACCCTCAGGTGAGGTTTGGCAGCCGCCGCAAAGACAAGGACGAGTCGACCCCGCCCGGACACCGCTGACGCTGACAGGGGGAGGCGAACAACACACGAGAAATCGTTTGAAAGTACAGTACACTTAGTATAGTGTGCTGAACTGGAGCTCGTCCAGCCTAATATATTGACATTCCACGAAATATGCCAATATGTGGACACCTACTTACTGTTTTCTTGTGCACAGGTGGTGGGTGATCACGTGGATCGCAATATCGCCGTTTCAGGGGCCTATTCGGCATGCGCCATGACCCACCTTCCGCGTCCCAATGAGCGACGACGATTGCGCGGGGAAGGCATCTCCCATGCATACCGAGACTGATGACATGGTAAACCCCCGCCTCACACCTTGTATTGGGGTGAAAACACCGACCGAAACGCAAATTTCGGTCCACATGTCCCAACCGAAATTACCGCCTCCCGCCGCCTGCACCAGTCCCAGTGGCCGTCGTGGACCCAGGATGGTGTCCAAACATTTTTTCAGTGTGCATGCCGACATATGGGCGTGCCGGACGCGACTCCACACCACTCAGGTGGTGGGTGATCACGTGGATCGCAATATCGCCGTTTCAGGGGCCTATTCGGCATGCGCCATGACCCATTTTCCGCGTCCCAATGAGCGACGACGACTGCGCGGGGAACGCATCTCCCATGCATACCGTGACTGATGACATGGCAAACTCCAGCCTCACACCTTGTATTGGGGTGAAAACACCGACCGAAACGCAAATTTCGGTCCACATGTCCCAACCGAAATTACCGCCTCCCGCCGCCTGCACCAGTCCCAGTGGCCGTCGTGGACCCAGGATGGTGTCCAAACATTTTTTCAGTGTGCATGCCGACATATGGGCGTGCAGGACGCGACTCCACACCACTCAGGTGGTGGGTGATCACGTGGATCGCAATATCGCCGTTTCAGGGGCCTATTCGGCATGCGCCATGACCCACCTTCCCCGTCGCAATGAGCGACGCCGACTGGTCGGGGAAGGCATCTTCCATGCATACCGTGACTGATGACATGGTAAACCCCCGCCTCACACCTTGTATGGGGTGAAAACACCGACCGAAACGCAAATTTCGGTCCACATGTCCCAACCGAAATTACCGCCTCCCGCCGCCTGCACCAGTCCCAGTGGCCGTCGTGGACCCAGGATGGTGTCCAAACATTTTTTCAGTGTGCATGCCGACATATGGGCGTGCCGGACGCGACTCCACACCACTCAGGTGGTGGGTGATCACGTGGATCGCAATATCGCCGTTTCGGGGGCCTATTCGGCATGCGCCATGACCCATTTTCCGCGTCACAATGAGCGACGACGATTGCGCGGGGAAGGCATCTCCCATGCATACCGTGACTGATGACATGGTAAACCCCCGCCTCACACCTTGTATTGGGGTGAAAACACCGACCGAAACGCATATTTCGGTCCACATGTCCCAACCGAAATTACCGCCTCCCGCCGCCTGCACCAGTCCCAGTGGCCGTCGTGGACCCAGGATGGTGTCCAAACATTTTTTCAGTGTGCATGCCGACATATGGGCGTGCAGGACGCGACTCCACACCACTCAGGTGGTGGGTGATCACGTGGATCGCAATATCGCCGTTTCGGGGGCCTATTCGGCATGCGCCATGACCCATTTTCCGCGTCACAATGAGCGACGACGACTGGGCGGGGAAGGCATCTCCCATGCATACCGTGACTGATGACATGGTAAACCCCCGCCTCACACCTTGTATTGGGGTGAAAACACCGACCGAAACGCAAATTTCGGTCCACATGTCCCAACCGAAATTACCGCCTCCCGCCGCCTGCACCAGTCCCAGTGGCCGTCGTGGACCCAGGATGGTGTCCAAACATTTTTTCAGTGTGCATGCCGACATATGGGCGTGCAGGACGCGACTCCACACCACTCAGGTGGTGAGTGATCACGTGGATCGCAATATCGCCGTTTCGGGGGCCTAATCAGCATGCGCCATGACCCACCTTCCGCGTCCCAATGAGCGACGACGACTGCGCGGGGAAGGCATCTCCCATGCATACCGTGACTGATGACATGGCAAACTCCCGCCTCACACCTTGTATGGGCGTGAAAACACCGACCGAAACGCAAATTTCGGTCCACATGTCCCAACCGAAATTACCGCCTCCCGCCGCCTGCACCAGTCCCAGTGGCCGTCGTGGACCTAGGATGGTGTCCAAACATTTTTTCAGTGTGCATGCCGACATATGGGCGTGCAGGACGCGACTCCGCACCACTCAGGTGGTGGGTGATCACGTGGATCGCAATATCGCCGTTTGGGGGGCCTCTTCGGCATGCGCCATGACCCACCTTCCGCGTCCCAATGAGCGACGCCGGCTGGGCGGGGAAGGCATCTCCCATGCATACCGTGACTGATGACATGGCAAACTCCCGCCTCACACCTTGTATTGGGGTGAAAACACCGACCGAAACGCAAATTTCGGTCCACATGTCCCAACCGAAATTACCGCCTCCCGCCGCCTGCACCAGTCCCAGTGGCCGTCGTGGACCCAGGATGGTGTCCAAACATTTTTTCAGTGTGCATGCCGACATATGGGCGTGCAGGACGCGACTCCACACCACTCAGGTGGTGGGTGATCACGTGGATCGCAATATCGCCGTTTCGGGGGCCTAATCAGCATGCGCCATGACCCATTTTCCGCGTCACAATGAGCGACGACGACTGGGCGGGGAAGGCATCTCCCATGCATACCGTGACTGATGGCATGGTAAACCCCCGCCTCACACCTTGTATTGGGGTGAAAACACCGACCGAAACGCAAATTTCGGTCCACATGTCCCAACCGAAATTACCGCCTCCCGCCGCCTGCACCAGTCCCAGTGGCCGTCGTGGACCCAGGATGGTGTCCAAACATTTTTTTAATGTGCATGCCGACATATGGGCGTGCAGGACGCGACTCCACACCACTCAGGTGGTGGGTGATCACGTGGATCGCAATATCGCCGTTTCAGGGGCCAATTCGGCATGCGCCATGACCCACCTTCCGCGTCCCAATGAGCGACGACGACTGCGAGGGGAAGGCATCTCCCATGCATACCGTGACTGATGACATGGTAAACCCCCGCCTCACACCTTGTATTGGGGTGAAAACACCGACCGAAACGCAAATTTCGGTCCACATGTCCCAACCGAAATTACCGCCTCCCGCCGCCTGCACCAGTCCCAGTGGCCGTCGTGGACCCAGGATGGTGTCCAAACATTTTTTCAGTGTGCATGCCGACATATGGGCGTGCAGGACGCGACTCCACACCACTCAGGTGGTGGGTGATCACGTGGATCGCAATATCGCCGTTTCAGGGGCCAATTCGGCATGCGCCATGACCCACCTTCCGCGTCCCAATGAGCGACGACGACTGCGCGGGGAAGGCATCTCCCATGCATACCGTGACTGATGACATGGCAAACTCCCGCCTCACACCTTGTATTGGGGTGAAAACACCGACCGAAACGCAAATTTCGGTCCACATGTCCCAACCGAAATTACCGCCTCCCGCCGCCTGCACCAGTCCCAGTGGCCGTCGTGGACCCAGGATGGTGTCCAAACATTTTTTCAGTGTGCATGCCGACATATGGGCGTGCAGGACGCGACTCCGCACCACTCAGGTGGTGGGTGATCACGTGGATCGCAATATCGCCGTTTGGGGGGCCTCTTCGGCATGCGCCATGACCCACCTTCCGCGTCCCAATGAGCGACGACGACTGGGCGGGGAAGGCATCTCCCATGCATACCGTGACTGATGGCATGGTAAACCCCCGCCTCACACCTTGTATTGGGGTGAAAACACCGACCGAAACGCAAATTTCGGTCCACATGTCCCAACCGAAATTACCGCCTCCCGCCGCCTGCACCAGTCCCAGTGGCCGTCGTGGACCCAGGATGGTGTCCAAACATTTTTTCAGTGTGCATGCCGACATATGGGCGTGCAGGACGCGACTCCACACCACTCAGGTGGTGGGTGATCACGTGGATCGCAATATCGCCGTTTCGGGGGCCTATTCGGCATGCGCCATGACCCACCTTCCGCGTCCCAATGAGCGACGCCGGCTGGGCGGGGAAGGCATCTCCCATGCATACCGTGACTGATGACATGGTAAACCCCCGCCTCACACCTTGTATTGGGGTGAAAACACCGACCGAAACGCAAATTTCGGTCCACATGTCCCAACCGAAATTACCGCCTCCCGCCGCCTGCACCAGTCCCAGTGGCCGTCGTGGACCCAGGATGGTGTCCAAACATTTTTTCAGTGTGCATGCCGACATATGGGCGTGCAGGACGCGACTCCACACCACTCAGGTGGTGGGTGATCACGTGGATCGCAATATCGCCGTTTCGGGGGCCTAATCAGCATGCGCCATGACCCACCTTCCGCGTCCCAATGAGCGACGCCGGCTGGGCGGGGAAGGCATCTCCCATGCATACCGTGACTGATGGCATGGCAAACTCCCGCCTCACACCTTGTATTGGGGTGAAAACACCGACCGAAACGCAAATTTCGGTCCACATGTCCCAACCGAAATTACCGCCTCCCGCCGCCTGCACCAGTCCCAGTGGCCGTCGTGGACCCAGGATGGTGTCCAAACATTTTTTCAGTGTGCATGCCGACATATGGGCGTGCAGGACGCGACTCCACACCACTCAGGTGGTGGGTGATCACGTGGATCGCAATATCGCCGTTTCGGGGGCCTAATCAGCATGCGCCATGACCCACCTTCCGCGTCCCAATGAGCGACGCCGACTGGGCGGGGAAGGCATCTCCCATGCATACCGTGACTGATGGCATGGTAAACCCCCGCCTCACACCTTGTATTGGGGTGAAAACACCGACCGAAACGCAAATTTCGGTCCACATGTCCCAACCGAAATTACCGCCTCCCGCCGCCTGCACCAGTCCCAGTGGCCGTCGTGGACCCAGGATGGTGTCCAAACATTTTTTTAATGTGCATGCCGACATATGGGCGTGCAGGACGCGACTCCACACCACTCAGGTGGTGGGTGATCACGTGGATCGCAATATCGCCGTTTCAGGGGCCAATTCGGCATGCGCCATGACCCACCTTCCGCGTCCCAATGAGCGACGACGACTGCGCGGGGAAGGCATCTCCCATGCATACCGTGACTGATGACATGGCAAACTCCCGCCTCACACCTTGTATTGGGGTGAAAACACCGACCGAAACGCAAATTTCGGTCCACATGTCCCAACCGAAATTACCGCCTCCCGCCGCCTGCACCAGTCCCAGTGGCCGTCGTGGACCCAGGATGGTGTCCAAACATTTTTTCAGTGTGCATGCCGACATATGGGCGTGCAGGACGCGACTCCACACCACTCAGGTGGTGGGTGATCACGTGGATCGCAATATCGCCGTTTCAGGGGCCAATTCGGCATGCGCCATGACCCACCTTCCGCGTCCCAATGAGCGACGACGACTGGGCGGGGAAGGCATCTCCCATGCATACTGTGACTGATGACATGGCAAACTCCCGCCTCACACCTTGTATTGGGGTGAAAACACCGACCGAAACGCAAATTTCGGTCCACATGTCCCAACCGAAATTACCGCCTCCCGCCGCCTGCACCAGTCCCAGTGGCCGTCGTGGACCCAGGATGGTGTCCAAACATTTTTTCAGTGTGCATGCCGACATATGGGCGTGCCGGACGCGACTCCACACCACTCAGGTGGTGGGTGATCACGTGGATCGCAATATCGCCGTTTCAGGGGCCAATTCGGCATGCGCCATGACCCACCTTCCGCGTCCCAATGAGCGACGACGACTGCGCGGGGAAGGCATCTCCCATGCATACCGTGACTGATGACATGGCAAACTCCCGCCTCACACCTTGTATTGGGGTGAAAACACCGACCGAAACGCAAATTTCGGTCCACATGTCCCAACCGAAATTACCGCCTCCCGCCGCCTGCACCAGTCCCAGTGGCCGTCGTGGACCCAGGATGGTGTCCAAACATTTTTTTAATGTGCATGCCGACATATGGGCGTGCAGGACGCGACTCCACACCACTCAGGTGGTGGGTGATCACGTGGATCGCAATATCGCCGTTTCAGGGGCCAATTCGGCATGCGCCATGACCCACCTTCCGCGTCCCAATGAGCGACGACGACTGCGAGGGGAAGGCATCTCCCATGCATACCGTGACTGATGACATGGTAAACCCCCGCCTCACACCTTGTATTGGGGTGAAAACACCGACCGAAACGCAAATTTCGGTCCACATGTCCCAACCGAAATTACCGCCTCCCGCCGCCTGCACCAGTCCCAGTGGCCGTCGTGGACCCAGGATGGTGTCCAAACATTTTTTCAGTGTGCATGCCGACATATGGGCGTGCAGGACGCGACTCCACACCACTCAGGTGGTGGGTGATCACGTGGATCGCAATATCGCCGTTTCAGGGGCCAATTCGGCATGCGCCATGACCCACCTTCCGCGTCCCAATGAGCGACGACGACTGCGCGGGGAAGGCATCTCCCATGCATACCGTGACTGATGACATGGCAAACTCCCGCCTCACACCTTGTATTGGGGTGAAAACACCGACCGAAACGCAAATTTCGGTCCACATGTCCCAACCGAAATTACCGCATCCCGCCGCCTGCACCAGTCCCAGTGGCCGTCGTGGACCCAGGATGGTGTCCAAACATTTTTTCAGTGTGCATGCCGACATATGGGCGTGCAGGACGCGACTCCACACCACTCAGGTGGTGGGTGATCACGTGGATCGCAATATCGCCGTTTCGGGGGCCTAATCAGCATGCGCCATGACCCACCTTCCGCGTCCCAATGAGCGACGACGACTGCGCGGGGAAGGCATCTCCCATGCATACCGTGACTGATGACATGGCAAACTCCCGCCTCACACCTTGTATTGGGGTGAAAACACCGACCGAAACGCAAATTTCGGTCCACATGTCCCAACCGAAATTACCGCCTCCCGCCGCCTGCACCAGTCCCAGTGGCCGTCGTGGACCCAGGATGGTGTCCAAACATTTTTTCAGTGTGCATGCCGACATATTGGCGTGCCGGACGCGACTCCACACCACTCAGGTGGTGGGTGATCACGTGGATCGCAATATCGCCGTTTCAGGGGCCAATTCGGCATGCGCCATGACCCACCTTCCGCGTCCCAATGAGCGACGACGACTGCGCGGGGAAGGCATCTCCCATGCATACCGTGACTGATGACATGGCAAACTCCCGCCTCACACCTTGTATTGGGGTGAAAACACCGACCGAAACGCAAATTTCGGTCCACATGTCCCAACCGAAATTACCGCCTCCCGCCGCCTGCACCAGTCCCAGTGGCCGTCGTGGACCCAGGATGGTGTCCAAACATTTTTTCAGTGTGCATGCCGACATATGGGCGTGCAGGACGCGACTCCACACCACTCAGGTGGTGGGTGATCACGTGGATCGCAATATCGCCGTTTCAGGGGCCAATTCGGCATGCGCCATGACCCACCTTCCGCGTCCCAATGAGCGACGACGACTGCGCGGGGAAGGCATCTCCCATGCATACCGTGACTGATGACATGGCAAACTCCCGCCTCACACCTTGTATTGGGGTGAAAACACCGACCGAAACGCAAATTTCGGTCCACATGTCCCAACCGAAATTACCGCCTCCCGCCGCCTGCACCAGTCCCAGTGGCCGTCGTGGACCCAGGATGGTGTCCAAACATTTTTTCAGTGTGCATGCCGACATATGGGCGTGCAGGACGCGACTCCACACCACTCAGGTGGTGGGTGATCACGTGGATCGCAATATCGCCGTTTCGGGGGCCTATTCGGCATGCGCCATGACCCACCTTCCGCGTCCCAATGAGCGACGACGGCTGGGCGGGGAAGGCATCTCCCATGCATACCGTGACTGATGACATGGTAAACCCCCGCCTCACACCTTGTATTGGGGTGAAAACACCGACCGAAACGCAAATTTCGGTCCACATGTCCCAACCGAAATTACCGCCTCCCGCCGCCTGCACCAGTCCCAGTGGCCGTCGTGGACCCAGGATGGTGTCCAAACATTTTTTCAGTGTGCATGCCGACATATGGGCGTGCAGGACGCGACTCCACACCACTCAGGTGGTGGGTGATCACGTGGATCGCAATATCGCCGTTTCAGGGGCCAATTCGGCATGCGCCATGACCCACCTTCCGCGTCCCAATGAGCGACGACGACTGCGCGGGGAAGGCATCTCCCATGCATACCGTGACTGATGACATGGCAAACTCCCGCCTCACACCTTGTATTGGGGTGAAAACACCGACCGAAACGCAAATTTCGGTCCACATGTCCCAACCGAAATTACCGCCTCCCGCCGCCTGCACCAGTCCCAGTGGCCGTCGTGGACCCAGGATGGTGTCCAAACATTTTTTCAGTGTGCATGCCGACATATGGGCGTGCAGGACGCGACTCCACACCACTCAGGTGGTGGGTGATCACGTGGATCGCAATATCGCCGTTTCAGGGGCCAATTCGGCATGCGCCATGACCCACCTTCCGCGTCCCAATGAGCGACGACGACTGCGCGGGGAACGCATCTCCCATGCATACCGTGACTGATGACATGGCAAACTCCCGCCTCACACCTTGTATTGGGGTGAAAACACCGACCGAAACGCAAATTTCGGTCCACATGTCCCAACCGAAATTACCGCATCCCGCCGCCTGCACCAGTCCCAGTGGCCGTCGTGGACCCAGGATGGTGTCCAAACATTTTTTCAGTGTGCATGCCGACATATGGGCGTGCAGGACGCGACTCCACACCACTCAGGTGGTGGGTGATCACGTGGATCGCAATATCGCCGTTTCGGGGGCCTAATCAGCATGCGCCATGACCCACCTTCCGCGTCCCAATGAGCGACGACGACTGCGCGGGGAAGGCATCTCCCATGCATACCGTGACTGATGACATGGCAAACTCCCGCCTCACACCTTGTATTGGGGTGAAAACACCGACCGAAACGCAAATTTCGGTCCACATGTCCCAACCGAAATTACCGCCTCCCGCCGCCTGCACCAGTCCCAGTGGCCGTCGTGGACCCAGGATGGTGTCCAAACATTTTTTCAGTGTGCATGCCGACATATTGGCGTGCCGGACGCGACTCCACACCACTCAGGTGGTGGGTGATCACGTGGATCGCAATATCGCCGTTTCAGGGGCCAATTCGGCATGCGCCATGACCCACCTTCCGCGTCCCAATGAGCGACGACGACTGCGCGGGGAAGGCATCTCCCATGCATACCGTGACTGATGACATGGCAAACTCCCGCCTCACACCTTGTATTGGGGTGAAAACACCGACCGAAACGCAAATTTCGGTCCACATGTCCCAACCGAAATTACCGCCTCCCGCCGCCTGCACCAGTCCCAGTGGCCGTCGTGGACCCAGGATGGTGTCCAAACATTTTTTTAATGTGCATGCCGACATATGGGCGTGCAGGACGCGACTCCACACCACTCAGGTGGTGGGTGATCACGTGGATCGCAATATCGCCGTTTCAGGGGCCAATTCGGCATGCGCCATGACCCACCTTCCGCGTCCCAATGAGCGACGACGACTGCGCGGGGAACGCATCTCCCATGCATACCGTGACTGATGACATGGCAAACTCCCGCCTCACACCTTGTATTGGGGTGAAAACACCGACCGAAACGCAAATTTCGGTCCACATGTCCCAACCGAAATTACCGCCTCCCGCCGCCTGCACCAGTCCCAGTGGCCGTCGTGGACCCAGGATGGTGTCCAAACATTTTTTCAGTGTGCATGCCGACATATGGGCGTGCAGGACGCGACTCCACACCACTCAGGTGGTGGGTGATCACGTGGATCGCAATATCGCCGTTTCGGGGGCCTATTCGGCATGCGCCATGACCCACCTTCCGCGTCCCAATGAGCGACGACGGCTGGGCGGGGAAGGCATCTCCCATGCATACCGTGACTGATGACATGGTAAACCCCCGCCTCACACCTTGTATTGGGGTGAAAACACCGACCGAAACGCAAATTTCGGTCCACATGTCCCAACCGAAATTACCGCCTCCCGCCGCCTGCACCAGTCCCAGTGGCCGTCGTGGACCCAGGATGGTGTCCAAACATTTTTTCAGTGTGCATGCCGACATATGGGCGTGCAGGACGCGACTCCACACCACTCAGGTGGTGGGTGATCACGTGGATCGCAATATCGCCGTTTCAGGGGCCAATTCGGCATGCGCCATGACCCACCTTCCGCGTCCCAATGAGCGACGACGACTGCGCGGGGAAGGCATCTCCCATGCATACCGTGACTGATGACATGGCAAACTCCCGCCTCACACCTTGTATTGGGGTGAAAACACCGACCGAAACGCAAATTTCGGTCCACATGTCCCAACCGAAATTACCGCCTCCCGCCGCCTGCACCAGTCCCAGTGGCCGTCGTGGACCCAGGATGGTGTCCAAACATTTTTTCAGTGTGCATGCCGACATATGGGCGTGCAGGACGCGACTCCACACCACTCAGGTGGTGGGTGATCACGTGGATCGCAATATCGCCGTTTCAGGGGCCAATTCGGCATGCGCCATGACCCACCTTCCGCGTCCCAATGAGCGACGACGACTGCGCGGGGAACGCATCTCCCATGCATACCGTGACTGATGACATGGCAAACTCCCGCCTCACACCTTGTATTGGGGTGAAAACACCGACCGAAACGCAAATTTCGGTCCACATGTCCCAACCGAAATTACCGCCTCCCGCCGCCTGCACCAGTCCCAGTGGCCGTCGTGGACCCAGGATGGTGTCCAAACATTTTTTTAATGTGCATGCCGACATATGGGCGTGCAGGACGCGACTCCACACCACTCAGGTGGTGGGTGATCACGTGGATCGCAATATCGCCGTTTCAGGGGCCAATTCGGCATGCGCCATGACCCACCTTCCGCGTCCCAATGAGCGACGACGACTGCGCGGGGAACGCATCTCCCATGCATACCGTGACTGATGACATGGCAAACTCCAGCCTCACACCTTGTATTGGGGTGAAAACACCGACCGAAACGCAAATTTCGGTCCACATGTCCCAACCGAAATTACCGCCTCCCGCCGCCTGCACCAGTCCCAGTGGCCGTCGTGGACCCAGGATGGTGTCCAAACATTTTTTCAGTGTGCATGCCGACATATGGGCGTGCAGGACGCGACTCCACACCACTCAGGTGGTGGGTGATCACGTGGATCGCAATATCGCCGTTTCGGGGGCCTATTCGGCATGCGCCATGACCCACCTTCCGCGTCCCAATGAGCGACGCCGGCTGGGCGGGGAAGGCATCTCCCATGCATACCGTGACTGATGACATGGTAAACCCCCGCCTCACACCTTGTATTGGGGTGAAAACACCGACCGAAACGCAAATTTCGGTCCACATGTCCCAACCGAAATTACCGCCTCCCGCCGCCTGCACCAGTCCCAGTGGCCGTCGTGGACCCAGGATGGTGTCCAAACATTTTTTCAGTGTGCATGCCGACATATGGGCGTGCAGGACGCGACTCCACACCACTCAGGTGGTGGGTGATCACGTGGATCGCAATATCGCCGTTTCGGGGGCCTATTCGGCATGCGCCATGACCCACCTTCCGCGTCCCAATGAGCGACGCCGGCTGGGCGGGGAAGGCATCTCCCATGCATACCGTGACTGATGACATGGTAAACCCCCGCCTCACACCTTGTATTGGGGTGAAAACACCGACCGAAACGCAAATTTCGGTCCACATGTCCCAACCGAAATTACCGCCTCCCGCCGCCTGCACCAGTCCCAGTGGCCGTCGTGGACCCAGGATGGTGTCCAAACATTTTTTCAGTGTGCATGCCGACATATGGGCGTGCCGGACGCGACTCCACACCACTCAGGTGGTGGGTGATCACGTGGATCGCAATATCGCCGTTTCGGGGGCCTATTCGGCATGCGCCATGACCCACCTTCCGCGTCCCAATGAGCGACGCCGGCTGGGCGGGGAAGGCATCTCCCATGCATACCGTGACTGATGACATGGTAAACCCCCGCCTCACACCTTGTATTGGGGTGAAAACACCGACCGAAACGCAAATTTCGGTCCACATGTCCCAACCGAAATTACCGCCTCCCGCCGCCTGCACCAGTCCCAGTGGCCGTCGTGGACCCAGGATGGTGTCCAAACATTTTTTCAGTGTGCATGCCGACATATGGGCGTGCAGGACGCGACTCCACACCACCCAGGTGGTGGGTGATCACGTGGATCGCAATATCGCCGTTTGGGGGGCCAATTCGGCATGCGCCATGACCCACCTTCCGTGTCCCAATGAGCGACGACGATTGCGCGGGGAAGGCATCTCCCATGCATACCGTGACTGACGACATGGTAAACCCCCGCCTCACACCTTGTATTGGGGTGAAAACACCGACCGAAACGCAAATTTCGGTCCACATGTCCCAACCGAAATTACCGCCTCCCGCCGCCTGCACCAGTCCCAGTGGCCGTCGTGGACCCAGGATGGTGTCCAAACATTTTTTCAGTGTGCATGCCGACATATGGGCGTGCAGGACGCGACTCCACACCACTCAGGTGGTGGGTGATCACGTGGATCGCAATATCGCCGTTTCGGGGGCCTAATCAGCATGCGCCATGACCCACCTTCCGCGTCCCAATGAGCGACGACGACTGCGCGGGGAAGGCATCTCCCATGCATACCGTGACTGATGACATGGCAAACTCCCGCCTCACACCTTGTATGGGGGTGAAAACACCGACCGAAACGCAAATTTCGGTCCACATGTCCCAACCGAAATTACCGCCTCCCGCCGCCTGCACCAGTCCCAGTGGCCGTCGTGGACCCAGGATGGTGTCCAAACATTTTTTCAGTGTGCATGCCGACATATGGGCGTGCCGGACGCGACTCCACACCACTCAGGTGGTGGGTGATCACGTGGATCGCAATATCGCCGTTTCGGGGGCCTATTCGGCATGCGCCATGACCCACCTTCCGCGTCCCAATGAGCGACGCCGGCTGGGCGGGGAAGGCATCTCCCATGCATACCGTGACTGATGACATGGCAAACTCCCGCCTCACACCTTGTATGGGGGTGAAAACACCGACCGAAACGCAAATTTCGGTCCACATGTCCCAACCGAAATTACCGCCTCCCGCCGCCTGCACCAGTCCCAGTGGCCGTCGTGGACCCAGGATGGTGTCCAAACATTTTTTCAGTGTGCATGCCGACATATGGGCGTGCAGGACGCGACTCCACACCACTCAGGTGGTGGGTGATCACGTGGATCGCAATATCGCCGTTTCAGGGGCCAATTCGGCATGCGCCATGACCCACCTTCCGCGTCCCAATGAGCGACGACGACTGCGCGGGGAAGGCATCTCCCATGCATACCGTGACTGATGACATGGCAAACTCCCGCCTCACACCTTGTATTGGGGTGAAAACACCGACCGAAACGCAAATTTCGGTCCACATGTCCCAACCGAAATTACCGCCTCCCGCCGCCTGCACCAGTCCCAGTGGCCGTCGTGGACCCAGGATGGTGTCCAAACATTTTTTTAATGTGCATGCCGACATATGGGCGTGCAGGACGCGACTCCACACCACTCAGGTGGTGGGTGATCACGTGGATCGCAATATCGCCGTTTCAGGGGCCAATTCGGCATGCGCCGTGACCCACCTTCCGCGTCCCAATGAGCGACGACGACTGCGCGGGGAACGCATCTCCCATGCATACCGTGACTGATGACATGGCAAACTCCCGCCTCACACCTTGTATTGGGGTGAAAACACCGACCGAAACGCAAATTTCGGTCCACATGTCCCAACCGAAATTACCGCCTCCCGCCGCCTGCACCAGTCCCAGTGGCCGTCGTGGACCCAGGATGGTGTCCAAACATTTTTTCAGTGTGCATGCCGACATATGGGCGTGCAGGACGCGACTCCACACCACTCAGGTGGTGGGTGATCACGTGGATCGCAATATCGCCGTTTCAGGGGCCAATTCGGCATGCGCCATGACCCACCTTCCGCGTCCCAATGAGCGACGACGACTGCGCGGGGAACGCATCTCCCATGCATACCGTGACTGATGACATGGCAAACTCCCGCCTCACACCTTGTATTGGGGTGAAAACACCGACCGAAACGCAAATTTCGGTCCACATGTCCCAACCGAAATTACCGCCTCCCGCCGCCTGCACCAGTCCCAGTGGCCGTCGTGGACCCAGGATGGTGTCCAAACATTTTTTCAGTGTGCATGCCGACATATGGGCGTGCAGGACGCGACTCCACACCACTCAGGTGGTGGGTGATCACGTGGATCGCAATATCGCCGTTTCGGGGGCCTATTCGGCATGCGCCATGACCCACCTTCCGCGTCCCAATGAGCGACGCCGGCTGGGCGGGGAAGGCATCTCCCATGCATACCGTGACTGATGACATGGTAAACCCCCGCCTCACACCTTGTATTGGGGTGAAAACACCGACCGAAACGCAAATTTCGGTCCACATGTCCCAACCGAAATTACCGCCTCCCGCCGCCTGCACCAGTCCCAGTGGCCGTCGTGGACCCAGGATGGTGTCCAAACATTTTTTCAGTGTGCATGCCGACATATGGGCGTGCCGGACGCGACTCCACACCACTCAGGTGGTGGGTGATCACGTGGATCGCAATATCGCCGTTTCGGGGGCCTATTCGGCATGCGCCATGACCCACCTTCCGCGTCCCAATGAGCGACGCCGGCTGGGCGGGGAAGGCATCTCCCATGCATACCGTGACTGATGACATGGTAAACCCCCGCCTCACACCTTGTATTGGGGTGAAAACACCGACCGAAACGCAAATTTCGGTCCACATGTCCCAACCGAAATTACCGCCTCCCGCCGCCTGCACCAGTCCCAGTGGCCGTCGTGGACCCAGGATGGTGTCCAAACATTTTTTCAGTGTGCATGCCGACATATGGGCGTGCAGGACGCGACTCCACACCACCCAGGTGGTGGGTGATCACGTGGATCGCAATATCGCCGTTTGGGGGCCAATTCGGCATGCGCCATGACCCACCTTCCGTGTCCCAATGAGCGACGACGATTGCGCGGGGAAGGCATCTCCCATGCATACCGTGACTGACGACATGGTAAACCCCCGCCTCACACCTTGTATTGGGGTGAAAACACCGACCGAAACGCAAATTTCGGTCCACATGTCCCAACCGAAATTACCGCCTCCCGCCGCCTGCACCAGTCCCAGTGGCCGTCGTGGACCCAGGATGGTGTCCAAACATTTTTTCAGTGTGCATGCCGACATATGGGCGTGCAGGACGCGACTCCACACCACTCAGGTGGTGGGTGATCACGTGGATCGCAATATCGCCGTTTCGGGGGCCTAATCAGCATGCGCCATGACCCACCTTCCGCGTCCCAATGAGCGACGACGACTGCGCGGGGAAGGCATCTCCCATGCATACCGTGACTGATGACATGGCAAACTCCCGCCTCACACCTTGTATGGGGGTGAAAACACCGACCGAAACGCAAATTTCGGTCCACATGTCCCAACCGAAATTACCGCCTCCCGCCGCCTGCACCAGTCCCAGTGGCCGTCGTGGACCCAGGATGGTGTCCAAACATTTTTTCAGTGTGCATGCCGACATATGGGCGTGCCGGACGCGACTCCACACCACTCAGGTGGTGGGTGATCACGTGGATCGCAATATCGCCGTTTCGGGGGCCTATTCGGCATGCGCCATGACCCACCTTCCGCGTCCCAATGAGCGACGCCGGCTGGGCGGGGAAGGCATCTCCCATGCATACCGTGACTGATGACATGGTAAACCCCCGCCTCACACCTTGTATTGGGGTGAAAACACCGACCGAAACGCAAATTTCGGTCCACATGTCCCAACCGAAATTACCGCCTCCCGCCGCCTGCACCAGTCCCAGTGGCCGTCGTGGACCCAGGATGGTGTCCAAACATTTTTTCAGTGTGCATGCCGACATATGGGCGTGCCGGACGCGACTCCACACCACTCAGGTGGTGGGTGATCACGTGGATCGCAATATCGCCGTTTCGGGGGCCTAATCAGCATGCGCCATGACCCACCTTCCGCGTCCCAATGAGCGACGACGACTGCGCGGGGAACGCATCTCCCATGCATACCGTGACTGATGACATGGCAAACTCCCGCCTCACACCTTGTATTGGGGTGAAAACACCGACCGAAACGCAAATTTCGGTCCACATGTCCCAACCGAAATTACCGCCTCCCGCCGCCTGCACCAGTCCCAGTGGCCGTCGTGGACCCAGGATGGTGTCCAAACATTTTTTCAGTGTGCATGCAGACATATGGGCGTGCAGGACGCGACTCCACACCACTCAGGTGGTGGGTGATCACGTGGATCGCAATATCGCCGTTTGGGGGGCCAATTCGGCATGCGCCATGACCCACCTTCCGCGTCCCAATGAGCGACGACGACTGCGCGGGGAAGGCATTTCCCGTGCATACAGTGACTGATGACATGGTAAACCCCCGCCTCACACCTTGTATTGGGGTGAAAACACCGACCGAAACGCAAATTTCGGTCCACATGTCCCAACCGAAATTACCGCCTCCCGCCGCCTGCACCAGTCCCAGTGGCCATCGTGGACCCAGGATGGTGTCCAAACATTTTTTCAGTGTGCATGCCGACATATGGGCGTGCCGGACGCGACTCCACACCACTCAGGTGGTGGGTGATCACGTGGATCGCAATATCGCCGTTTCGGGGGCCTATTCGGCATGCGCCATGACCCACCTTCCGCGTCCCAATGAGCGACGACGACTGCGCGGGGAAGGCATCTCCCATGCATACCGTGACTGATGACATGGCAAACTCCCGCCTCACACCTTGTATTGGGGTGAAAACACCGACCGAAACGCAAATTTCGGTCCACATGTCCCAACCGAAATTACCGCCTCCCGCCGCCTGCACCAGTCCCAGTGGCCGTCGTGGACCCAGGATGGTGTCCAAACATTTTTTCAGTGTGCATGCCGACATATGGGCGTGCAGGACGCGACTCTACACCACTCAGGTGGTGGGTGATCACGTGGATCGCAATATCGCCGTTTCGGGGGCCTATTCGGCATGCGCCATGACCCACCTTCCGCGTCCCAATGAGCGACGACGACTGCGCGGGGAACGCATCTCCCATGCATACCGTGACTGATGACATGGCAAACTCCCGCCTCACACCTTGTATTGGGGTGAAAACACCGACCGAAACGCAAATTTCGGTCCACATGTCCCAACCGAAATTACCGCCTCCCGCCGCCTGCACCAGTCCCAGTGGCCGTCGTGGACCCAGGATGGTGTCCAAACATTTTTTCAGTGTGCATGCCGACATATGGGCGTGCCGGACGCGACTCCACACCACTCAGGTGGTGGGTGATCACGTGGATCGCAATATCGCCGTTTCGGGGGCCTATTCGGCATGCGCCATGACCCACCTTCCGCGTCCCAATGAGCGACGACGACTGCGCGGGGAACGCATCTCCCATGCATACCGTGACTGATGACATGGCAAACTCCCGCCTCACACCTTGTATTGGGGTGAAAACACCGACCGAAACGCAAATTTCGGTCCACATGTCCCAACCGAAATTACCGCCTCCCGCCGCCTGCACCAGTCCCAGTGGCCATCGTGGACCCAGGATGGTGTCCAAACATTTTTTCAGTGTGCATGCCGACATATGGGCGTGCCGGACGCGACTCCACACCACTCAGGTGGTGGGTGATCACGTGGATCGCAATATCGCCGTTTCGGGGGCCTATTCGGCATGCGCCATGACCCACCTTCCGCGTCCCAATGAGCGACGCCAGCTGGGCGGGGAAGGCATCTCCCATGCATACCGTGACTGATGACATGGTAAACCCCCGCCTCACACCTTGTATTGGGGTGAAAACACCGACCGAAACGCAAATTTCGGTCCACATGTCCCAACCGAAATTACCGCCTCCCGCCGCCTGCACCAGTCCCAGTGGCCGTCGTGGACCCAGGATGGTGTCCAAACATTTTTTCAGTGTGCATGCCGACATATGGGCGTGCCGGACGCGACTCCACACCACTCAGGTGGTGGGTGATCACGTGGATCGCAATATCGCCGTTTCGGGGGCCTAATCAGCATGCGCCATGACCCACCTTCCGCGTCCCAATGAGCGACGACGACTGCGCGGGGAAGGCATCTCCCATGCATACCGTGACTGATGACATGGCAAACTCCCGCCTCACACCTTGTATTGGGGTGAAAACACCGACCGAAACGCAAATTTCGGTCCACATGTCCCAACCGAAATTACCGCCTCCCGCCGCCTGCACCAGTCCCAGTGGCCGTCGTGGACCCAGGATGGTGTCCAAACATTTTTTCAGTGTGCATGCCGACATATGGGCGTGCAGGACGCGACTCCACACCACTCAGGTGGTGGGTGATCACGTGGATCGCAATATCGCCGTTTCGGGGGCCTATTCGGCATGCGCCATGACCCACCTTCCGCGTCCCAATGAGCGACGACGACTGCGCGGGGATGGCATCTCCCGTGCATACCGTGACTGATGACATGGTAAACCCCCGCCTCACACCTTGTATTGGGGTGAAAACACCGACCGAAACGCAAATTTCGGTCCACATGTCCCAACCGAAATTACCGCCTCCCGCCGCCTGCACCAGTCCCAGTGGCCGTCGTGGACCCAGGATGGTGTCCAAACATTTTTTCAGTGTGCATGCCGACATATGGGCGTGCCGGACGCGACTCCACACCACTCAGGTGGTGGGTGATCACGTGGATCGCAATATCGCCGTTTCGGGGGCCTATTCGGCATGCGCCATGACCCACCTTCCGCGTCCCAATGAGCGACGACGACTGCGCGGGGAAGGCATCTCCCATGCATACCGTGACTGATGACATGGCAAACTCCCGCCTCACACCTTGTATTGGGGTGAAAACACCGACCGAAACGCAAATTTCGGTCCACATGTCCCAACCGAAATTACCGCCTCCCGCCGCCTGCACCAGTCCCAGTGGCCGTCGTGGACCCAGGATGGTGTCCAAACATTTTTTCAGTGTGCATGCCGACATATGGGCGTGCAGGACGCGACTCTACACCACTCAGGTGGTGGGTGATCACGTGGATCGCAATATCGCCGTTTCGGGGGCCTATTCGGCATGCGCCATGACCCACCTTCCGCGTCCCAATGAGCGACGACGACTGCGCGGGGAACGCATCTCCCATGCATACCGTGACTGATGACATGGCAAACTCCCGCCTCACACCTTGTATTGGGGTGAAAACACCGACCGAAACGCAAATTTCGGTCCACATGTCCCAACCGAAATTACCGCCTCCCGCCGCCTGCACCAGTCCCAGTGGCCGTCGTGGACCCAGGATGGTGTCCAAACATTTTTTCAGTGTGCATGCCGACATATGGGCGTGCCGGACGCGACTCCACACCACTCAGGTGGTGGGTGATCACGTGGATCGCAATATCGCCGTTTCGGGGGCCTATTCGGCATGCGCCATGACCCACCTTCCGCGTCCCAATGAGCGACGACGACTGCGCGGGGAACGCATCTCCCATGCATACCGTGACTGATGACATGGCAAACTCCCGCCTCACACCTTGTATTGGGGTGAAAACACCGACCGAAACGCAAATTTCGGTCCACATGTCCCAACCGAAATTACCGCCTCCCGCCGCCTGCACCAGTCCCAGTGGCCATCGTGGACCCAGGATGGTGTCCAAACATTTTTTCAGTGTGCATGCCGACATATGGGCGTGCCGGACGCGACTCCACACCACTCAGGTGGTGGGTGATCACGTGGATCGCAATATCGCCGTTTCGGGGGCCTATTCGGCATGCGCCATGACCCACCTTCCGCGTCCCAATGAGCGACGCCAGCTGGGCGGGGAAGGCATCTCCCATGCATACCGTGACTGATGACATGGTAAACCCCCGCCTCACACCTTGTATTGGGGTGAAAACACCGACCGAAACGCAAATTTCGGTCCACATGTCCCAACCGAAATTACCGCCTCCCGCCGCCTGCACCAGTCCCAGTGGCCGTCGTGGACCCAGGATGGTGTCCAAACATTTTTTCAGTGTGCATGCCGACATATGGGCGTGCCGGACGCGACTCCACACCACTCAGGTGGTGGGTGATCACGTGGATCGCAATATCGCCGTTTCGGGGGCCTAATCAGCATGCGCCATGACCCACCTTCCGCGTCCCAATGAGCGACGACGACTGCGCGGGGAAGGCATCTCCCATGCATACCGTGACTGATGACATGGCAAACTCCCGCCTCACACCTTGTATTGGGGTGAAAACACCGACCGAAACGCAAATTTCGGTCCACATGTCCCAACCGAAATTACCGCCTCCCGCCGCCTGCACCAGTCCCAGTGGCCGTCGTGGACCCAGGATGGTGTCCAAACATTTTTTCAGTGTGCATGCCGACATATGGGCGTGCAGGACGCGACTCCACACCACTCAGGTGGTGGGTGATCACGTGGATCGCAATATCGCCGTTTCGGGGGCCTATTCGGCATGCGCCATGACCCACCTTCCGCGTCCCAATGAGCGACGACGACTGCGCGGGGATGGCATCTCCCGTGCATACCGTGACTGATGACATGGTAAACCCCCGCCTCACACCTTGTATTGGGGTGAAAACACCGACCGAAACGCAAATTTCGGTCCACATGTCCCAACCGAAATTACCGCCTCCCGCCGCCTGCACCAGTCCCAGTGGCCGTCGTGGACCCAGGATGGTGTCCAAACATTTTTTCAGTGTGCATGCCGACATATGGGCGTGCCGGACGCGACTCCACACCACTCAGGTGGTGGGTGATCACGTGGATCGCAATATCGCCGTTTCGGGGGCCTATTCGGCATGCGCCATGACCCACCTTCCGCGTCCCAATGAGCGACGACGACTGCGCAGGGAACGCATCTCCCATGCATACCGTGACTGATGACATGGCAAACTCCCGCCTCACACCTTGTATTGGGGTGAAAACACCGACCGAAACGCAAATTTCGGTCCACATGTCCCAACCGAAATTACCGCCTCCCGCCGCCTGCACCAGTCCCAGTGGCCGTCGTGGACCCAGGATGGTGTCCAAACATTTTTTCAGTGTGCATGCCGACATATGGGCGTGCAGGACGCGACTCTACACCACTCAGGTGGTGGGTGATCACGTGGATCGCAATATCGCCGTTTCGGGGGCCTATTCGGCATGCGCCATGACCCACCTTCCGCGTCCCAATGAGCGACGACGACTGCGCGGGCAACGCATCTCCCATGCATACCGTGACTGATGACATGGCAAACTCCCGCCTCACACCTTGTATTGGGGTGAAAACACCGACCGAAACGCAAATTTCGGTCCACATGTCCCAACCGAAATTACCGCCTCCCGCCGCCTGCACCAGTCCCAGTGGCCGTCGTGGACCCAGGATGGTGTCCAAACATTTTTTCAGTGTGCATGCCGACATATGGGCGTGCCGGACGCGACTCCACACCACTCAGGTGGTGGGTGATCACGTGGATCGCAATATCGCCGTTTCGGGGGCCTATTCGGCATGCGCCATGACCCACCTTCCGCGTCCCAATGAGCGACGACGACTGCGCGGGGAACGCATCTCCCATGCATACCGTGACTGATGACATGGCAAACTCCCGCCTCACACCTTGTATTGGGGTGAAAACACCGACCGAAACGCAAATTTCGGTCCACATGTCCCAACCGAAATTACCGCCTCCCGCCGCCTGCACCAGTCCCAGTGGCCGTCGTGGACCCAGGATGGTGTCCAAACATTTTTTCAGTGTGCATGCCGACATATGGGCGTGCAGGACGCGACTCCACACCACTCAGGTGGTGGGTGATCACGTGGATCGCAATATCGCCGTTTGGGGGGCCAATTCGGCAAGCGCCATGACCCACCTTCCGCGTCCCAATGAGCGACGACGACTGCGCGGGGAAGGCATCTCCCATGCATACCGTGACTGATGACATGGCAAACTCCCGCCTCACACCTTGTATTGGGGTGAAAACACCGACCGAAACGCAAATTTCGGTCCACATGTCCCAACCGAAATTACCGCCTCCCGCCGCCTGCACCAGTCCCAGTGGCCGTCGTGGACCCAGGATGGTGTCCAAACATTTTTTCAGTGTGCATGCCGACATATGGGCGTGCAGGACGCGACTCCACACCACTCAGGTGGTGGGTGATCACGTGGATCGCAATATCGCCGTTTCGGGGGCCTATTCGGCATGCGCCATGACCCACCTTCCGCGTCCCAATGAGCGACGACGACTGCGCGGGGAACGCATCTCCCATGCATACCGTGACTGATGACATGGCAAACTCCCGCCTCACACCTTGTATTGGGGTGAAAACACCGACCGAAACGCAAATTTCGGTCCACATGTCCCAACCGAAATTACCGCCTCCCGCCGCCTGCACCAGTCCCAGTGGCCGTCGTGGACCCAGGATGGTGTCCAAACATTTTTTCAGTGTGCATGCCGACATATGGGCGTGCCGGACGCGACTCCACACCACTCAGGTGGTGGGTGATCACGTGGATCGCAATATCGCCGTTTCGGGGGCCTATTCGGCATGCGCCATGACCCACCTTCCGCGTCCCAATGAGCGACGACGACTGCGCGGGGAAGGCATCTCCCGTGCATACCGTGACTGATGACATGGTAAACCCCCGCCTCACACCTTGTATTGGGGTGAAAACACCGACCGAAACGCAAATTTCGGTCCACATGTCCCAACCGAAATTACCGCCTCCCGCCGCCTGCACCAGTCCCAGTGGCCGTCGTGGACCCAGGATGGTGTCCAAACATTTTTTCAGTGTGCATGCCGACATATGGGCGTGCAGGACGCGACTCCACACCACTCAGGTGGTGGGTGATCACGTGGATCGCAATATCGCCGTTTCAGGGGCCAATTCGGCATGCGCCATGACCCACCTTCCCCGTCGCAATGAGCGACGCCGACTGGGCGGGGAAGGCATCTCCCATGCATACCGTGACTGATGACATGGTAAACCCCCGCCTCACACCTTGTATTGGGGTGAAAACACCGACCGAAACGCAAATTTCGGTCCACATGTCCCAACCGAAATTACCGCCTCCCGCCGCCTGCACCAGTCCCAGTGGCCGTCGTGGACCCAGGATGGTGTCCAAACAGTTTTTCAGTGTGCATGCCGACATATGGGCGTGCAGGACGCGACTCCACACCACTCAGGTGGTGGGTGATCACGTGGATCGCAATATCGCCGTTTCGGGGGCCTATTCGGCATGCGCCATGACCCACCTTCCGCGTCCCAATGAGCGACGCCGACTGGTCGGGGAAGGCATCTCCCATGCATACCGTGACTGATGACATGGTAAACTCCCGCCTCACACCTTGTATTGGGGTGAAAACACCGACCGAAACGCAAATTTCGGTCCACATGTCCCAACCGAAATTACCGCCTCCCGCCGCCTGCACCAGTCCGACGCCCACGTTGGACGATTGCGCTCATATTCAACTTGTGGCTCCGGGATGGTCTTGAGATGGTTGCGACGTAAGTGGTAGTACTCTCAGGCGGTGCGCCCCCCCCCGAACGAATTGTTCAGCCACACCACCTCCTCGGGCGGGATGATTTGCGGCGGTCGGACCCGCGACCTACCGCCCTGGTGCGCATCCCCCCCTGTCGCACGGCCCCATGCACCCACACCGCCCCCCAGTGCGGGATCGTTTGCGGCGGTCGGTCCCGCGGCATACCGGCCTGGTACACAACCCTCCCCCCGGTCACGGCCCCATCCGCCAACACCACCTCCCACCATGACGTTTTTCGGCGGGGGGGCCTGCGCTCTCCACAGACCGCCTTCGCAGGGCGATCCTCCCTCCAGCGCGGCTTCATCGGCGTCTCCAGTCGGCTTCAGAAGTTTCAAGCATGTGATGACACTTTGACAGCGGGCCGCTCTAAAGCTATTAACAGCAATACACCTTCCCTTATCCCGAAACGAGTTGGTCGCGACCAACTTGGATACCAACTTAGTGCCGAGTTGGGCTCCAAGTTGGTTTCCGAGATGGTCGTGACCAACTTGTATGTTAACGTGGCACACAAGACTTGAATCAACTCCGTCAACTCCATTGGGCTGTGAACACGAAACGAAGACCCGAGTCCGACCAAATCGGGACGCCTCCGGACCCCGGCGGCGGCCCACAAGCGCCCCCTGGGTGCTAATTTGCCCAGAGACGTTTCGCAGCCACGTGGGGGCTCAATTGAAACCTGCGAATATATATGCGAGTTGGTATCGAGTTGGTTGTGCCGTCGGTGGTATTGCAGGCGTCCCAATTTTGGCGGTGTGCTCGAAGATAAGAGTTCAACAGCGGTTGACCAATGGCGTGCATCAGATCTTGCTGTCGCGACCAATGGCAGCCTTGGAGCGGGGTCCGTTGTTGTGCAAACAGAGCGATCGGAGATTGCCGACCGACTTCTGTGGTCAGCCAGCTGGAATGGGGACTAAGGAAGTCGTTAAAGAAATATGGCGCAGCATTGAGAGCGACCGGAGACATGTGGCGTTCGCCACGACGTACTCCACGACGTTTCGAAGACGTTGACATTTTTTTCCCACACATGGAGCAGAACACTAGAATCGTTTGATTACCATTGGTACACGTCAAAAAATCATTTGAGTTTCATTGGCCCCGTCAAGGGGCTCGGAAATCAAATCTCGATGTCGATTGGTTGCAAACAGTCCGACGGGATAGAGAGCTGGCCTGGGCGCGCCGGCTCGGGTACCATGCACACACGAGTTTTTTGTTTTGATTAGGGATGCTTTTGATTATTGATTTGCGCTTTACGGGCTACAGGAAAAGTTTTAAAATTTTCGAATGTTCTTGCTCGCCCAGGAAGGAGGCAGTGGAGCGAACGGCGTCCTCTCGTATGACTGCGGTCGTCGGACTTCCAGAAGCTGCACTATTGATGGCACTATGGATGGCGATGTATTATGGTGGAGAGGGACCGCCGGGGGGGGTAAGGAGATGGCACCACCTTGAACTGAATGGGGTTTGAGGGTGGCTGCGTGGCGAGGCGTCCTTGCGCAGGTCTCTCATGTGAGCGGGGAAGAATGTAGTAGAGGGTGGCGGTCGCCCCATGGGCGGTGACTCGCCCCCGTCCGCGGCATTGACACCTCCGCGTCAGCGGCGGTGACTGCGGCCGGTAGCCTGTCGGTCGGCGCTGCTGCCAGTGCCCCTGCCGCCACGCGCGCCGCCGCCAGTGTGGGCGGCGCGGACCAGGTGGAGGCTTGCGTCAACGCGGGGGCTGCGGCATCGGTGCTCGCCGCCGCCGCGGTGGGTACAGGCGGCGGTCGCGGCGACGGTAGCGGCGGCGTCGTCGGAGGCTGTTCCGGCGACGACGGCCGTCGGCAGCGGTGGCCATGCTGGGGAGGGGGGGGGGGGCTCTCGGCATGACGCGAGGTGCGAATGGTGATGGGGGTGAATGTGGTGGGGGATCCTGGACACGCGACGAGACGAGGCATGGGGGCAGCCCCGGGGACGGAAGGGTGAAGTGAGGGGCGCGGCGACCACCAGAATCCTTCCCCTGGGCAAAAGATTTTTTAAAAGTCGAGGCGATGATGATCTTTCAAACTATTCTTCCCATGCATGGTGAAATATGTGAATGCAGTATTCCGGGGATTCTATTGGCTGAAGGCCAAATGCCCTCGTGCGCTGTGAGCCGGCACATACTACATGCGGCTAGGAATCGTCGAGATCGGTCGCTCCTGTCCATCACTGAACGAACCTGGGCCAGGTCGGATTCTATTGGTCGGAAGAATATTGGAGAAATTTAGAGCTCGTGTGTGCATGGTATCGGGGCCGACGCGCCGGGCGGGCCCCCCAACTCGTGTGGGGTGGGACGGCCGTGAGAGGAGCGTCGCGACGGCCAACTGACCCCCGGTCCATGACATGCCACAAAGATGTGGCCCCGAGTTTGTGCCGCCGCTTGACCTTCGCCACAACCGAAAATGCTGTCGATGACATGTATTGATGTGGCACTGAACTTTATGCGAAGTCTATATTTGAATGGGTCGAATTGCTAGGGCTGGGCTGCCCTTCTTAGCAAGTTACCACGGTGCGCGCCCGACCACCGTCACCCTCTCCGGTCAAACGCAGACTCATAGCAGTCTTCGACCAGCGTGTTCCCGCATGCCACTCCATCATGGTTTCCGCTGGCGACTCGGATGAGGTGTTCATGGTTGCACGTCGCCGCCGGACAGCATTTCCGCGGGCGGTGCTGAGGAGCGTTGCAATGAGAGACAGCGCGAGGGCTCTTTCGAGAGCATTGCTGTCGCCAAAACGATATGGTGCGAGTTTCACGCGCGCCACACGCCTCTGAGGCCTGCTTCGGCGTTTTGTTGAGAATTTGATCCCCTCCTCCACCTTCAAGGAACGCGGTCAGCAGGCATGCGACCAACAGATCGGATGGGTGCTCAGACAGCGATCGTATAGTGCGTCCTGTAAAAAGTGGACGTGCTCGTGTCGTGATCATGTCAAATATCGGCCACTGGACCAATCAAACCCACACTGCACGACCCGTACACGTCCACTTTTTACGGGACGCACAATATCCCCCCCCCCCCAGCCGCCCCCTCCCACCACCCTCCCCCCCGCCACCCCACCCTCCCACAAACGCCGCCACCCAGCTCCACCCCCTTGCGCTCCCCCCCCCCATAGGTTGTCGGGAACACAGCGTGGATGTCATGCTATGGCACGTACAGAACTGCGTCGCAGGTGGCGGGAACGATCGGAAGCCAGCGCGCCGGAACTGACCGTGCGAGAGATGAAGAGGTTGCGGACCGATCCGTCGAGGTGCAGGACGTGGGTTGCGCGAGCGCGCTCGTCCGTCGGACGAGTTCATTCCTCGCCACTGAGCGCCCCGGGGAAATTCGAACACAACTTCTAAGCAACTTCATATATGCAAGGTACGTAAGTGACGGCCGTTCCGGAACACGGTCGAGTTCGCGGCACATCGAGTTCGCGGCGCCGCGAACTCGTTGCCACATCCGATGCGTCTTTTTGGACATCGCAGATGGTCATTGAGCTGGGGCCTCGGACGACGCCAAATACATAGCAGTTGGGTCCACGTAGTTTCAAAAACTTCTTATGGACCAATCGACCAATCTGTTTTGCAAAAATTTTGGGGACCACGGTTGCTGTCCCACACTGGTCTCCACGTCTATGCCGACGCCCTGCTCGCCCCTCCTGAGCTGTTGCCGGTGCATCACGATACCCCCCCCCTTCCCCCTACACCCCCGGAGCTCCCCCCCCTATTGCACAGCGATGGACTACTCGGCAATGGAGGCCATGATGGTAAACCAATGAGAGCATGCCACGTCGTGACACAATCTCGGCGCCACATGGTAAACCATGTCATAGACCGCGCGTAAGGGACAGCGGCTGCTGCGGGGGAGACGACGCGGCCGCCGAGGCGGAGTGGCTGCGTGGCTGCTGGTGGGGGGGCGGCGCAGCGCTGGCGCCGGGGCTGCGCGGCTGTTGACGGGGAGATGTTGCAGTCGCTGAGGGGTGGGGCACAGCGGCCAGTCTTTGGAGCGGCCCGGCTGCGGTGGAGGGGGGGTGGCAGCTGATGGGGGACTGCTGGCGCAAGGCGGCGTGCACGGCGGGGGTCGGCGGCACGGCAGAACTATGGCGTTCTTGCTGCACTGGCCTCCATGTCCATCCGATGGTGTGAGCGACCGCACTCCATGTAAAGAACATCAATGAATACGACACCCGCAGCATCAATGGACTCACCGTCAGCCGCTCACATGAACAAAACCCTGCCCGTCACCCACGAACGGACCTCCCCTTCGAACTCCCCCCCCCTACCGCCAGCACCGCATCACGCCTCCAGCGCTTGCCACCCACGCATCCAGCAGCCGTTCCACCTCACCCAGCAGCTGTCCCCGGACACCAGCGGCCTGCCAACCCCCCGACAACCTGCACCCCAACGCCAGCGCCCTATTTCCTAGACAGAGCTCTCTCGACAGCCGCTCCACACTCACTTGACACTCCTCAGCAGCCACTCAACATTTGCTCGACAAGCACTCGACAGCCACTGAACACCCACCCAACAGCCACTCAACAATCCCTCGACAACAATCAAAACCCACTCAACACCCAACAATCAACACTCATTGAACATTCACTCAACACTCACTCAACACTCACTCAAGTGCGCGGATCGAATGCATGGCCGAAGCGGGAAGACAAACGGGCCAATCACAACGAGGAAACGTGGAGAAACGTGTCGCCCCCCCCCCCCCGCCATACCCTCAGCGGCCACCCCCCCAGCAGCCTCCCTGGACCTCTCCAGGGACCCCCCAGCCCCCGCCGCCCTGACGACCCTGACGACAGGCCATCTGGCTCCCCCCCCCGCACGGCCAGACGGGAGTTCGGGGGCGCGCCGTCCTCGCCGAGCGCTCGCCCCGCTGTTCGCAGGCCGTCGGTGTTCCGCCGCAGCCCCACGAAGCACTGGTCATGAAGCACACGGAGAGAAGCGCCATCTGGAGGGAATAGCCCTGGCCCTGTGGACCTTACTGAAGAATTATTATTCCTTTCGTAGCGTGCACGGCAGCCAAAAACGCAGTGTCAGCGAGGCTCCCTGGGCGCCCGAGCGAAGGCGCGGAGCGCCGGAGCCCAAACGCCCCTGCCAACGCTTCACTCCCCGACACATACGCTCTTCCCGCCGCCGGCACCACGCCGTCCCCCTCCCCCAAATGCCCGTCACCGAGGATGCCACCGTCGTGCCCACCCACACCTCCAGCATAGTAGCCGCCCCTGCCCTGTAGTGGTCGTCATCGTTGTCGTCTGCACCATCGCCACCGACCATCGCTGTCGCCGTTGCCGTCTCCGCCACCGTCGCCCTCGTCGCCACCGTCGATGTAATCGCCGTCTTTACCGTCACCGTTCGCGCCGCCACCACCAACTCGGCCCCGCCCAAGCACCACCAGCGGCGTCGGCACCGGCCCAACAATCGCTCTGAAGATATTTGATTGAATCTCGCGACCCAAATGAGGCGCCCTCAGTTCGGCCGCAGATTACGGACCATGTTTTGCCCCAAGGGTAAAGAGACGGTGCTGAGTCCGATTCGGCTGTCAAAAAAACCGGGAGAAAGACCAGTACGCCAGAAAAACAGGACATCACGAAATCCTGTGGCAACCTGGAAAGCCCTCTTGAAATTGAGCAGGGCCTCATCAGGTAATTGGACGAGCTGATTAGAGCTTGTGTAGTCTCGGCCATTTCTGGAGAGAGAGCCAGACCTCGATTGCCCGCAACTCTCGACTTTTCGTGGTCGGAGCGGAACAGTAGCTCACGGACACGAGGTCCTGGAGCTCCTCCGAGTGTGATACACCACGTGAGCTCTGTGTATGGCGGGGCCAGATCCGCGGGCTCTGGGTAAAAACAGCTCGTCTTTGGCCCCGCGTGCACTCCGCCTTGGTCCACAGCGGAACGCTCATAGGCAGGCGAAGGAGGGGCGCTCTCACCCTTTCACCTGCATGTTCTGGACAGCCGTCTTCATGCGATGTCCTCTGGCTCTGGGGACGCCCGAGGCCGACTAGCCGTGGGATGTGTTGCCGCAGACGGCACTGCCGCAGCAGCGCTGGGTGCACCTCCGTCTCGGGCCGTCAGCATCCTGCGTGGGCGCGCACCAGAGAAGGCGTTGAGCAAGTCCGAACCGAATGAAGTAGAATTCATACACAATTTGATTTTGAGATACGACTGCCTGTCCTCTTTCGTCATGCTTCACCATCATCATTGGTCGGCTCAGCGAACAGTGGGCACGTGCTGCAGATCTGGTGCTGTGTAGGCGACAGTGAACACGAATTCTATCCTATTCGCGGTCTTCGTGGATGCGCTTCGCAGTCCGATCAGTTGCCACTGCCACTTTTTCCGTTGGGCTGACGTTTGACCGCGCGAAAGCATAGGCCAGCGCACAGTACGCCCCCCGACAGAACGCCCACGCCAGGGCCGTTAGCACCTCATGTGGCACGCTCTGAGGAGTCCCCACTCGGCACCCACCCCCCCACTGCGCCCCCTCATGCCCTTCGCCACGCCCACCACTGTTTGTTACGAGCGCAGCTCCTGCCCCGACCGTCTCCTGTCCACCCCCCAACCCTTCTCGCTTGCTAGAATTCTATGGTACCCATATGCCCAGCGATTGACGAGCGTGGCTGGGGGAGCACCGACGTCGTGGGCAAAAGTGGGGGGGGAAGCCGCCGAGGGGAGACTCAGCGTGCTTGCGGGGGGGTGAGGGGTGGTTTCTCCGCATGGGAGCTGGTGCTCAGCAGCTGTCAAGAGGAGAGCAAGTGGAATGAGGAGGGGCGGTGGTACCGCACTCATGCTATGTCTCCTGGACTCACACGCACGGTGCGGGGTGCATTTAACAGCGGAAAGAGCGATTGACTGGACTGGAGGGGTGAGGAGGGTGCGAGTGGGGAGACAAGCAGATACGGCTGTCCTGGTCCCACGTAGGGGGCAGGACTCGTCACATGGGGACGGGAGTCAAGTGGTCCTACCCGTTTCCCTCTTTGCAATTGCGTCTGAACTCCCTGGAGTAAGGACTTCTTAGTTTAGTAGTAAATCCAACTTGCATTGGGGGGTTTTTTGCAATCTAATGGTCTTGAGTTTCGAGTGGCCCGGTGGGCAGGTGCTAGGGTGGGAGATTCTGATTGGCGAGGCTCTGAGGGACCCTGGAGGGAAGAGGGGAGGGCCAGCGCGGCTGGGCCTTGCTTCCCCGTCCCGACCAAAAAACTGTTGTCCGGTACACACCCAGCTAGTTACGCTGTGGAGGGCTTGGTCCGCAACAGTGGCCGCGTGCGTGCGACTTGCACTGCTTCCGGTCCTCGCGATATAGGAAGGCAACCTCTACACACGGCCCCAACTTTGGATGCCGGTCGTGTAGTATGGGCTTTGCCACACTTGGTGGAGCAGCAAGGGACAGACGTAAAGGTTACCTCCGGGTACACCCGGGTGTAAGGGGCTCTCTATCTCAGAGGAACGGTGGTTTTGAACCCTATCGTGTGCGTCGTAAGCGAGCATGTCCGGATCGGACCCCCGGTCGTCCGGGGAGTACACGGGTGACGCACGTACTTCGGTGCCTTTGAATACTGGCGAGACGCTGGCCGGTGAGCCAGGGGCCGCAGAGGGACTAGGGGTCCCTCCAGCCAGCAGGACCGGGAGTGCAGGCGCGCTGAAGGGCTTTCTGACTTTGTCGGGAGCTCACACGGGTGATTCCTCTGACCTCGGTGGTCCGAAGTTCGGCCACCGGGTGGTGAGTCCCGTGGGAGCGTCCCAAGGTGAGGTGGCGTCTCCACAGGGAACTTCCCGGGCTGGATTAAACTCCGGCATGGATCCTTCGCTAACTAGGCGGGTGGAGGACGGTGGACCTTCACACGTCGGAGATGGGCTCGCGCCCTGGGCCGCCTCATGTAAAAACCGTTATGGGCCGAGGTCATTCCCCGAGTTGATTCCCGGAGGTGGACCGAGGCTCAAATAGTACCGGACACGAGGTCCTGGCGGGAGCTGTCCTCCAGAAGGCCACTAAGGTGCTACGGCAAGCTTTGCCGACCCTCGTCCTCACAATGACGGACTCGATATGGAATCCGATTGCGTCGAGCCTTCCGAACACTCTTCATGTTGGGGCTGGTGTGAGACTTCCGAGCCCACCGGCGACGGGGGCACCTTCCCTTTCGCCTTGTACGGGGCGTCCCATGCTGGGATCGACCCCCGTGACTCCCAACGTGGGAGGCACTTCGGCAACTCCTGGTAATACGCTCTAAACGGGGGCGTTTCCCGTGGAGACGCCGACGGGAGCGCAGAGCCTGTCGTTCCAGTCTATGAGGGCTACGGGTCAGTACACTCCACTGCCCTTGCGGCTGGTCTCTCACCGTGAGGTACAGCCCAAGATCCTGGTAGCCAACCCTGTCTACGAGAGGATCTTCGACTGTGAGACCTACGCCCTGAACAACAAGTCAGTGGTGTATGGCCCGGCTCAGGCCCGAGCCACGGGCCTCGCCCAAAAGGACGTAACTCACTCATTAGGGCACAAGGCTGAGTGGGATGGCACTCCTCTCTTCAAGATCTTGGAGTTTCTCCGTCATTTTAAAAAAGATTGTGACTAAATTGCCGTAATTGAGGGCATGGCCTTCTACATGCTGCAGGAGCTCACTGAGGGTGACCTCCGGACGGAGATTATGTTCGTCATGTTCAGCTCGTCAAGTGGAGGCGCTGGCGAGCTAACCATATACTTGGCGCTTGTCAACAGCATGTTAAGGGTGACGGTGGATGAGGCCGCGTTGGCTACTCAAGTCCAGGAGCTCACGCTGGCCCAGCAAGCGGACGGCGAGGACGAGTTAGCCTTTGCCGAGCGGGGTTGTGAGCTCAAAAACCTCTGTAGTTTTCTTTATGCTCAAGCTGTGGTGAAGAGTCGCTCTGTGGAGGGTCTCAACTGGTCGGTCCATATGGAGAACCGGAAGCCTAGTACCTCCCCGGCGACCGTGGCCGGGTTAGTACGCTTTGAGTATTGTCATGGCGACGAGTGCCGCAATTTGCGGGAGGAGCAGCGCCAAGAGCGGCAGGGCAAGTTGGCCGAGGAAAAGAAAGACGCTCGCAAAGCTCGAGATTTGCCGGAGGTGTGGCAGTATTGACCCCCAGGTAGGGGGCAACACGTGCCATGCAAGGGGCGGCAGGCCACTAGCCTGATCCGTTCCTCCCCCTGCATTTGGGTCCATATTCCCTAAGTTCGGGATAGTTAGCTTAGTAGTAAATCCAACTTGGATTTGAGGGTTTTCTGCATTTATCGTCTTGAATTTTCGTGTGGCCCGGTGGGCAGGTGCTGGGGTGGGAGATTCTGAGTGGCGAGATTCTGAGTGGACCCTGGGGGGATAAGGGGAGGGACAGCGGGGCTTGGCCCTGCGTCCCCGTCCCGACCAAGAAACTGTTGGACCACACACCATCTTCTTGTTTGTCCGTGGGGGGATTGCCCCACAACAGGGATAGAGTGTGTGCGACTTGCACTTCTTCCGGTTCCCCCGACACGGGAGGCAGCCCTCGCACACCGCCCCAATTTGGGTACTGTGTGTGCGAATGGTTTTTGCCACATTTGGTGGAGCAGCAGGGGATCAGAGGTAAACTTTACCTCCGGGTGCACCCGGGTGTAGGGGGCCCTCTGTCTCAGAGGAACGGTGGACTTGGACCGTGTCATACGGATCGTTAGCCAACATGGCTAGCTCGGACCCCCCGTCGTCCGGGGAGTACACGGGTGACGCACGTACTTCAGTGCCTTTGAATACTGGTGAGACACAGGTGGGTTTACCTGGGGTCGCAGAGGGACTAGAGGTCCCTCAAGCCAGCAGGACTGGAAGTGCGGGCGGGCAACAGGCCACCCCGACTCAGTCGGGAGTTCACTCGGGTGACACTTCTGACGTGGGTGGGCCGAAGTCTGGCCACCGTGTGGTATACTCAACGGGAACGTCCCAAGGGGTGAGGACTGTCCCCGCGAGTTCCACTCGGGTTGGAGCCAACTTTGGCATGGAGCCATCGCCAACTAGGCTTTCGGAGGACGGCGGACCTCCGTTGGTCGGCGATGAGCTCGCGCCCATGCCCCCGGTTGAGACCCCTGAGGAACGTGGTTACCCCTCAGGTGGACTCCCGGAGGTGGACCGAGACTCAACTGGAGTCGTCAATCCACTCCTCGCGGAAACTGTCCGTCGGGAGGCGACCACTGTGTTGCGGCAGACTTTGCCGGACCTGGTGGTCACGATGACGAATACTATTCTGAATCAGATTGTGGCGAGTTTGCCAGATGGCCTTAATGTCCAGACCGGATTGGGGCCTTCGAGCCCGCAGGCGCAGGGGGTGCCCCCCCTGACACCTATCTCGGGTCGCCCTGAACAGGGGGCGACCCCTGTGACTCCCAACGAGGGAGCCACACCATACTCGGTGGGGCGTACGCCCTTCATGGGGGAGTTCCCCCCGACAATACCGGCGGCTACACCAAGCGCGCCGCGCCGGACTACAGGCACTGTGGGTGAACTTACCCCAGTGCCACAGCGGCTGTTCCCTCAACGTGAGGTGCCGCCCAAGATCCAGGTAGCCAACCCGGTCTACCAGAGGATCTTTGACTGTGAGACCTACGCCCTCCACAACAAGTCGGTGGCGTATGGTCCTGACCAGGCCCGAGCCATGGGCCGTGCCAAGAAGAATGCACTTCATTCTTTTGGGCACAAAGCGGAGTGGGATGGAACTCCCCCCCTCCGTGTCTTTGAGTTCCTACGTCGTTTCACAAAAGCCTGTGACGACAATGCCATAAGTGAAGGCATGGCTTTTTACATGCTACAGGAGTTTACGAAGGGAGACCTGCGGACAGAACTTATGTCCGTCATGCCCAGCTCCTCAAGTGGAGGCGCTGGGGAGGTGACGTCCTATTTGGAGCTCGTCAACTGGTTGTTGAGGGCCATGGTTGATGAAGCGGCGTTGGCTTCTCAAGTCGAGGAGTTTACGCAAGCCCATCAGGAAGAGGCGGAGGACGAGTTGTCCTTTGCGGAGCGAGTCCGTAAGCTCAACAATCTTTGTGGGTTTCTTCATCCACAAGCTGTGGTGAAGAGTCGGTTTGTGGAAGGACTCCACTGGTCAGTCCGGATGGAGACCCGGGAGCATAACACTGCCCGGGCGACCCTGGCCGAGTTGGCTAGGTTCGCCTACCGCAGAGGCGAGGCCTACCGCAAGTTGCGGGAGGAACAACGCCAGGAGCGTCAGGCCGAGTTGGCCAAGGAACGGGAAGAGGCGCGCCAGGCCAGAGAGTTGCGAGAGGCACGCCGAATCCGCAAGGAGAGGGTGGTAGCTGCCGTGGGAACTTCCCAAGGTACCTCGTCGTCTTCCCCAGTTGGGAAGACCCCTCCGGGAACTGATCATCGGTGTTGGAACTGCAACTCCGATGGTCACTGGGCATATGATTGCCCCAAGTTGAGTAAACGCATCCAACAGCTTGTTAGGAATGCGAGTAAGAAGTCGGCTACGAACGAAGTGCGTTCACGCCGCGAGGGTGGGTCTCGACCAGTGGTGGCGGTCGCCACACCCTCGACGGAGGGGGCGGACACGTCGTCCTCGGACTCGTCGTCGTCCCCTTCGCCCTCAGATTCGGACGCCAAGTCGGCGGGAAACGAATGACCGTTGGAGCTGGTCGTCCGAAGCTCACAACGGCAGCCTCGGCCAAGTGGGCCAAGAGGACGAACCAACCGTGTCGGATACTGCGGCGACCTAAGGGAGTCCGCCCACCTCGGGTGGGACTTCCCAAGAACGTAAACCCACGTCGGGTCATCGCGGTGCTGACGGGTGAGAACTTCCAGGTGGCTGGACGGGTGCAACTTGCCCCCGGCCGCGCCTGTTGTGTCCGTATCGTACTTGATACCGGGTCAGGAGCCTCCTTGATACGCAAGTCGCTATTACCAAAGGGGATGAGGCTCCAACGCTGGAAGTCTAAAGCTGACCATCTGATCGATATCAATGGTGGGGTACTTCCCATCGTTGGTGCCGTGACCCTACCAACTCGGTTGGGGACCCATGAGGTCGACGTGACCTATGGTGTAGTTGAGAATATATCGGTACCCCTGCTTCTGGGTACCCCTTATGTCGTAACACAAGTGCCTTTGATTTGTGGCCCTGAGTACTGGGTCAAGTTGATGAATGGGGAGACTATCCCCATCCTTGGTAAGGGAAAGTCTGTGGCTCCTGTGACAGTTTCACAGTCGAAGCCTGTTTGTTCTGTGAGGGAAGGGTTTACTGCTACTCTGCGTTTAGCCCGTAAAGTCATGTTGCCCCCCAACTCGGTGGCGCACGTGGATGTTGTAACTGATTTTTCGGGGAACGGGTTGGTGCACCCTCACCCCCGTCTTGCTCGCAAGCACCAAGTGCATGTTGCCCTTGGCACGATGGACTCCAAAGCCGGAGTCCCGTGGAGGATCCAGGTGATGAACCTGAGCTCGTCGCCCAAGTTCTTCAAGTCGGGGGCCAAGTTCGGCTATATCGACCAACACGAGGGACCGGTAGTAGCGGTCACCCTCAGCGCGGGCGCAAGTAGCGACCCGAAGTCCGGAAAGGAGAAGCATCAAGCCAAGTCGGCCGCCTCTCCTCGGCCCCAGGTAAACATGGAGGGTGTTCCACCCAGGTTGAGGGTTCAAGTTGAACGCCTCTTGGACCAATATCACAAGTTGTGGGATGGTCAATTGGGACTCATGAGAGCTACCCAACACCGGATCGAGTTGAAACCCGGTGCGCCCCCTATACGCCAACAACCGTATAGGGGGGGACCCCGTTCAAGGGCCCTCGTTAAGGAGCAAGTTGCTCGCATGGAGGCCCTCGATGTGATCGAGGCCAGCAACGCCGAGTGGGCGAGTCCGGTGGTGATCGTCCCCAAAGTTGATGGGACCCCCCGGTTCTGTATCGACTACCGTAAGCTCAACGAGAGCACGGTGAAGGATAGTTATCCCCTACCTCGGATGGATGACTGTCTGGACTCTCTGGGGGAGGCAAACGTGTTCTCTACCCTGGACTGTAACGCGGGGTACTGGCAAATTCCCATTGCCCCGGAGGACAGGCATAAAACTACCTTTACCTGTCACTGTGGTACCTACCAGTGCAAGCGTCTACCGTTTGGCCTGTGTAACGCGCCGGCAACTTTCCAGCGCGCTATGGACATGATTCTGGCCGGAGTACGGTGGCAGATCTGTCTCGTGTACCTAGACGATATCATTGTGTTCTCCCGAAGTCCGGAGGAACACATTGGCCATCTTGGCCAGGTGTTCAAGCTACTTGCTGACGCCGGAGTGTCACTGAAGGCGAGTAAGTGCCACCTCTTCACTCAGGAGGTGGAGTACTTGGGACATGTTGTCCGTCCGGGGCGTCTCAGTGTCAACGAGAAAAACTTGAGGGCCATCCGCAAGGCTCAGTACCCCCGGACCCAGACCCAGATGAGGAGCTTCCTCGGGATGTGTAACGTGTACCGACGTTTCACTAAGGGCTTCGCCAAAGTGGCGAAGCCGTTGAATGAGTTAGTGAGCTCAACGCTACCGAAGAACCTGCCTCCCCCAAGTCGGGTGGAGCAGGAATCCTTTGAGACTCTTCGGGACCTTCTGCTGAAGCCCCCTATCCTGGCTATTCCCAGGTTGGGAGGCCACTACATCCTGGATGTGGACGCTAGCTATGACCAACTTGGTTGTGTGTTGCTTCAGCAACAGCCGGACAAGGAGTACTTGCCGGTGGGATACTTCAGCAAGGGGCTAAACTCGGCCGAGAAGAACTACGGAGTCACCGAGTTGGAAGGACTCGCAGTGGTATGGGCGGTGACGTCACTTCGTCACTACCTAGAGGGTGAGAAGTTCCTCATCCGCTGTGACCACCGCGCGTTGCAGTTCATCTTCAAGACGGACTGTACGAACACTCGTCTCAACCGGTGGAGGGTGCGACTTGCACCCTTCAACTTTGATATTGAGTACCGACCTGGCAGGCAACATGCCCTTGCCGACGGCCTCTCTCGGGTACCTACCGAGGGACTGGACACCACCCCAGTCGATGAGGACATCCCCATCGTGGGGGTAGTCACGCGCTCGGGTCAGGCGTTGAATCCCGAGGCGCCAGGGAACAAGAAGTACTTGCCCCTGTCCCTGGACGAAGTAGTGAAGGCCCAGGCCGAGGATCCCTTCTGCAAGTCGCAGAGGGATACCCTGGATACAGTGGCGGAGACGCGGTTCTTCCTGGGAGACGATGGCCTCCTCATGAGGAGGGGGGTATTCCAGGGGACCGAACAACTTGTCGTCCCCGCATCCCTCAAGGACAGTATCCTTGAGAGGGAGCATAACGCTCCCACGGGTGGACACCTGGGGTCTAGTAAACTGTACCAGACCCTGAGGACCAGGTACTACTGGCCGTCCATGGTGGTGGACATCTATAGTTGGGTGGCTGCCTGCACAAGTTGTGCACAGAACCGTCTGATGGAACGGCGGCCTAGTACGGCTATGCTATTGTTCCCGGCCAAGGAGCCCTTCGCCGCGTTGGCGATGGACATCCTTGGGCCACTGCCAGTGACCGAGGAGGGCAACCAGTACCTCCTGGTCATCTGTGACCGCTTCACGAAACTTACGCGAGCGATCCCACTGGCAGAGATCACGGCCATGTCGGTCGTGTCAGCCTTCCTAGATCACTGGGTTGCCGCGTATGGCATTCCGGATAGTACACTATCGGACAATGGACCGCAATTTGCGTCTGTACTGTTTCAAGGAGTGCTGGATATGTTGGGGGTTAAGGCAAACTATGCCACCCCTACCACCCACAAACTAATGGGCAGGTGGAGCGCTTCAACAAAACTATTGTTAGGCAGCTGCGCCATTATGTGAGTGAGCACGTGAAGACGTGGGACCAATACATTTCTATTCTGACCACTGCCTACAATTCGCAGGTTCACTCATCTACCGGGGAAGTACCCCTCGCTTTTGTGACCCCCCGTCGCGTGCGGTCTATTGCCGTGCGGCGGCCGCTCCCAACTAGGGAGGATGGTGGCAGTACGCCCACTCCTACTGAGAGTAAGGCGGAGTTCGCTGCTAGGCTTGAAAACCTCATCCCTAAAGTCAGGGCTGAGATGGACAAAGCACAAAAGCGCTACAAGCGTACCTTTGACAAAAAGGTGCGCAACGCCAAGCATGTCCCCGAGCAGGGTGACTGGGTATTGGTCCACTCACACACCCCAACTGGGGGTAAGTTGGTGTTCCAGACGAAGGGGCCGTACCAGGTCCTTCGTACTGATGGGCGGTGCTTCACCATCGAAAGTGACGATGGGGTCCGCACAGTGAACGGACAGGACGTGGTCAAAGTTGCACCACCGCCTGCAGGCGACCCAGCTTGGGCGCGTGCTTTGAAAACGTGGCGCCTGCCCTCGCTGCCTGCAGCCAAACAGGGCCCGCAGGAGTACGTGTTCGACAAGTTCATCGACCACGGCTGGGATGAGGATACTGACCGCCTCATGTTGAGGGTGCGTTGGTTTGGCTACAAAGCCAAGGATGATACGTGGGAGTATGTGGAGGACCTTCCTGCTGAGAAGGTCCGGGCGTACTGTGCCCGGAACGAGATAGACCCTAACAGCCCTCCCTCAACGTGAGGGAAGGCCGAGCAACAGTGCCAAGAGAGTGCTTCAAGTCGAAGTGGTACGCAGAGTGGCTTTAAACTACAGCCCTAACCCTCACACTCTCACAACAAAGGCAGCTGCCAACTAGGCACGCATGCTAGACTCTCCCACTCCACGGCCCTCGCCCTCACGTGGAGGCGAGCGGCGAGACCCACGCCGATAACGGTCTCCACTCGTTGGAAGGGGCGGCGGCTCCAAGTCGGAACCGTCGCGCCCCTCACGGTCGCGCAAGTGGCGCCGACCGTGGCTACTCTTCTGCCTGGTCTTGCGCGCAAGTTTGCGACGCAGACGCTGGACAGACTCCGTCTCCGATGGGGTAGAGGACTCCGAGACGGAGTAAGACAACTCGTCTTCCGACACGGAGGGAGAGCGCCGCGAGTGACGGCGACGACGGCGAGGAGGCGAGTATGCCCGGCTCGCACGACGCTTGCCACGCCCAAGTGGGG
>CM020618.1:22392530-22538084 GCA_009829735.1 Pyropia yezoensis
CCCAGCTCCTCAAGTGGAGGCGCTGGGGAGGTGACGTCCTATTGGAGCTCGTCAACTGGTTGTTGAGGGCCATGGTTGATGAAGCGGCGTTGGCTTCTCAAGTCGAGGAGTTTACGCAAGCCCATCAGGAAGAGGCGGAGACGAGTTGTCCTTTGCGGAGCGAGTCCGTAAGCTCAACAATCTTTGTGGGTTTCTTCATCCACAAGCTGTGGTGAAGAGTCGGTTTGTGGAAGGACTCCACTGGTCAGTCCGGATGGAGACCCGGGAGCATAACACTGCCCGGGCGACCCTGGCCGAGTTGGCTAGGTTCGCCTACCGCAGAGGCGAGGCCTACCGCAAGTTGCGGGAGGAACAACGCCAGGAGCGTCAGGCCGAGTTGGCCAAGGAACGGGAAGAGGCGCGCCAGGCCAGAGAGTTGCGAGAGGCACGCCGAATCCGCAAGGAGAGGGTGGTAGCTGCCGTGGGAACTTCCCAAGGTACCTCGTCGTCTTCCCCAGTTGGGAAGACCCCTCCGGGAACTGATCATCGGTGTTGGAACTGCAACTCCGATGGTCACTGGGCATATGATTGCCCCAAGTTGAGTAAACGCATCCAACAGCTTGTTAGGAATGCGAGTAAGAAGTCGGCTACGAACGAAGTGCGTTCACGCCGCGAGGGTGGGTCTCGACCAGTGGTGGCGGTCGCCACACCCTCGACGGAGGGGGCGGACACGTCGTCCTCGACTCGTCGTCGTCCCCTTCGCCCCTCAGATTCGGACGCCAAGTCGGCGGAAACGAATGACCGTTGGAGCTGGTCGTCCGAAGCTCACAACGGCAGCCTCGGCCAAGTGGCCAAGAGGACGAACCAACCGTGTCGGATACTGCGGCGACCTAAGGGAGTCCGCCCACCTCGGGTGACTCCCAAGAACGTAAACCCACGTCGGTCATCGCGGTGCTGACGGTGAGAACTTCCAGTGGCTGGACGGGTGCAACTTGCCCCCGGCCGCGCCTGTTGTGTCCGTATCGTACTTGATACCGGGTCAGGAGCCTCCTTGATACGCAAGTCGCTATTACCAAAGGGGATGAGGCTCCAACGCTGGAAGTCTAAAGCTGACCATCTGATCGATATCAATGGTGGGGTACTTCCCATCGTTGGTGCCGTGACCCTACCAACTCGGTTGGGGACCCATGAGGTCGACGTGACCTATGGTGTAGTTGAGAATATATCGGTACCCCTGCTTCTGGTACCCCTTATGTCGTAACACAAGTGCCTTTGATTTGTGGCCTGAGTACTGGGTCAAGTTGATGAATGGGGAGACTATCCCCATCCTTGGTAAGGGAAAGTCTGTGGCTCCTGTGACAGTTTCACAGTCGAAGCCTGTTTGTTCTGTGAGGGAAGGGTTTACTGCTACTCTGCGTTTAGCCCGTAAAGTCATGTTGCCCCCCAACTCGGTGGCGCACGTGGATGTTGTAACTGATTTTTCGGGGAACGGGTTGGTGCACCCTCACCCCCGTCTTGCTCGCAAGCACCAAGTGCATGTTGCCCTTGGCACGATGGACTCCAAAGCCGGAGTCCCGTGGAGGATCCAGGTGATGAACCTGAGCTCGTCGCCCAAGTTCTTCAAGTCGGGGGCCAAGTTCGGCTATATCGACCAACACGAGGGACCGGTAGTAGCGGTCACCCTCAGCGCGGGCGCAAGTAGCGACCCGAAGTCCGGAAAGGAGAAGCATCAAGCCAAGTCGGCCGCCTCTCCTCGGCCCAGGTAAACATGGAGGGTGTTCCACCCAGGTTGAGGGTTCAAGTTGAACGCCTCTTGGACCAATATCACAAGTTGTGGGATGGTCAATTGGGACTCATGAGAGCTACCCAACACCGGATCGAGTTGAAACCCGGTGCGCCCCCTATACGCCAACAACCGTATAGGGGGGACCCCCGTTCAAGGGCCCTCGTTAAGGAGCAAGTTGCTCGCATGGAGGCCCTCGATGTGATCGAGGCCAGCAACGCCGAGTGGGCGAGTCCGGTGGTGATCGTCCCCAAAGTTGATGGGACCCCCCGGTTCTGTATCGACTACCGTAAGCTCAACGAGAGCACGGTGAAGGATAGTTATCCCCTACCTCGGATGGATGACTGTCTGGACTCTCTGGGGGAGGCAAACGTGTTCTCTACCCTGGACTGTAACGCGGGGTACTGGCAAATTCCCATTGCCCCGGAGGACAGGCATAAAACTACCTTTACCTGTCACTGTGGTACCTACCAGTGCAAGCGTCTACCGTTTGGCCTGTGTAACGCGCCGGCAACTTTCCAGCGCGCTATGGACATGATTCTGGCCGGAGTACGGTGGCAGATCTGTCTCGTGTACCTAGACGATATCATTGTGTTCTCCCGAAGTCCGGAGGAACACATTGGCCATCTTGGCCAGGTGTTCAAGCTACTTGCTGACGCCGGAGTGTCACTGAAGGCGAGTAAGTGCCACCTCTTCACTCAGGAGGTGGAGTACTTGGGACATGTTGTCCGTCCGGGGCGTCTCAGTGTCAACGAGAAAAACTTGAGGGCCATCCGCAAGGCTCAGTACCCCCGGACCCAGACCCAGATGAGGAGCTTCCTCGGGATGTGTAACGTGTACCGACGTTTCACTAAGGGCTTCGCCAAAGTGGCGAAGCCGTTGAATGAGTTAGTGAGCTCAACGCTACCGAAGAACCTGCCTCCCCCAAGTCGGGTGGAGCAGGAATCCTTTGAGACTCTTCGGGACCTTCTGCTGAAGCCCCCTATCCTGGCTATTCCCAGGTTGGGAGGCCACTACATCCTGGATGTGGACGCTAGCTATGACCAACTTGGTTGTGTGTTGCTTCAGCAACAGCCGGACAAGGAGTACTTGCCGGTGGGATACTTCAGCAAGGGGCTAAACTCGGCCGAGAAGAACTACGGAGTCACCGAGTTGGAAGGACTCGCAGTGGTATGGGCGGTGACGTCACTTCGTCACTACCTAGAGGGTGAGAAGTTCCTCATCCGCTGTGACCACCGCGCGTTGCAGTTCATCTTCAAGACGGACTGTACGAACACTCGTCTCAACCGGTGGAGGGTGCGACTTGCACCCTTCAACTTTGATATTGAGTACCGACCTGGCAGGCAACATGCCCTTGCCGACGGCCTCTCTCGGGTACCTACCGAGGGACTGGACACCACCCCAGTCGATGAGGACATCCCCATCGTGGGGGTAGTCACGCGCTCGGGTCAGGCGTTGAATCCCGAGGCGCCAGGGAACAAGAAGTACTTGCCCCTGTCCCTGGACGAAGTAGTGAAGGCCCAGGCCGAGGATCCCTTCTGCAAGTCGCAGAGGGATACCCTGGATACAGTGGCGGAGACGCGGTTCTTCCTGGGAGACGATGGCCTCCTCATGAGGAGGGGGGTATTCCAGGGGACCGAACAACTTGTCGTCCCCGCATCCCTCAAGGACAGTATCCTTGAGAGGGAGCATAACGCTCCCACGGGTGGACACCTGGGGTCTAGTAAACTGTACCAGACCCTGAGGACCAGGTACTACTGGCCGTCCATGGTGGTGGACATCTATAGTTGGGTGGCTGCCTGCACAAGTTGTGCACAGAACCGTCTGATGGAACGGCGGCCTAGTACGGCTATGCTATTGTTCCCGGCCAAGGAGCCCTTCGCCGCGTTGGCGATGGACATCCTTGGGCCACTGCCAGTGACCGAGGAGGGCAACCAGTACCTCCTGGTCATCTGTGACCGCTTCACGAAACTTACGCGAGCGATCCCACTGGCAGAGATCACGGCCATGTCGGTCGTGTCAGCCTTCCTAGATCACTGGGTTGCCGCGTATGGCATTCCGGATAGTACACTATCGGACAATGGACCGCAATTTGCGTCTGTACTGTTTCAAGGAGTGCTGGATATGTTGGGGGTTAAGGCAAACTATGCCACCCCCTACCACCCACAAACTAATGGGCAGGTGGAGCGCTTCAACAAAACTATTGTTAGGCAGCTGCGCCATTATGTGAGTGAGCACGTGAAGACGTGGGACCAATACATTTCTATTCTGACCACTGCCTACAATTCGCAGGTTCACTCATCTACCGGGGAAGTACCCCTCGCTTTTGTGACCCCCCGTCGCGTGCGGTCTATTGCCGTGCGGCGGCCGCTCCCAACTAGGGAGGATGGTGGCAGTACGCCCACTCCTACTGAGAGTAAGGCGGAGTTCGCTGCTAGGCTTGAAAACCTCATCCCTAAAGTCAGGGCTGAGATGGACAAAGCACAAAAGCGCTACAAGCGTACCTTTGACAAAAAGGTGCGCAACGCCAAGCATGTCCCCGAGCAGGGTGACTGGGTATTGGTCCACTCACACACCCCAACTGGGGGTAAGTTGGTGTTCCAGACGAAGGGGCCGTACCAGGTCCTTCGTACTGATGGGCGGTGCTTCACCATCGAAAGTGACGATGGGGTCCGCACAGTGAACGGACAGGACGTGGTCAAAGTTGCACCACCGCCTGCAGGCGACCCAGCTTGGGCGCGTGCTTTGAAAACGTGGCGCCTGCCCTCGCTGCCTGCAGCCAAACAGGGCCCGCAGGAGTACGTGTTCGACAAGTTCATCGACCACGGCTGGGATGAGGATACTGACCGCCTCATGTTGAGGGTGCGTTGGTTTGGCTACAAAGCCAAGGATGATACGTGGGAGTATGTGGAGGACCTTCCTGCTGAGAAGGTCCGGGCGTACTGTGCCCGGAACGAGATAGACCCTAACAGCCCTCCCTCAACGTGAGGGAAGGCCGAGCAACAGTGCCAAGAGAGTGCTTCAAGTCGAAGTGGTACGCAGAGTGGCTTTAAACTACAGCCCTAACCCTCACACTCTCACAACAAAGGCAGCTGCCAACTAGGCACGCATGCTAGACTCTCCCACTCCACGGCCCTCGCCCTCACGTGGAGGCGAGCGGCGAGACCCACGCCGATAACGGTCTCCACTCGTTGGAAGGGGCGGCGGCTCCAAGTCGGAACCGTCGCGCCCCTCACGGTCGCGCAAGTGGCGCCGACCGTGGCTACTCTTCTGCCTGGTCTTGCGCGCAAGTTTGCGACGCAGACGCTGGACAGACTCCGTCTCCGATGGGGTAGAGGACTCCGAGACGGAGTAAGACAACTCGTCTTCCGACACGGAGGGAGAGCGCCGCGAGTGACGGCGACGACGGCGAGGAGGCGAGTATGCCCGGCTCGCACGACGCTTGCCACGCCCAAGTGGGGTTGGCTGGGGCATAATAGCCCCAATGCGAGCCAACTCGGCCGTCATAAACTCCGCCACCGACTCGCAACTCGCGGTCGCCACTGCAGTACGAACGCGCTCCTCAAGTTGAGGAGTCTCGGAACTTTGGAGGGTTGCGGTCGACGCGGCCAACCAGGAAATGGTGCGCACCAACGTGGTGATCATCATCTCTGAGGTTAGAGGCGTGGGCGGTAACACCAACTTGGGGTATACCGTCAGGAGGGTGGCCCCCAAGTTGGGAGACACCGGTGTGGATGACTCCACGGCCACGCTGATCGGGATGTTCCCGTGAGGCTGGAAAGGAACAGGAGGAAGCGGAGGGGCACGCCGAGGTGGCGGTACCCGGGTGTAACTGCGACCCCGACTTGGGGCCCCCGCAGTAGGTTGAGTCATATGGTCATCATATGAGGGCACAGCCATAACTATGGGCTTGTCCGGGGGTGGCGCAGTGTGACGATCCACCCCCGGGGCATACGGGTAGTCCCCGATGCCCAACCCCTCTCGTAGGACCACACGGCCGTCGTGAAGTTCACGAGCGACCCACACGAACTGGCGAAGTGCGCCATCGTCCTTGGGCCCCCGAGTGGGGCGGCGCAACTTGTGCTCAATGCTCTCCCACTCGATAAACTTGTGGAGGCGGAGCATCTCCTCAAGTAGAGTGAGTTGTCCTGATGAGCACCCCTCAGCAACTAGCTGAGGGGTGAGCTGTTCCAGACCTTGGATGAGCCGGAGGGGGAGATGCCAGAGCATCCCCCGCCGCTGAACACATGACACCCAGGTCGACATGACCTCGAGGAGCCACTGGGTGGCCAACATGGCCCACACCAGATGATCAGGGCCAGCCGTCAACATGACGGAGCCGAAGTGGTCAAGCAACCGTGGCAACAATGCCGGGAACCCGTAGGGGACCTCAACTTGAGGCCACCACTCGGGCTTCTTCGGGTAGTATTGCTCCTTACTGGCAGCAGACTGCTGAGGAAACTCAAGTTGAGCCGAGGTCACCAAGTAGGGACCTCGCCGGAAGTCCTTCTCCATCCGCACATCAAAGTGATGAGTGTGCGGATCGGCCTCGTGAAGGTACGGGGGGCGAGTTGCCACCGCGTCCCAAGTGAAGGTCGGCAAGTCGCCGGGACCCGGGATAGTTCCCCCGCGGTCCACCATGGCCTTGGCCCGCTGCACGTCCTCGACCTCCTCGTCGTCCAGGAAGGCAAACTGGTCCGTCCTGAAGCCGGCAGGGAACCCGACCCTACGGGGATACTTCTCCCGTAGGCGGTCCCATACCCGACCCATCGCTGCGCCGAGTCGGCCACAGCGAAGAACAGTCAACCCCTCCTCATACAGAGGCCAAGCGGGGTAAAACCACCGCCCCAAGGCCTCACGCGGGACAACTTGTCCCGCCTCCGGGGGAGATCCTGCCGTCAACCCAAAGCCGGGTGACGCGGGAGTCCCACCCCCCGGAGCGATCGCGGAGCCCCCGCCGGAAGTCCCGGCAGGCGCTGCACCGTAGGAGGTGTCCTCCATACGCTCATCGAGAGAGTCCGTCTCCACTCCCGGAGTCGCCATGGCTCTCCCCAAGTTGGGGAGAGACGTCCTGGCTATCGCGGCACGAGACCCGCCTCGAGTTGAGGGGGACTCGGATCGTGGGTAAACGGGTGGCCTCCCCAGCGTGGGGTGGCCCCGTGTAAGGTGAAGGAGAAGTGGTGGTGGTGGTGAGGTGTGAACCGAGGAGAGCAAGCTGCCAAGTGGGCAAGCTTGAGGAGAGGGGCGGCCAACGTGACCGCCTCCACATCCGCGTTACGTACTCAAGGGGGGACAGCAAGTCGCGTCCCCCCCCAACGCCGAGACGTGCGTTTACGCACCCCCTCACAGGGCCGACCGGGTCGGTCGGAACTGAGGAGAGGGGAGTGTGGCAGTATTGACCCCCAGGTAGGGGGCAACACGTGCCATGCAAGGGGCGGCAGGCCACTAGCCTGATCCGTTCCTCCCCCTGCATTTGGGTCCATATTCCCTAAGTTCGGGATAGTTAGCTTAGTAGTAAATCCAACTTGGATTTGAGGGTTTTCTGCATTTATCGTCTTGAATTTTCGTGTGGCCCGGTGGGCAGGTGCTGGGGTGGGAGATTCTGAGTGGCGAGATTCTGAGTGGACCCTGGGGGGATAAGGGGAGGGACAGCGGGGCTTGGCCCTGCGTCCCCGTCCCGACCAAGAAACTGTTGGACCACACACCATCTTCTTGTTTGTCCGTGGGGGGATTGCCCCACAACAGGGATAGAGTGTGTGCGACTTGCACTTCTTCCGGTTCCCCCGACACGGGAGGCAGCCCTCGCACACCGCCCCAACTTGGGTACTGTGTGTGCGAGTGGTTTTTGCCACAGGAGGAAGCCGTATCCATAAGCATAAGGTGGTTGCGGCTGTGGGAACTTCCCAGGCCAGTATACCGGGGCCCAAAGTCGAGAAGACACCCCCAGGAGCCGAGAACCGGTGTTGGAACTGCAACGACGATAGACACTGGGCGTACGATTGCCTAAGCTGGGCAAGCGCATTCAAAATCTTGTTAAACATTCAAGCAAGAAGACGGCAAGGAAAGAAGTACGCTGTAGCTGTGAGGGAGGCGCGCGACAAGCTGCTGCCGCACTACCCTCGGCGGGAGAGGCGGACACGTCGTCCCCGGACTCGTCGTCTTCCCAGTCATCCTCGGACTCGGATACCAAGTCTGCGGGAACGGAGTAGCTGCTGGGGCTGTTCGTCTCAAGCTCACAGCGGTTGGCTCGGCCAAGTGAGCCCAGAGGGCGAACCAACCCTGTCGAATACAATGTCGACCCAAGGGGATCCGCCCGCCGCGGGGGGGACTTCCCAAGCACGCGGACCCACGTCGGGCTAGCGCAGTGCTGACGGATAAGGCTTAAAAGTGAGCGCCCGGGTCCAACTAGCCCAAGTTCGAACGTGCTGTGTACGTATCATACTGGATACGGGCTCCGGCGCTTCCTTGGTGTGCAAGTTGCTGCTGCCGAAGGAAGAGGAGCTCCAACGTTGGAGTTCCAAGTCAAGCTACATGCTCGACATCAACAGTGGGGTACTACCCATCGCTGGTGCCGTGACCCTGCCAGCTGGGTTAGGGAGCCATAAGTTCGACATGACCTATGGCGTGGTTGAGAACATGTCGGTGCCCCTGCTTTTGAGCACCCCCTATGATGCCACTCAGGTGCCTTTGATATGTGGCCCTGAGTGCTGCGTGAGGTTGAGGAACGGGAAGACTATCCCCATCCTGAGAGGAGAAATTTCTGTGGCTCTTGTGACAGTTTCACAGTCGGAGCCAGCTTGTACTGCGAGAGAGGTTTGTACTGCCTCCTTGCGTCTAGCTAGTGAGGTCACCTTGCCCCCCAGCTTGGGGGTGCACGTGGATGTTGTAACTGACTTTACGGGTAATGGGATAGTGCATTCTCACCCCCGTCTTGCTCGTAAGCACCAAGTGCATGTTGCTTTTGGCCCCATGCACTGCCAAGCCGGCGTCCCTTTGAAGTCGCAGGTGATGAACGTGGGTTCGTCACTCAATTTCTTCCAGTCGGGACCCAAGTTCGGCTCTGTCAGTCACCATGAGGGTTCCATCGTTGCCGCGACTCTCAACGCTCCTACAATGCCAGAAAGACTACCTGGAGAGAAAAAGGAGAAGGCCAAGTCGGCGACTTCTTCCCGTCCCCATGTGAACCTGGACAATGTTCCGCCGGAGATGCGTGTGGCAGTATTGACCCCCAGATAGGGGGGCAACACGTGCCATGCAAGGGGCGGCAGGCCACTAGCCTGATCCGTTCCTCCCCCTACATTTGGGTCCATATTCCCTAAGTTTGGGATAGTTAGCTTAGTAGTAAATCCAACTTGGATTTGAGGGTTTTCTGCATTTATCGTCTTGAATTTTCGTGTGGCCCGGTGGGCAGGTGCTGGGGTGGGAGATTCTGAGTGGCGAGATTCTGAGTGGACCCTGGGGGGATAAGGGGAGGGACAGCGGGGCTTGGCCCTGCGTCCCCGTCCCGACCAAGAAACTGTTGGACCACACACCATCCTCTTGTTTGTCCGTGGGGGGTTTGCCCCACAACAGGGACAGAGTGTGTGCGACTTGCACTTCTTCCGGTTCCCCCGACACGGGAGGCAGCCCTAGCACACCGCCCCAATTTGGGTGCCGTGTGTGCTTGTGGTTTTTGCCACATTTGGTGGAGCAGCAGGGGACAGAGCTAAACTTTACCTCCGGGTGTACCCGGGTGTAGGGGGCCCTCTGTCTCAGAGGAACGGTGGACTTGGACCGTGTCATACGGATCGTCAGCCAACATGGCTAGCTCGGACCCCCCGTCGTCCGGGGAGTACACGGGTGACGCACGTACTTCAGTGCCTTTGAATACTGGTGAGACACAGGTGGGTTTACCTGGGGTCGCAGAGGGACTAGAGGTCCCTCAAGCCAGCAGGACTGGAAGTACGGGCGGGCAACAGGCCACCCCGACTCAGTCGGGAGTTCACTCGGGTGACACTTCTGATGTGGGTGGGCCGAAGTCTGGCCACCGTGTGGTATACTCAACGGGAACATCCCAAGGGGTGAGGACTGTCCCCGCGGGTTCCACTCGGGTTGGAGCCAACTTTGGCTTGGAGCCGTCGCCAACTAGGCTTTCGGAGGACGGTGGACCTCCGTTGGTCGGCGATGGGCTCGCGCCCATGCCCCCGGTTGAGACTGCTGAGGAACGTGGTTACCCCTCAGGTGGACTCCCGGAGGCGGACCGAGACTTCACTGGAGTCGTCAAGCCACTCCTCGCGGAAACTGTCCGTCGGGAGGCGACCAATGTGTTGCGGCAGACTTTGCCGGACCTGGTGGTCACGATGACGAATACTATTCTGAATCAGATTGTGGCGAGTTTGCCAGATGGCCTCAATGTCCAGACCGGATTGGGGCTTTCGAGCCCGCAGGCGCAGGGGGAATCCCCCCTGACGCCTACCTCGGGTCGCCCCGAACTGGGGGCGACACCTGTGACTCCCAACGAGGGGGCCCCACCATACGCGGTGGGGCGTACGCCCTTCATGGGGGAGTTCCCCCCGGAAACGCCGGCGGCTACACCAAGCGCGCCGCGCCGGACTACAGGCACTGAGAGTGAACTTACCCCAGTGCCACAGCGGCTGTTCCCTCAACGTGAGGTGCCGCCCAAGATCCAGGTAGCCAACCCGGTCTACCAGAGGATCTTTGACTGTGAGACCTACGCCCTCCACAACAAGTCGGTGGCGTATGGTCCTGACCAGGCCCGAGCCATGGGCCGTGCCAAGAAGAATGCACTTCATTCTTTTGGGCACAAAGCGGAGTGGGATGGAACTCCCCCCCTCCGTGTCTTTGAGTTCCTACGTCGTTTCACAAAAGCCTGTGACGACAATGCCATAAGTGAAGGCATGGCTTTTTACATGCTACAGGAGTTTACGAAGGGAGACCTGCGGACAGAACTTATGTCCGTCATGCCCAGCTCCTCAAGTGGAGGCGCTGGGGAGGTGACGTCCTATTTGGAGCTCGTCAACTGGTTGTTGAGAGCCATGGTTGATGAGGCAGCGTTGGCTTCTCAAGTCGAGGAGTTTACGCAAGCCCACCAGGAAGAGGCCGAGGACGAGTTGTCCTTTGCGGAGCGAGTCCGTAAGCTCAACAATCTTTGTGGGTTTCTTCATCCACAAGCTGTGGTGAAGAGTCGGTTTGTGGAGGGACTCCATTGGTCAGTCCGGATGGAGACCCGGGAGCATAACACTACCCGGGCGACCCTGGCCGAGTTGGCCAGGTTCGCCTATCGCAGAGGCGAGGCGTACCGCAAGTTGCGGGAGGAACAACGCCAGGAGCGTCAGGCCGAATTGGCCAAGGAACGGGAGGAGGCGCGCCAGGCCAGAGAGTTGCGAGAGGCACGCCGAATCCGCAAGGAGAGGGTGGTAGCTGCCGTGGGAACTTCCCAGGGTATCCCTTCGTCTTCCCCAGTTGGGAAGACCCCTCCCGGACCGGCCCATCGGTGTTGGAACTGCAACTCCGATGGTCACTGGGCATATGATTGCCCCAAGTTGAGTAAACGCATCCAACAACTTGTTAGGAATGCGAGTAAAAAGTCGGCTACGAACGAAGTACGTTCACGCCGCGAGGGTGGGTCTCGACCGGTCGTTGCGGTCGCCACACCCTCGGCGGAGGAGGCGGACACGTCGTCCTCGGACTCGTCGTCTTCCTCCCCGCCCTCAGATTCGGACGCCAAGTCGGCGGGAAACGAATGACCGTTGGGGCTGGTCGTCCGAAGCTCACAACGGCAGCCTCGGCCAAGTGGGCCAGGAGGACGAACCAACCGTGCCGGATACTGCGGCGATCTAAGGGAGTCCGCCCACCTCGGGTAGGACTCCCCAAGAACGTAAACCCACGTCGTGTCATCGCGGTGCTGACGGGTGAGAACCTCCAGGTGGCTGGACGGGTGCAACTTGCCCCCGGCCGTGCCACCTGTGCCCGTATCGTACTTGATACCGGGTCAGGAGCCTCCTTGATACGCAAGTCGCTATTACCAAAGGAGGTGAAGCTCCAACGCTGGAGGTCCAAAGCTGACCATATGATTGACATCAATGGTGGGGTACTTCCCATCGTTGGTGCCGTGACCCTACCAACTAGGTTGGGGACCCATGAGGTCGACGTGACCTATGGTGTAGTTGAGAATATATCGGTACCCCTGCTTCTGGGTACCCCTTATGTCGTAACACAAGTGCCTTTGATCTGTGGCCCCGAGTACTGGGTCAAGTTGATGAATGGGGAGACTATCCCCATCCTTGGTAAGGGAAAGTCTGTGGCTCCTGTGACAGTTTCACAGTCGAAGCCTGTTTGCTCTGTGAGGGAAGGGTTTACTGCTACCCTGCGTTTAGCCCGCAAAGTCACGTTGCCCCCCAACTCGGTGGCGCACGTTGACGTTGTAACTGATTTTTCGGGGAACGGGTTGGTGCACCCTCACCCCCGTCTTGCTCGCAAGCACCAAGTGCATGTTGCCCTTGGCACGATGGACTCCAAAGCCGGAGTCCCGTGGAGGATACAGGTGATGAACCTGAGCCCGACGCCCAAGTACTTCAAGTCGGGAGCCAAGTTCGGCTATATCGACCAACATGAGGGACCGGTAGTAGCGGTCACCCTCAACGCGGGCGCAAGTAGCGACCCGAAGTCCGGAAAGGAGAAGCATCAAGCCAAGTCGGCCACCTCTCCTCGGCCCCATGTGAACATGGAGGGTGTTCCACCCAGGTTGAGGGTTCAAGTTGAACGCCTCTTGGACCAATATCACAAGTTGTGGGATGGTCAATTGGGACTCATGCGAGCCACCCAACACCGGATCGAGTTGAAGCCCGGTGCACCCCCTATACGCCAACAACCGTATAGGGGATGACCCCGTTCAAGGGCCCTCGTTAAGGAGCAAGTTGCTCGCATGGAGGCCCTCGATGTGATCGAGGCCAGCAACGCCGAGTGGGCGAGTCCGGTGGTTATAGTCCCCAAAGTTGATGGGACCCCCCGGTTTTGTATCGACTACCGTAAGCTCAACGAGAGCACGGTGAAGGACAGTTATCCCCTACCTAGGATGGATGACTGTCTGGACTCTCTGGGGGAGGCGAACGTGTTCTCTACCCTGGACTGTAACGCGGGGTACTGGCAAATTCCCATTGCCCCGGAGGACAGGCATAAAACTACCTTTACCTGTCACTGTGGTACCTACCAGTGCAAGCGCCTACCGTTTGGTCTGTGCAATGCGCCGGCAACTTTCCAGCGCGCTATGGACATGATTCTGGCCGGAGTACGGTGGCAGATCTGTCTTGTGTACCTAGACGACATCATTGTGTTCTCCCGAAGTCCGGAGGAACACATTGGCCATCTTGGCCAGGTGTTCAAGCTACTTGCTGACGCCGGTGTGTCACTGAAGGCGAGTAAGTGCCACCTCTTCACTCAAGAGGTGGAGTACTTGGGACATGTTGTCCGTCCGGGGCGTCTCAGTGTTAACGAGAAGAACTTGAGGGCCATACGTAAGGCTCAGTACCCCCGGACCCAGACCCAGATGAGGAGCTTCCTCGGGATGTGTAACGTGTACCGACGTTTCACCAAGGGCTTCGCCAAGGTGGCGAAGCCGTTGAATGAGCTAGTGAGCTCAACGCTACCGAAGAACCTGCCTCCCCCAAGTCGGGTGGAGCAGGAAACCTGCCTCCCCCAAGTCGGGTGGAGCAGGAATCCTTTGAGACTCTTCGGGACCTTCTGCTGAAGCCCCCCATCTTGGCTATTCCCAGGTTGGGAGGCCACTACATCCTGGATGTGGACGCTAGCTACGACCAACTTGGTTGTGTGTTGCTTCAGCAGCAGCCGGACAAGGAGTACTTGCCGGTGGGATACTTCAGTAAGGGGCTGAACTCGGCCGAGAAGAACTACGGAGTCACCGAGTTGGAAGGACTCGCAGTGGTATGGGCGGTGACGTCACTTCGTCACTACCTAGAGGGTGAGAAGTTCCTCATCCGCTGTGACCACCGCGCGTTGCAGTTTATCTTCAAGACGGACTGTACGAACACTCGTCTCAACCGGTGGAGGGTGCGACTGGCACCCTTCAACTTTGACATTGAGTACCGACCTGGCAGGCAACATGCCCTTACCGATGGCCTCTCTCGGGTACCCACCGAGGGGCTGGACACCAACTCAGTCGATGAGGACATCCCCGTCGTAGGGGTAGTCACGCGCTCGGGTCAGGCGTTGAACCCCGAGGCGCCAGGGAACAAGAAGTACTTGCCCCTGTCCCTGGACGAGGTAGTGAAGGCCCAGGCCGAGGATCCCTTCTGCAAGTCGCAGAGGGATACACTGGATACAGTGGCGGAGACGCGCTTCTTTCACGGAGACGATGGCCTCCTCATGAGGAGGGGGGTATTCCAGGGGACCGAACAACTTGTCGTCCCCGCATCCCTCAAGGGCAGTATCTTTGAGAGGGAGCACAACGCTCCCACGGGTGGACACCTGGGGTCTAGTAAACTGTACCAGACCCTGAGGACCAGGTACTACTGGCCGTCCATGGTGGTGGACATCTATAGTTGGGTGGCTGCCTGCACAAGTTGTGCACAGAACCGTCTGATGGAACGGCGGCCTAGTACGGCTATGCTATTGTTCCCGGCCAAGGAGCCCTTCGCCGCGTTGGCGATGGACATCCTTGGGCCACTGCCAGTGACCGAGGAGGGCAACCAGTACCTCCTGGTCATCTGTGACCGCTTCACGAAACTTACGCGAGCGATCCCACTGGCAGAGATCACGGCCATGTCGGTCGTGTCAGCCTTCCTAGATCACTGGGTTGCCGCGTATGGCATCCCAGATAGTACACTATCGGACAATGGACCGCAATTTGCGTCTGTACTGTTTCAGGGAGTGCTGGATATGTTGGGGGTTAAGGCAAACTATGCCACCCCCTACCACCCACAAACTAATGGGCAGGTGGAGCGCTTCATCAAACTATTGTTACGCAGCTGCGCCACTATGTGAGTGAGCACGTGAAGACGTGGGACCAATACATTTCTATCCTTACTACTGCCTACAATTCGCAGGTTCACTCATCTACAGGGGAAGTACCCCTCGCTTTTGTGACCCCCCGTCGTGTGCGGTCTATTGCCGTGCGGCGGTCGCTCCCAGCTGGGGAGGGTAGTGGCAGTACGCCTACTCCTACTGAGAGTAAGGCGGAGTTCGCTGCTAGGCTGGAGCACTTCATCCCTAAAGTCAGGGCTGAGATGGACAAAGCACAAAAGCGCTACAAGCGTACCTTTGACAAAAAGGTGCGCAATGCTAAGCATGTCCCCGAGCAGGGTGACTGGGTGCTGGTACACTCGCACACCCCAACTGGGGGTAAGCTGGTATTCCAGACGAAGGGACCGTACCAGGTCCTTCGTACTGATGGGCGGCGCTTCACCATCGAAAGTGACGACGGGGTCCGCACAGTGAACGGACAGGACGTGGTCAAAGTTGCACCACCGCCTGCAGGCGACCCAGCTTGGGCGCGTGCGTTGGAAGCGTGGCGCCTCCCCTCACTGCCTGCGGCGAAACAGGGCCCGCAGGAGTACGTGTTCGATAAGTTCATCGACCACGGATGGGATGAGGACACTAACCGTCTCATGTTGAGGGTGCGTTGGTTCGGCTACAAAGCCAAGGATGATACGTGGGAGTATGTGGAGGATTTTCCCGCTGAGAAGGTCCGGGCGTACTGTGCCCGGAATGAGATAGACCCTAAGAGCCCTCCCTCAACGTGAGGGAAGGCCGAGCAACAGTGCCAAGAGAGTGCTTCAAGTCGAAGTGGTACGCAGAGTGGCTTTTAACTACAGCCCTAACCCTCACACTCTCACAACAAAGGCAGCTGCCAACTAGGCACGCATGCTAGACTCTCCCACTCCACGGCCCTCGCCCTCACGTGGAGGCGAGCGGCGAGACCCACGCCGATAACGGTCTCCACTCGTTGGAAGGGGCGGCGGCTCCAAGTCGGAACTGTCGCGCCCTTCACGGTCGCGCAAGTGGCGACGACCGCGGCTACTCCTCTGCCTGGTCTTGCGCGCAAGTTTGCGACGCAGACGCTGGACAGACTCCGTCTCCGACGGGGTAGAGGGCTCCGAGACGGAGTAAGACAACTCGCCTTCCGACACGGAGGGAGAGCGCCGCGAGTGTCGGTGACGACGGCGAGGAGGCGAGTATGCCCGGCTCGCGCGACGTTTGCCACGCCCAAGTGGGGCTGGCTGGGGCATGATAGCCCCAATGCGAGCCAACTCGGCTGTCATAAACTCCGCCACCGACTCGCAACTCGCGGTCGCCACTGCATTACGAACGCGCTTCTCAAGTTGAGGAGTCTCGGAACTCTGGAGGGTTGCGGTCGACGCGGCCAACCAGGAAATGGTACGCACCAACGTGGTGATCATCATCTCTGAGGTCAGAGGCGTGGGCGGTAACACCAACTTGGGGTATACCGTCAGGAGGGTGGCCCCCAAGTTGGGGGACACCGGGGTGGATGACTCCACGGCCACGCTGATCGGGATGTTCCCGTGAGGTTGGAAAGGAACAGGAGGAAGCGGAGGGGCCCGCCGAGGTGGCGGTACCCGGGTGTAACTGCGACCCCGACTTGGGGCCCCCGCAGTGGGTTGAGTCATATGGTCATCATAGGACGGTACGGCCATAACTATGGGCTTGTCCGGGGGTGGCGCAGTGTGGCGATCCACCCCCGGGGCATACGGGTAGTCCCCGATGCCCAACCCCTCTCGTAGGACCACACGGCCGTCGTGAAGTTCACGAGCGACCCACACGAACTGGCGAAGTGCGCCATCGTCCTTGGGCCCACGAGTGGGGCGGCGCAACTTGTGCTCAATGCTCTCCTACTCGATGAACTTGTGGAGGCGGAGCATCTCCTCAAGTAGAGTGAGTTGTCCTGATGAGCACCCCTCAGCAACTAGCTGAGGGGTGAGCTGTTCCAGACCTTGGATGAGCCGGAGGGGGAGATGCCAGAGCATCCCCCGCCGCTGAACACAGGATACCCAGGTCGACATGACCTCCAGGAGCCACTGGGTGGCCAACATGGCCCACACCAGGTGATCAGGGGCAGCCGTCAACATGACGGAGCCGAAGTGGTCAAGCAACCGTGGCAACAACGCCGGGAACCCGTAGGGGACCTCAACTTGAGGCCACCACTCGGGCTTCTTCGGATAGTACTGCTCCTTACTGGCAGCAGACTGTTGAGGAAACTCAAGTTGAGCCGAGGTCACCAAGTAGGGACCTCGCCGGAAGTCTTTCTCCATCCGCACATCAAAGTGATGAGTGTGCGGATCGGCCTCGTGGAGGTACGGTGGGCGAGTTGCCACCGCGTCCCAAGTAAAGGTCGGCAAGTCGCCGGGACCCGGGATAGTTCCCCCGCGGTCCACCATGGCCTTGGCACGCTGGACGTCTTCAACCTCCTCGTCGTCCAGGAAGGCAAACTGGTCCGTCATGAAGCCGGCAGGGAACCCGACCCTACGAGGATACTTCTCCCGTAGGCGGTCCCATACCCGGCCCATCGCTGCGCCAAGTCGGCCGCAGCGAAGAACAGTCAACCCCTCCTCATAGAGAGGCCAAGCGGGGTAAAACCACCGCCCCAAGGCCTCACGCGGGACAACTTGTCCCGCCTCCGGGGGAGATCTCGCCGTCAACCCAACGCCGGGTGACGCGGGAGTCCCATCCCCCGGAGCGATCGCGGAGCCCCCGCCGGAAGTCCCGGCGGGTGCTGCACCGTAAGAGGTGTCCTCCATGCGCTCGTCAAGAGAGTCCGTCTCCACTCCCGGAGTCGCCATGGCTCTCCCCAAGTTGGGGAGAGACGCTCTGGCTATCGCGGCACGAGACCCGCCTCGAGTTGAGGGGGACTCGGATCGTGGGTATACGGGTGGCCTCCCCAGCGTGGGGCGGCCCAGTGGAAGGTGAAGGGGAGGTGGTGGTGATGGTGAAGTGTGAACTGAGGAGAGCAAGCTGCCGAGTGGGAAAGCTTGGGGAGAGGGGCGGTCAACGTGACCGCCTCCACATCCGCGTTACGTACTCGATGGGGGACAGCAAGTCGCGCCCCCAACGCCGAGACGTGCGTTTACGCACCCCCTCACAGGGCCGACCGGGTCGGTCGGAACTGAGGAGAGGGGAGTGTGGCAGTATTGACCCCCAGATAGGGGGGCAACACGTGCCATGCAAGGGGCGGCAGGCCACTAGCCTGATCCGTTCCTCCCCCTGCATTTGGGTCCATATTCCCTAAGTTTGGGATAGTTAGCTTAGTAGTAAATCCAACCTGGATTTGAGGGTTTTCTGCATTTATCGTCTTGAATTTTCGTGTGGCCCGGTGGGCAGGTGCTGGGGTGGGAGATTCTGAGTGGCGAGATTCTGAGTGGACCCTGGGGGGATAAGGGGAGAGACAGCGGGGCTTGGCCCTGCGTCCCCGTCCCGACCAAGAAACTGTTGGACCACACACCATCCTCTTGTTTGTCCGTGGGGGGTTTGCCCCACAACAGGGACAGAGTGTGTGCGACTTGCACTTCTTCCGGTTCCCCCGACACGGGAGGCAGCCCTTGCACACCGCCCCAACTTGGGTGCCGTGTGTGCATGTGGTTTTTGCCACAGCGAAGTGCGCCATCGTCCTTGGGCCCACGAGTGGGGCGGCGCAACTTGTGCTCAATGCTCTCCTACTCGATGAACTTGTGGAGGCGGAGCATCTCCTCAAGTAGAGTGAGTTGTCCTGATGAGCACCCCTCAGCAACTAGCTGAGGGGTGAGCTGTTCCAAACCTTGGATAAGCCGGAGGGGGCGATGCCAGAGCATCCCCCGCCGCTGGACACAGGACACCCAGGTTACACCTGGAATGGGGGTGAAAACACCAGCCGAAACGCAAATTTCGGTGCACATGTCGCGACCGAAATTTCCGCCTCCTGCCGCCTATACCAGTCGCAGTGGCTCTGGTGGACCCAGGATGATGCCAAAACATTGTTTCAGTGTGTTTGCTGACATATGGAAGTGCAGGACGCGGCTCCACACCACTCAGGTGGTGGGTGATCACGTGGATCGCAATATCGCCGTTTCAGGGGCCTATTGGGCATGCGCCATGACCCACCTTCCGCGTCACAATGAAGAACGCCGACTACGCGGAAAAGGCATCAACCATGCATACCGTGTTAGATGACATGGCAAACTCCCGCCTCACACCTTGTATGGGGGTGAAAACACCGACCGAAACGCAAATTTCGGTCCACATGTCGCAGCCGAAGTTACCGCCTCCCGCCGCCTGTACCATTCGCAGTGACCGCGGTGGACCCAGGATGGTGTCTAAACATTGTTTCAGTTTGATTGCCGACAAGTGGGCGTGCCGGACGCGACTCCACACCACTCAGGTGGTGGGTGATCCCGTGGATCGCAATATCGCCGTCTCTGGGGCCTATTCGCCATGCGCAATGACCCACCATCCCCGTCGCAATGAGCGACGCCGACTACGCGGGGAAGGCATCTCCCATGCATACCGTGACTGATGACATGGGAAACTCCCGCCTCACGCCATTGATGGGGGTATAAAACACCGACCGAAACGCAAATTTCGGTGCACATGTCGCAACCGAAATTTCGGCCTCCCGCCGCCTGCACCAGTCCCAGTGGCCGTGGTGGACCCAGGGTTTTTGTCGATAATTTGTGACTAACTAACTCGTGGATATTTCGACCGGATAAAAAAATGCGAGATATTTCCATGCATATTAGACGGCCGCATGGATCGGAAAACCTCTTTCCAATTGTGATATAAAGGGGGCTTTTTTCCAAAACTCGTGGACATGTGCACCCTTTCTGCTGGGGCGGTCAGGCCAGAGTCATAAAGGGACTTGAGGGAGGTGTGACAACTTCGTTTACGAAGCACAGCGCGTGTGCTGGGGTTCTATGTACCCGTGCTGCTGGCTTCGTTGTCCTCCGTTGGTGCTCGCGTCGCTGCGCGTGCCGCAGCAGAGCGTTGCTCTCTCTGTCGTCATGGGCACAGACGCAGCGCCTTGGGCCGGCGGCACTGCCGGGGGCTCCTCGTCGGTTGGCTCGGCGTCCTCTGGTCCAGTCCCCGTGCTGCCAGAGACTGTGCAAAGCACTCAGGGTCCTGGAGATGTGCGCCCCACCCAAAAGGAGGGCATACTTGAGCGTGAGAGCGTGGGCGAGTTCCTACCCAGCCGACTAAAGCACGCCCGCTCTCGGTGGACGGAGCGCGACGACTACCTGGCGGTGAAAGTCGTTGTTGGCGCAGGTGCCCACGTCGCTCCGTAGCGCGAGGCCACAAAGCGCTTCGCTGCTGCCGTGTACAGCTTCATCAAGCACCCTCAGGCAACGCGGCGCCCGCACGGCAAGAAGCTGCGGGACCGCTTCTACCTACAGAAGAACCGGTTTGCTTTCGAGGACAAGAGCGGGCCGCTCAAGCCAGACGGGGACCGAAACGAAGACGGGGACGGGGACGAAGGAGGGGGCGAGGGCGGGGACGAGGGCGAGGGCGGGGACGAGGGCGAGGACGAAGACGGGGCGGTGACATAGGGGGCAACCCGACGAGTACTGTTTTGCAATCAAAACCCACAACCGCGAACTCCTCAAAAAACGGATTGACAGAAGCCCTCTGAGCGCAGGAGTTTTCCGATCCGCTGCCAGCGTTGCTGGAGCGCAAAATGTCCACGACATATCCACGAGATATCCTCATGGACAGGTTTTTCGGATGTGGTGAGTGTCATGGCGCGCCACAATCTCGGCGCCACACGAATGTGACGTGTCACAGACCGCGGGTCAGATATGTAGCAATGATGATCTTTGGGTGCCCGCAGATCACGAATCCATAACCCGTAGAGGAAGCTCCCCGATCCGGCGGAGGCCTGCAGCTGGGTCCTCCCTCTTCCCCCGCACTGCGCCCCTTTCCCTTTCCCACCGGCGGACCGTCACAGGGCGTGCTGCATGGACCCCCGCCGACCGGCGGTCAGCGGCGCCGGCAGCGGCACCCGCGATGAGCGGGCCCAGACGCTGCAGCTGCCTGCCCCAGTCGGGCGGCCCACCGCCTGGTCCGACGGTGACGGGGACGTTGCCAGGGGCAGTCGCCGCCGCTGCCGCAGCGGTGGCGGCGGCGGCGGCAGCGGCAGCGGTAGTGGCGGCGACGGTAGTAGTAGCAGCTCCGACCGCGTGCCTACGGCGGCCGCGTTTTCCATGGGACCGGGCCGTACCAGCCGCTGGCCGAGGAGCGACGACCCGGCGAGCGGCACGGCTGCCGGCTCGTCCATGCCGCACGACGCGGGCGATGCGTCGTGGACGGCCGACACGGCAGACGAGTCGTCGGGCCTGGACGCGCGCGATGGCCCGCCCGCAGCCGACCACTCGAGCAGCAGCAGCAGCGGCGGCGGCGACAGCAGCCGCAGCCACCCACACGCGGCCGCGCCGCTTCCGCCCCCCCCCGCCCGTCCCCCCCACCGCACCAGGGGAGGGCGCCACCATCCCCGCCGTGGAGGACCGCTGGCGCGAGAGGTGCCGCCCGCGGGTGGTGGCGGTGGCGGTGGCGGCGGCCGCGGCGGCGGCGGTGACGGCGGCGGCGGCACCCGCCATGAGGCCATCTTTGTGGACCTCCTCGACGCGGCCCACACCGCCGACGCGACGGGCGCGTCGACTGCCGCCGCCGCCGTCGGCGGCGGTGGTGGGGGCGCCGCCGCCGACACGCACGCCGCTGCGCGTGGCCGTGGCCACCGCCGCCGACAGAGCGCGGCCGACGCGACGGCCGCCGCGGGCCGCCGTCGGGAGGCACGCACGCGGCTGCGGCTGGCACTGGGGCTGGGGGGGGACTGGGGGGGGGGGGGGGGGGGGGGGGCGCCCGATGGCGCCCCCCTGGCTGGCGTCACCGTCGTTGACAGTGGTGGCGGGGGTGGCGACGCGGGGCGTCGCGGCGACGGCGGCGGGGACGTCGTTGACAACGAAGGTCCCGGCGGGCGCGGGGACGGCACGACCGCGGCGCCCGCGGCGGCCACCGCCGCCCCCTCCCTTGCGGGCGAGGGCAGTGACGGCGAGGCACAGCCGCTGCTCGGAGCCTCTCGCTCGTCGGGAGCATCCGCAACGACAGCGCCCCCCCCCGGCGCTCGCCCTCGCGCAGCGGCAGCGGTGGGTGGCGTTGGGGGTGTGGGTCCGCGTCGGCGTCCTGCCCCCCGCGGTGCCCCCCGCGCCCCCGACGGCGGGCCGCCGTCGCCACCCCGCCTCGGGCGATACCACGCCTCCAACGCTCTGGTCCGGTCGGCGGCGCCCGAGGCGATTGCCGACCGCTGGTGCCGCGCCGAGACGGCGGCGAGCCCGGTGGGGGCCGCCGCGCCGACGCCTGCGCCCGCCACGGTGGCGGCGCGGGCAGGGGTGTACCGGCAGCTGTCGGGATCGGTCGGGGGGGGGCGGGGGGGGGGCACGGCGGTCGTGGCCGAACCGCCGGGGGCGGGGGGGGGGCGTCGGCCGCGGCGGGGGAGCGGCGGCGGGGGGGACGGCGCTGCCGCCTCCCGCGGGCCACTCCCCGGTGGCGGCGGGGATGCGTCTGACGCGGATGGGCACGGAGGGGGGGGGGGCGGGGTGGGGGCACTTCCGCCGCTCGTGTCGGCCTCGGCCCGGGAGGGGTCAGTGGCCGTGCGGCGACGGCGTCGGCGGGCGTCGAGTCTTGCAGAGGGGGGGGGGGGTGGCGGAGGGAGGGATGCGTCTGTCCATGGCACGGACGGCGCCCAATGGGAGGACCAGGAGGGGGGCGGGGGGGAGGGTGGCGGCGTCGACGACGGTGGCTACCGCCGCAAGGCCGCCGCTGCCGCCAGCAGCAGGCACCATCGGCGGCTGCCTCTGGCCGCCCGAGGCGCCGACGACGGCCCCCGCTGGCCCTGGCGCCGCCCCGTGGCCGACGACGCGGCCGTGCCGGCCGGGTGCCTCCTCTACCTGGGCCTCCTCGGGGTGGCGGTCTTTCCCCTGTGCCATCTGGTCACGCTCGCCACCCGGGGCCTCGTTGCCGGCCGCGACGCGGCAACCGCCGCGGCGGGTGCCGCGGGTGGACCCGCCGCGGCGGTCGCCGTCACCACCGCCCTGCGGGTGGCGGCGGCGGTGGGCGCGCTGGGCGTCACCCGCCGGCTGGGCGGGCGGTACGCCGCCGGGTCGGGGGTGCCTGAGATCAAGTGCTTCCTCGCCGGCACCTACCTGCCGGGCGCCCTGTCGGGGGGGGCGCTGCTGGCAAAGGCGGTGGGCCTGCCGCTGGCGCTCGCGTCGGGCCTTTCGTACGGGGTCATGGGGCCGTACGCGTCCATGGCGGTCATCCTGTCGTCGTTTGTGGGGCGGCTGACGCTCTTTCCCGCCCTCGCCGGCAGCGCCCGCGCGCAAATGATGGCGTGCGCGGCGGCGGCGGCGGCGGGCATTGGCGCCACCTTTGGGACCCCCATTGGCGCCACCCTGCTGACGATTGAGCTGGCCGCCGCGACCTTTCCCGTCCACTGGCTGCCGCTGATGCTCTACACCGTCGTGGCGGGCTACACCGTCACCCTCTGGGTGTTTGACGTGGCCGGGGTGGTGTACTTTGCGCTCGAGCCACCGCCCGCGCCGCCGGGGGCGCTGCTCGCCAATGTGGCCCTGCAGGCCGCCCTGGGCGCGGTGTGTGGCCTTGCCGGCGCGGGCCTCGTCGGCGCCATCCGTGTGACCAGCCGGGCGGTGGCGACAGTAGTGCCGCCCGCGAGCACCCGCCGGGCGGTGGCGCTCGTCGCGGCGTTTGTGACCGCCCACACGGCCATTGCGTGGTCGCTCGGGGGGGTCATGTGGGCGCCCACCCAGCGGGACGGCCTGCTCTTCCTGTTCAACACGCCGGTGGGGGCGGGCACGACGCCCTACATTCACCTCCCGGCGTGGATGCTGCCGCCGCCGGTCCCTGCCACCGGTGCGCCCTCCCGCTACACGTCGGCCGTGACGCTGGCGGTGGTGGCGGTGGTCAAGTGGGTGCTCACCGTCTTTTCACTGCTGCTGCCGCTCCCCGCCGGCGCCTTCCTCCCCATCTTTCAAACGGGCGCCGCGGGCGGGCGGGCCGCCGCCGAGGCCCTCCTCGCCGCCTTTCCGGGCCGCCTCCCGTGGCTTGACCCCCGCACGTACGCTGTGCTGGGCGCCGCGGGCCTGACGACGGCTGTCATGCAGACGGTCAGCATTGGGATGGTGATGGTGGAGCTCACCGGCGGGGGCGTCAGCATCCTCAGCCTCACTGTGTCGGGCGTCACCGCCTACGCCACCGCCCAGGCGCTGACGCACGACCTCTTTAGTGACATCCTCCGGCGGCGGCGGCTACCGTACGTGTATGGCCCCCGGGAGCGTACCCGCGGACGCGCCGCCGCCTGGCGGGACGCCGCCAGCCTGTGGACCGCCGCGGACTTGGTGTCCACCGTACCCGCCGCCCCGCTCGCGCGGCGCGGGCGGGATAACGATGACGCCCGCCCGCCCCCCGCCGCGTGTGGGCGGGTAACCTGGCCGGGCATCACGGTGGGGGAGGTGTGTGGGCTGCTGGGCACGCCCGGCGGCTGGACGACGGCGGCGGTGGTGGACGCGCCGGGGGGGGGGGTGCTGCTGGGGGCGGTCAGCCGCCACCGGCTGCAGCAGGAGGTGGACGCGGTGATAGCCACGGCCGTGGGGGCGCCGCCGGGGGGGGGGGAGGGGGGGGGGGTGCTGGCGGCTATGGCGCTACGACCGCCACCTCTACCACGGCCGCCCCTGCGCCGTCGGGGGCGGAGGGGGGGGGGGGGGCAGCGCCGTCGATGCTGCAGCCGCTGCGCTGGCTGACGGCGCGACCGCCGCGGCGGTGGCGGCGACGCCGCTTCCGCTGCTCGCGGCCTACGACCCAGCCGTCGGCGCGGCGGCGGTCAACCCGACGCCCTTTGCGGTGGGCGGGGACACCCCCTTTTGGAAGGTCGCCCACTTTTTTACCGCCCTCTCGTGCGCACAGATGTTTGTGACCGACCGGGGAGGGGGGTACGTGGGCGTCCTGTCCAAGGCGCGGTTCATAGATGCTTTTTACGCCCTCTCTGCGGGGGGGGGGGGGAGACGGTGCCGCCGCCGCCGCCGCCGCCCACGTGATACGGTTCGGGAGAAGGGAGTAGGGGGGATGTCGTCTCCTCTGCGACCGACGTGACGGTCGAGGAACAGCGCGCCACCGAGGAGCCTAACAGCGGCTAATGACTGACAAGCGTAGGAAAAATGCACATAGAGCGAGTAGCTGGTGAGGGAGACGGGTGTGCCAAAAGCGTATGACTGGTTTTAGAATGGGAAACTACTACTAACAGCAAAAGAAGCATCAAGGACAAGCAGTGGGAAGAGCCACAAACAAGTCGACAAAGGGACGCCCGTGGAAGCGCCCAAAAGTGGCGGGGAGGACAGGGGCGCGGGGCAAGCCGACGGACGCTACCAGGCACTGGGTGCCCGGGGGGAGAGCCCGCGCGGCCGCCTATGAAGGCGCCTGTGGCCGGCGCCCGAGTCGACCGCCGCGCCGAGCGTCCCGCCAAAGAAACGGCCCGCCCACGGGGACGAGTCTGCCAGGGGCCCGTCCCGCCGCCGCAAGCGGCGCCGGTCCAGGCAGTCGGCAGGGGCCGGGGAAGGGATGGTGGCGGGAAAGCGCGCGAGCGGCCGGTAGGGGACGAGGAGGGGGGAGGAGCAGGCGGCACCGTAACTGCTGGCGGCCGCTGCCGCCTAGCCGGCGCCGTCACAGGACGGCCCGGCCGATCGTCCGCCTGGTTGCGCCGCCGACCGCCAGTTGTAAACCCCCCTCAGCCGCGCGGGCGAGAAGCCAGTTACCGGCCGGTGGGATCACAGGGGGTTATGAAAGGCATGGTGGAAAGCCGCCATACCCCCCCCCCCCGCTTTGTCATACCACCATGGGGTCCCCCCCTCCCTCTCCCCCACCCTCCCCCGCTCCCGGCGGGGGAACCTCACCAACCTCCCCCGCCGCCGTCGCCATCCGGTGGTTGCCCTCGACCAGCCCGACGAGGAGGCCGTCCACCACCCGCCGCTCCGCCGGGTTGGCCCCCTCTCGGCCGTCCGCGTCGGCCGCCGCCGCCGCCGCCGCGGCGGCGGCGGCGGTCGCGCCCGCCCCCCCCCCCCCCCCCCCCCCCCCCCCGCGGCGGCGGCGGCGGCCCCCCCTGGTGGCGGGCGCCACACAAAACCGCCGGGGGCGGAGCACTCGACCGCCGCCGCCGCGTGCACCGACGCCCACGCGCGGGTCACCGCGTCCAGGCTGCTGCGGAGGACACAGCCAAGGACACCCGCCACCGACGGCGCCTGGTAAATCCCCCCGGCGTCAATGTAAAAGGTGGCCAGGGGCGTCACGTCGCCCGCGCCGGGCCCTGACCGGTACACCTTGTGCACAATGTAGATGCGGGCGGGCTCACGGTCGGCGGGCACCGGCTCAACCGCGTACTCGACGCCCGTCATGGTGGGGAGGATGGTCGCCGGGTCCAGCCGCTGCATCTTGACCAGCTCGTTGTTGCACGTCGGGTCGTAAAAGGGGGAGAGCGAAAAGTAGTCGAGCGCAGTGGTGGCGTTGAGGGACAGGTAGGACAGCCACGTCTTGTCCGACCACTGGAGGGCGGTGAGGTCGGGGGTGGCCGCCACCGCCGCGGCAAGGGGGTTGGGCGGGGGGGGGGCGACGCCGACGGGGGGGGGGGCGCCCACCCCCGCCGCCGCGGGCGACGCCATCGCACCGGGGCGACAAGGCCAGACGCAGGCACACGGCGTGCCGCCCAACAGCTGCACAGGAGATAGGGGCGGGGATGGTGGGGACGGGAGCAGGGGCGCACGAGAGCCCGCAGCGCACCACAGCAGAGAAGAGCACCGCCGGCCGACACACCACTGCCAGGCACCCGCCGACGCCCGCTCACACGCGAACAGGTGCCGGCTTGCGGGCAGTGCCGGTGGGACAGGTAGCACAGCGAGGAGGTGAGCAGGAAATGTCGAAGACATGGACTGCGAGGGCGTCCGCGCGCGCAAACAGGAGTCGGCTGCCCCTCTGAGTGTGAAAACACAGCTCGAGCAGAGTGGACACTTTAGCTCCAATACTCTTTTCATTTTCGCGGCGAGGTTTCCGTTTGACAACGGCAAGTACCTAGATACTCAAGTGGAAATTGTGCAGCAGAAGCCAGTACGGGTACAGCAAGTGGCTGGCGTGTAAGCCCGTTCACACCGCGTGATCCACGGTGACGGAGAGGGGCGGGACGGGAAGTGCCGTCCTGCTTTCACTTCGTCCCTGGGCGTGAGAGATCCCCGCGGACGCTTCCAGACTGACGACCACCACTGCGGGGCAGCGAACAAGAGCGCCGTCCCCACCCCCGCTCCCCCTGCACTCCCAAGAAGACTTTCTCCACGGGGCACCCACCACGCGCCACACCTCACTGCCCGGGCGGCCACCGCTGCCGGGCGCGCAGCTGAACACCCACGAGGGCCGGTCGCTGTGCGCCCCCACCTCCCCTCAACCACCTCTGTGGGACTCGTCCCCGCCCTGCTCCCCGCCCCCTCCCTCCCCCAGTGCTATTCCCTTCCTCTCCTTTGATCTGCTTATCCCCAGCCCTCCCCCTTCCTTCCTTCCAACTCTTCCTTGCGGCTCGCTGCCATGCCCCCCCCCCCAACTGCCACGGTGGCACCCGTAGAGGCCCCCGTCGCGGCGCCGCCGGCCGGGGGTGTGGCGGATGCCGCGGCCGCGGCCGTTGCGGCCGCACGTGCCGCGTCGGCCGCCGCAGCGGCAGCGGCACCTCCATCGACGAGCGGGACAGGGACGCCAACACCGGCGCCTGCGCGGGCGGTGGAGGACCTTCCCGGCGGGCGGCGCCCGCCGCTGCCGTCCGTGACGCTCTCCACCATCCTCTCCATCCCCGAGCTGGCGTGCCTCCTCTACGACCACCTCGCGGGGGTGCCCTTTACCGCCGCCCCCCCCGCAGACCCTGACTCGCCCGGCGCCTTTGCGTGCGCCCTGACGCTGGTCGGCGCCGCGGCGGTGGCGCCGCTGGCCGCCACCTGCCGGGCGGCCCGGTCGGCGCTCCGCCCCGCCGTCCGCACGCTGTCGCTGTCCCCGCCGCCCACGGCGTCGGCAGTGGCGGGGACGCTGCTGGGGGGTGGTGGCGGCGGCGGCGGCGGCGGCGGCAGTGCGCGCAGGGGGCGGATAGGGTCAGCGGCAGGGGCGGCGGCCGCAGACGCGACGACCGCGGCGGCCCTGTCGGCCCGCCGTGCGGCCGCGCTGGGCCGCCTCCTCCGCACCTTCCCCGCCCTGCGGTGCTTGTCGGCAGTGCGGGCGGGGTGGGTGGACGCGCCGGCGCTTGCGGCGGTCGCCGCGTCGGCGCCGCGGCTCGAAGCCCTCCGCCTGGCGGGCGTGCCGTCGCTCCCCGCGTCGGCGGTGGGGGCGCTCGCGGCGCTATCCCGCCTGGGGCACCTCAACCTGGGCTACCCCCCCGCCCCCGCCCCCACTGGCGCAAACGCCCCCACGGCCACCCCCGCAGCTGCGGCGGCAGCGTCAGTGGAGCGGTGTGCGGTGGTCGGGGCGCTGCCCGCCCTCACCTCCCTCTCCCTCAGTGGCCACGCGCTGTCCCCCGGCGCCCTCGCGGCGGTCGGGTCGGGCGGGCGGCTGCGCCGGCTGTGGCTGACGGGCGCGTCGGGGGTGTCGCCCGCGGCGGTGCGGGCGCTGGCGTCGTCCCCGGCGGGGGCCACCCTCACCCACCTGTGGGTGGCGGGCGTCAATGGCGGGCACGGCGTGGCCGACGCGCACGTGGCGGGGCTGGCGCCCGCCGGTGCCCTGCGGGAGCTCCACCTGGGCCACGCCCTGTCGCTGACCGACGTGGGCCTGGCGGCCGTTGCCGCCGCCGCCTTTGCGCCGTCGTTGCGGGTGCTGGTCTTGGAGGGTGGGGGGGGGGGGGCGGAGGGTGTCACCCGGGGGGGGGTCGCCGCACTGCGCGCTGCGCTGCCCGCGTGTGAGCTGCGGATAGGAGTGGGGGGGGAGGAGGGCGAGGCGGCGGCGGCGGGTGACGGGGGGGGGTGGGTGGACGGTTGGCACCCGTGAGGGTGGGGTGCGCTCGCGCGTCGCGGCCAGTGGGGGCGAGGCGGGGGGGAACGAGGGGGGGCAAGGCGGAACAGCGGGTGCCTGGGATGTACATACAAACATACATGCATACATACATACAAGTGGATGGGTTGGACGTACCGCCTCCCGTGGGCGCTTGCCGCAGCCGTTGAAGTGTTGAGTGGCCTGCACATCTTGCTTCCCCGCACCACGCCCCGTTCGCCATGCTCCGGCCGCCGTGCAGTAGAGAAAAAACGCCAGCACCCTCAAGAACCCGCTTCGCCCAGTTCCGTGCTCGCGCACGGCTACCTTCGTGCGACAGGGGTGCCCGCTTCGGCATGCAGAGGCAGCGAGCGGTGCACTCGCTGACCTCGTAGTGCTGTAAATACAGTACAGACAGTTCGTACATACCTAATGTACCGGTACACCCGTTCGAGCAGGTCAATCGCGCGGAGTTTGAACCGTGCAGGACTGTACAGTACATGAATACATAGATGCAGCCTGCCCGAGTCGGCCTGCGACTTTACGGCGAGCCCTCTCTGCAGGGCAGCTGCCTCGCGGGTCCTTCGTCCCCCTTCCGCCGCAGCAAACGAGAAATGGCGCCGCCCTTTACGCCGCGGCCGCCCCCCTTTCCGGTGGCCGCCGCCGCCACCACGGCCGGTGCTGCGGTCCCAGCCCCTGCTGCTGCCAATGCCTCTGCCACTGCCACTGGCACCGCCGTGACCTCCGCCGCCGCCGCCGCCGCCGCCGCCGCGCGCCGGCCGCCGCGGCTCATTGCCATCCACGCTGGCGCTGGCCGCCATGGGGTGAAGGAAGGCACGTCCCCCGCCGCTTTTTCTCTCACGCACCGCCCAGCCCGAGCTGGCGTCGCCTCCCCGCAGTGGGGCGCCGCGGGGGCTTGTCCCTCCCGCACCCGCCGCTGCCGCTGCTGCTGCTACGGCCGCCGCCGCTGCTGCTGCCGCCGCCGCCCGCTGCCGCCGCCGTCGCGTGACCACGGGGCGGGGCGTGAGGTGACCGGGGCGTGACTGACAGTGCGGCCCTTTTATTGGGTGCTCTCCTCCTCCCCCCCGCCCACCCCCCCCCCTTTTTTTTTTTTGTCTGTGTGCTGCGTTCATCGTGCCCGTGGCGCCTTCCCCCCCCCGCCCCCCCCCCGAAACGCTCACAGAACGTCGCGTGTGCGCGGCGATGCGCGCGGCTCTGGCCGCCGCCGCCGCCACCGCCGGGGACGCGGCGGCGGTGGCAACGGCGGCGGTGGCCGCGCTGGAAGCGTCGGGGGTGACCAACGCGGGCCCCGCCGGCGGGGCGCTCACCTGGGATGGCGCCCCCGAGGCGGACGCGTGTGTGGTCACGCCGTCTTCGTACGGGGCGGTGGGGGCGGTGGCGGGGCTCGCGTCGGCCGTCACCGCCGCCGCCGCAGTGGCGGACGCCCAAGGAGGGGGGCCGCGGCGGTTGGTGGGGGGGGGTCGTGGCGGGGGGGATGCGGCAGCCAGGACGGCCGCCACGCCCTTTGGCGCGGGCCGCGCAGCAGGGGAGGCGGAGGTGGCGGGGCTGGTCGCCCCGGGCGTGCTGGCCGGCGGCGCCGCCGCCGCGTATGCCGACCGGCTGGGCCTGGCCCGCGCGCCGGGTGGGGGGGTGGGCGCCCGCCGCGAGGACCGTTGGCGACGGTATTCGGCGGTCGTGGCGGCGGCGGTGGACGCGGAGCGGTCTGGGGGCGCGGCGGGTGAGGGGCGGAAGCGGCCCCGCCCCACCCCTGACGCGGGGGAGACGCCAAACGGTCCCGGGGGGGACGGCAGTGGCAGCGGCCGCGGCGGCTGGGGCGGCGGCGTCGACAGCTCGGGCGGTGCGGCCGCGGGCGGTGACGCGGGGGTGGCCCCCCCCCCCCCTGCCAATGACGCCGTTACCGACACGGTCGGGGCGGTGGTGGTGGACGCGTGCGGGGGCGTGGCGGCGGCCGCCTCGTCGGGCGGCGCCTGGCTCCGCCCCCCCGGCCGGCTGGGCGCTGCCGCCATCCCCGGCGCGGCGGCGGGGGTGGACCCGGCGGGCGCCGCCGCCGCCGCCGCGTCGGGGGTGGGCGAGCGCCTCATCGCGGGGGGGGTGGCGGCGACACTGGCGCGCGCGCTGGGGGGTGGGTGCCCGCTCGCGGCCGCCGCGGCCGCCGCCGCCGCTGCACAAGCCACCGCCAAGCAGCCGGGGCGGAGCGGCGCGGGGGGGGGGGAGGCGGCCGCCCGGCAGACCCCCTCACCGACAGCGGCGGCAGCAGCAGCAGCAGCAGCCGTGGTGGGGACAGCAGCCGCAGCAGCGGCGGTGACGGGAGGGGCGGCGGCAGACATGGCAGCGGCGGCGGCGGCGGCCGCCGCCGCAACCGCGGCGGCGGCCTTGACGCCGCCACGCTGTGCCGCGTTGCGGCCGCCGGGTGTGGCGGCGGCGTCCTTGGCGTGGGCCCCCTGACGCCCGTGGGGGCGGCGGTGAGCTGGGCGCACGCGACGCCGTCCTTTGCGGTGGGCGTCTGGGCGCCCGCCGCCGGGTCGGCGGTCACCGTGTCGCGGCTGCCGCCGGGGGCGGCCGTCGCCGCCGGCGGCCGGTGCGTGCGGTGGCCACCACCGGGGGGGGGGGGGAACCCACCCGCCTGACAGACACCCCCGCGTCTCTCTTTTTTTCTCTTTTTTTTTTTTTTTTTTTTTTTTTTCGTCTCCCTGGCCTCTTTCTTTCCTTTCCCCCCCCCCCACCCCCCCCCCCCCCGCCACCATGATGGCGCGGTCATCGCGCGGCGGCGGCGGCGTCGTGTCTACCCAAGCTCCGTTGCCGCCGCCCGCGCGCGTCCCCCCCCCCCCCCCCTGGTCCGTTGCCCAGCGGCCGTGCGGTGCGGTGGCGCGCGGTGGGCGGGTGGCGCGCCCCCCGCCGCGGCCTGCGGGTGGCGCCCCCCCGCCCACGCGGCGCGGCGGGGAGGGCGGGCACCGCCCGCCTTCCCACTGCGGTGACCCGCCGGGCTCCCGCCCCAGCCGCTGCTCCCGGCGGTGGACGGCCCCCCTCCCCCCCCGAGGGCAGTCCCCCCGGCCGTCTGCCCTTGACCCCGCGCGGCCGCCCTCTCCCGCCAGGTTGAACCCGACTCGTCGGCCGCGTTGGAGCGCAGCCAGCTGGGTGAAGCGACCGCTTGGTTTAACCCCCGCCGTCGCCCACCGCTGCAGGGGGGGGGGGGGTGGGCGGGGGCAACGGCAACGACGGCGGCAAGTGGCGCGCGGGACCCCCCGCCAAGCAAAAAAGCCGCGGAGGAGCACGCCCGGTGGGGGGGGGGGAGGGTTCCCTACCACCGCCGCCGCCGCTGATGGCGGCGGGACGGCGCAGCCGCCGTCCCACCCACGGGTGCCCTGCTCCTACCTACTCCTCCCGTCGGGGGCTGTTGCCGTCGCGGGGGGGAAAAAAAAAAACGACCGGCAGAGGCGGCAGGCAGCCACGGCAGCGCCAGCCCGGCCGTCGATCGATCCTCTGTAGGGGGGGGGGGGGGGGGGGGGCGGGGGGGGGCGGGCTCCCCACAGGCCCCCCTTCCCCCGCGCGGCGCACCACCCCCCCCAAAACACCACGCGCACCCCACCCCACCCCACCCCGGGGCGGCGCGGGACGGACGCGCTGGGCACAGGTCCAGCGGCACCCGCCCCGGTGGAGCCGTTGCCAGACGCACCCCGCCGCCGCGGCGGGGGTGCACACAGAGGGACGGAGCAGCAGCGCCGGTACGGCCCTTTTTTTTTTTTTTTTTTCTTCAAAGGACGACGCCGGGGGGGGGGGGGGGGGGGGGGGGGGGGGAGGCGCGACGAGGTCGACCCCACTACCCCACGGTGGCGCGCCTGGGGGGGGAGGGGGGGGAGGGGGGGGGGGGGGGGGGGTGGGGAGGGACGGCGCCGCCCCCCGCCGCGGCGGCCGCCGCGGGGCAAGCGGGCCACAGCGGGCCAGCGGTCGTGTGGCGCGCCCGGCGGCGCGGCGGGGGGCCACGGCGCGCGCCGTGGCCGGTGGCGGGCCACATGCCGCGCCCCCCCCCCCCCCTCTCTCGTGGGCACACGCTACCAGGGGGTCTCTGCCCAGGCGGGGGCAGGGCAGGCGGGTCACGCCCACCACCCGCTTCTTCCCCCGCCTCTGCCCGCCAGCGGTGGCGGTTTCATCTGGGGGGGCCCGATCTGGGCACCCCCCCCCCTGCCGCGTGCGTGGCCTCGCGCCCGGGGTGGGGCGGGGGGGGGCTCCATCCATTCCAAAACGCGGGTCTCCCCCCCACCCCCCCCCCCCCCCCCCCCCCCACCCGTCCTCTCCCTCCACTGGCTGGCGCGCATGGGATTTTGGGTTGCAAGGGGGGGGTGGGTGGGTGGGGGTGGAGGTGGTGGGGGTGGGGGGGGGGAGGGCGGGGGGGGGGCAGTGGTGTGCTGGCTGTTTATTATAGCTGGGGGTGCGGGCTGTGGGCGGCGGTCAAGCAGGGGGCGCCAACGCGCCCGGGCGGGGCCCTCTCCCCACCCACCCCAACTCCCCACCGCTGAGCGAGGGGGGGGGGGCGTGGAGGGAGACAACGACAGCGTGGTGGAGGTGGTGGTGGTGGTGGTGGTGGTGGTGGTGGTGGTGGTGGTGGTGGTGGTGGTGGTGGTTGGGGGGGGTGGTTTTATGGGCGACTGCCGAGGTCGACGCAGCGCATGGTGGTGGGGGCACCGTTTTCTTGAGGGAGAGGGTGGGGGGGGCAGCAGACCGCCCCGACCGCCCCCCCCCCCCCCCACCGCCCTCGCTGTGCGCCTCCCCCCCCCCCCCCCCCCCCACCCACACAGTGCCGCTGCCAGGGAAGCAAAGAAGAAAAAGGGGGCTGCTGGCCGCCCCGCGGCGGGTTTGGGGGGGACAGACCCGCCACGCGCCGGGACACACACATACACACGCCGCCGCGGCAGCCGCAGCGGCGCCGCGCCCGGGCCCCCCCCCCCCTCCCCCCCCCCAAGTGGCGGCTCGCACCCCCCCCCCCCCGCCCCCCCCCCGCCGCTCCCGGGTGGGCCCCCGCACGAGAGCAGCCACCGCGACCGCCACCGCCACACGCCCCCCCCCCCCCCCGCTGCCGTGGCCGCCCGCGCGCGCGCACGCACGGCGGGAGGGAGGGGGGGGGGGGGCGCGCGCTGCCGCCGCCAGTGGGGCAGCGGCCGGCGGCGGCGGGCCGCGGCGGGCGGCGGCTGGCTGCCCCGGTGCGCCGCCCCCGCGTGTGCGCCACGCCGGCGGCGGTTGCGCTGCCGCCCGCCCCCCCCGACCGTAGCCGGCCGGTCATTGGCACGGTGCCTCCTCCGCCACGCCGCCGCCCTTCCCCCCCCCCCCCACCCCCTACCCCCCCCCCCGCCCCATTCCCATCCTCCCTCTCTGCGCGCGTGGCCTCGACTCGGCTGTCCGGCCACCTCCCCCCCCCCCCCCCCCCTCCCCAGCCGCTCCGTTGCGGACCCTGTCGCCCGTCCTCTGTCTCCCGCCGCTTCCCCCCCCGCTGTCCCTCGCCATCCCTGCCGTCCCCTCTTTTCCCCGTGCCCCTGCTGCCCCCCCCCGCGCCCTCGTCCCCCTGTCCGCTCCCGCGCTCCTCCTCCTCCCCCTCCCATCCCCGTCTGCCGCTCCCCCCTACGCTCCTTTGCTGCGTGCCCCCCCCTTGCTTCCCCCCCCCACCCCCCCCCCCCCCCCCCCTCCCCCGGCCTGCTCTGCGCCACACCCCTCCCACCCCGAGCCGTCCTTCCCACGCCCACACTCCCACTCCCCCGCACCCCCCCCCCCCTCCTCCCCCCTGGCCACACGCGTGGCGACGGTGGCACGCATGGCGCCGTCGGTACCCGACGGGCCCACCGGGGGGGGCGACCGCCGGTTACCCCCCGCCGGCGGCGGCGGCGGCGGCGGTGAGGCGCCCGGCCGGCCCAGGGCGGGCTTTGGCGGCGGCTGTGGTCCCCCGCCCGCTGGGGGGGGAGGCGGAGGGAGAGGGGGAGGGAGGGGGGGAGGGGGAGGGGGGGCTGCCGGTGGTGGCGGCGCCTGCCCGCCAGGCCAACCGTGTGGTCACGCCGGAGGGGGGCACGCCGCTGGCGGGGGGGGGGGGGGGGCGGCGGCGGCTGCGGCGGCGGCGGCACCTGTGCTGGCGGCACCTGCGGGACGGTGGGCCGGGGGGGCGGTGGCCATGGCGCCGCCGCTGCCGCGGGCGGCGGCGGCAGCGGCGGCAGCGGCGGCAGCGGCGGCAGCGGCGGCAGCACCGGCAGCGGCGGGGGGGGTCGCGGCGGCTGGGCGGCGCGCCCCCTCTACTGCTCCCCCGTCCACGATGTGATGGTGCTGGAGGAGGAGCCGTCGGCGGGGCTCCCACGATCGGGGACGGACCTGTCGCTGGGGGGGGGGGACGGCCGCCTCACTGGGGGGGGGGGGGGGGGGGGGGGGATCTTGGCGGCGGCTCTGGCGGTGGCGGTGGCGGCGGCGGCGGCGGCGCGGCGGCGCGGGGGGAGGGGGAACGGCCAGAGGTGGCGGCGGTCGTGGTGCCCGGCACGAGGCCGCCACAGGTGGGTGTGGCGTCGTACTCGCCCTCCCAGCTGCTGGTACCCGCGGGGTCTGACGCGGGGCGGCCACTGTCGCCACACGTGTCGACGGAACGGTTGGCGGCGGTGGCTGGCGGTGGCGGCGGCGGGGGTGGTGGGGGCGGCGGCGTCGGCGGGGACGACGACGAGCCGCTGGTGGTGCCACTCCCGCTGGTGCACGCGCCCATGACGCCGCTCGCGACGGCGCCGCCAACGCTGCAGCCGTGGCGCGTGCGGGACCGCATGAAGACCGCGTCGGTGGTGCTGGTGCTGTGCCTCAACCTGGGCATTGACCCCCCCGACGTTGTTAAGCCCGACCCCTGCGCGCGGCTCGAGTGCTGGCACGATCCCAAGACCATTGGCGCCGCTCGCGCGCTTGACCTGATCGGCCGCGCCTTGCAGGCACAGTACGAGGGGTGGCAACCTACCGCCCGTTACCGCACCGTCACGGACCCTACGTTTGACGACGTCCGAAAGGCGTGTGTGGCGCTGCGGCGCAATGCCAAGGACGAGCGCGTGCTCTTTCACTACAATGGCCACGGGGTGCCACGACCAACGGCCAACGGGGAGCTATGGCTGTTTAACCGGAGCATCACCCAGTATATCCCACTGTCCCTGTTTGACCTTCAAGAGTGGATGGGCGCGCCCGCCATCTACGTCTTTGACTGCTCCGCCGCGGGGCTGTGCATTCCGGCATTTCGGCAGTTTGCAGAGCAGCGCGAGCGGGAGGTGCGGTGGAAGGCGGCGCAAATGGCTGCGGGAGCCGGGGCGGGGGGCGGTGCTGCGGGGGCGGGCGGCAGGGGACCATCAAGAGGGGGCTCCGACGGCATGGACCCGCGGGCCTCGGCGGCAGCGGCGGCAGCCGCAGCAGGGGCGGCGGCAGCGGCGGCAGCGGCGGCGGGGGCGCCAGCTGGGGCGGCCGCTGGCGGCGCGGCGCAGCCGCGGCAGCCGGCCACGGCGGGTCACCCAGAACGGCCAGGCCAGCGGGCCGGTGGCGGCGAGGGGGGGGGGCGTCGCTCATCGGGTAGCAGCCGTGGAGCGTACCCCCCACCCGGCGCGGATGGGCCCTACGCCGCGCCCCCCCCGGGAGCCACCCCGTCTCCATTGGCCAGCGCCCCCGACTTTAAGCAGTGTATCCTATTGGCCGCATGCGGCGCCGACGAGCTGCTGCCCACCGCGCCTGAGCTTCCCGCCGACCTGTTCACCTCGTGCCTCACCACGCCCATCAAGACCGCTCTCCGCTGGTTTGCGCCGCGCTCGCTCCTCAACAACATCACGCCGGCGATGCTCGAGCGCATCCCCGGGAGGCTCAACGAGCGGCGGACACCGCTCGGCGAGCTCAACTGGATTTTCACCGCCATTACCGACACGATCGCGTGGAATGTGCTGCCGCGGCCGCTCTTCAAGCGCCTCTTCCGGCAGGACTTGCTGCTTGCGTCGCTGATGCGGAACTTCCTCCTTGCTGAACGGATCATGCGGTCTGCCAACTGCACCCCCGTCTCGGAGCCGCCGCTACCAAAGACGCACGAGCACCCGTTATGGCAGGCGTGGGACTACACCGTCGAGCAGTGCCTTGCGCAACTACCCGAGCTGATTGCAGCCGACGAGGCGGCTGCCGCTGCGGCGGCTTCAGCAGCTGCATCGACGGCTGCTCGGGCGCCCCCATCGCCCGCGAATGGGGAACTTGGGGGGGTTGGACAGCCAGGGGGTGGCAGTATCAGTGCCTACGATGCGCAGGCACATCAGCAGCAGCAGCAGCTGCAGCTGGCACAGTTGCAGCAGCAGCAGCAGTCGCACATACAGGTTCAACATGGTCCACCACAGATTCAGCCATTGGCTGCTCCCCTGACGAACAATCCTTATGGGGCGGGTGTCGGCGGCCTCGGCACTCGTGTCGGTTATGTCATGGACGACGGCTTGGATGGTAACGAACAGCCGCTTCAAGTTTCGGATTCGCTACCTGCCGTGGAGCCGTTTGTGTATCAGCACAACACGTTCTTTGAGGACGAGATGACGGCCTTTTCTGTGTGGCTCCGCATGGGACCCGCCTACCGCAAGCCACCAGAGCAGCTGCCTATAGTGCTGCAGGTGCTGCTGTCACAGGTGCACCGGGTCCGGGCGTTGGACCTGCTCGCCCGCTTTCTTCAGACTGGCCCCGTAGCGATTGATCTGGCACTGTCGGTGGGCATCTTTCCCTACGTGCTGCGGCTGCTTCAATCGTCGGCGCTCGACCCTCGGGCGCCGCTGGTGTTTATCTGGGCCAAGGTGCTGGCCGTCGACGGCACCTGTCGGTCCGACCTGGTCAAGGAGAATGGGCAGGAGTATTTTGCAGCTTTTCTAGCGTCATCAGAGGCGACGTCTCTGCCGGTCCACACTGCGCTTGCGGCGTACGTTCTGGCGACGGTGGCCTTCCCGGACGATTCGCTGCCGTTGGCCGTTTCCCCACCATCGCCCGACTCGGGAGGAGACGCAACGGCGCTGTCCACTGCCAGCGGCGCGGCAGCTATGCAAGCGGCAGCGGCGTCAGCGGCAGCCGTTGGCCCCTGCGTGCTGCCCGACAGTGTGCCTGACTCGTGCGTGCGATTGCTCGCGTCGTCGCCATCTCCACTGGTGCGGCGCTGGGCCGCCCTCTGTCTTGAATGTGCATTCAAGGCTATTGCTGCCGCTGACGGGTCCGATGGCTCATCGGAGGAAGCTCAGCAGCCTGCTGTGGGAACAGCGCCCTGTTCGCCCCCAACATCTGGGCCTTCGCCTCCATCATCGACGCTACCATTTAGCTTCTCGTGGATGACGAGCACCATGTCAGTGCTATTGCGGGTGGCGCAGGCAGACCCAGTTGCGGCCGTGAGGGCGGCGGCAGTGGCTCCGCTGACGACGCTGCTACTAGCAGTGCTGCGGCCGACCTACGCCGCCGCTGCGCTGGGTACCTCCATTTTGAGGGGGTCCGCTCCCGATGCCGGCGATGCATACGTATCGAACCTCACTGGGGGTGGTAGAGCAGTCCCCTACAGCTCGACTGCCGGTGGTGTCGGTGGTGGAGAGACACCGGGAGACGTGCGGCATCCACGTGTTGACGAGCTTGTCGGCCGCCGCCGCCCGTTCGGCCGCGCCGATGCGCCAGCGTCCGACAACTCGAGCAGCGGAGCCAGCAGCGGGAGCGCGGAGAGCTCTAGTACGGGTCCGCCTGCGGCTCCGCCTCCTTCGCCTGCGACGTCGTCCTATTCGGGGGATGACAGTGCACAGTCGCACTCGCACGATGCGCTCCAGCGGCAGACGACGAACTACGGCGTGATCACCAGTGGTGACAGCCGGCGGGTACACGCATACGACCCGTCATCATCTGCGGTAGGAGACCGTCCTGCCACGGGCGGTGACAATACAGCAGGCATGCATGGAGCCAGCGGCAGGGGTGGTGGCGGCGGCGGTGGCCATAGCAGCGTGAGCGGCGGCGGTGGTGGCGACGGAAGGGGAGTAGGCGTCGGCAGCGGGCACATGCGTGGCCCTGGAGTAGCTGGGGGTGTTCATCCAACCACAGAGCGTCAGTCGCCGCGGTCTGCCGGACAACATCACCATCCGCGTGGGGCTGCGGCCGATGGCGGGGAAGGAGGCAGTTATGGGCGTTCTCCACCCTCTAGGGCCACATCCCCATCGCACTGCAACACTGGGGGTGGGGGGCTTCACGCTTCGACGCTCCGGCTCCCACGTATGGCAGCTGTGGCGCTTCACGACGTTGGTTCTGCATTCCTTTACATGGCTGATGGGGACGCGTCGCCGTTGGTGCGGCGAGAATTGGCTGACATGCTTTCGCGGATGGTGGGCGAGCGGCCGGCCGACTTGCATACTGCTGCGGTCGCGGCTGTAGCACGGCATCCTGGCGCGCGTGGTCGCTCCCCACATTCACCATCCTCCTCCTCGTTGGTGCTGGGCGCGCCAGAGAGTGAGTGGTCTGCCGGGGACAATGTCATGGGCCGGGGTTCCTTTGAGGAGGGCAGCAGTTCCGCGGTGGAAGGCCTGCGGCGGTCCTTAGACCATCCCTTTGGGTCTTACTGGGCAGCGCTTGCCGCATTGGCTGCTGACAGCCACCCTGTGGTGGCTGCTGCCGCCACTACGGCATATTCTACGATGCTCTCCGGCCTGGTAGGCAGTGCGGGCTTTGCCAGGTCACACGGACGGCATGCGGCAGGTGTTGGTCGGGCTTCTTCCGTGCGAGGCGGAGACCGCCCTCCAGGAGTGACAGGGACGTTGGTGTCTGCAGCTGAGGACCCGTCTACGGGTCGGACTCCCCGGCCAGCCGCGGCTGCTTCGGGGCCTCCGCCTCATTCGCCGCCCGCAGCGCCGCTAGTGGTCCCTTCGGCCATGGCCCACGGGGGTCCTGGTGTACCCCGTCGTCGCGTGCCTGGCGGTGGGGGGGGCGGCGCTGTCCTTACGGGCTCTCCTGGACCCGCCGCCACTGCGTACGTTGACATGGCGCAGGCCGTCGCTGCCGGTCCGTCGCGGCGGCTCCGCCCGCCACGGCCGCCAGAGGCGTCTCGTGCCGCCAGCAGCTTGGGTGCCGCCAGCGAGGTGGCCGAGAGCGGCGCTGCCGGGGGGGCTGACACCGGTCGGCGGAGTGGGATGGCCTCGGTCATGTCTTTTGAAGGCCTCAACAAGCTCATTTTTGGGGGCCAACGACCGTCCAGTCATGGTGGCTCCCGCCCATCGCCATCAGCAGCGGGCGCAGCGGCAGCAGCTGCAGCAACGGCAGCGTCGGCAGGCGGCCAGTTGTCGATGCAGGCGGTTCGTTCCAGCTCCCTCACCGGTGTTCCAAGCAACGGCACGCCCGCACCTGCCACGCCTCGCAGCTTTGGTGGCGGCGGGCGGAGCTCCTCCTTCTCCCTTCTTGCGTCCGCCCTTTCCTCGCCTTCGTCACCTCGCAACTCTGCCAAGCAAGCGGTACGGCGGAGTACCAGTGCTGACGGTGTTGAGACCACGCTTCTCACTTCATTTAATGACGTTTCATCAGAAGACTCACGGGCAGTAGAACGGGAAGCGCTGGTGTGCGGGCCTCCTCCGCCCAGCCTCTATTCGTGGAGCTGCCGGTCCGTCATGCGGCTTGTCTGTGACGGCCCTCCTGGCTTTGAGGACGAAGAGAGCGGCGTCGGTGACACGCGAATGGGAGACATGGGCGAGGCATTTTTCTTTCGTCACTCGGTCAATGGGGCGCTGGTGCCCGTGCCAGTGGGCCCCACTGAGACTCACGAGGAGGTCAGGGGCGCGGGCCATGCTGCTGGTCTGCCGCCGGTCGCTTTCCCTTCCGAGGGTGGCGCCTGGGATGTGTCGGGCGACGAGGCGTGGTGGGACGAATCGGAGGAGGACTCGGACGTGGACGAGCCCGAGCCGCACGCGATGCCGCTTCCGGCTGGTCGCACCGCCCGGGCGACGGCCGCCGATGAGGCTGTCGCTCGTGCCATGTCGCCACTCGGCTACGCCGCCGCGCCAACGGGTGGGGCGGAGATCTGGGCCATGACTTTCCTCCCGTCTGTGCGGAGCTTTGCGTGTGGTGGCTCGTCGGGCCGAATCAGCGTGCTGTCGATGGAGACCTTTGGAGCTGTCGAGTCATCGTTCCTTTTGCCGCCGCTGCCGACACTCGGTTCAGCACTCAGGCGGGGACACAGTCCGCTGGATGTGGCGAGCGCCGCCGATGACGCAGGCAGTCTGGTTCTCCGACGCGCTGCCGCACTCGGACGAGGCCGCGTCGGCGGCCTGGGTGCAGGGCTCCTGCCGCCGGGGAGCCCCCCGGGTCGTGGCCCGCGGCCGGCGGTCAATGGATTGCCTCGGGGTATCGCCCTCCCCTGCGAGGTGTCGTCGCCAACTCCATCATCGCACGCTGATGAGACCGACGGCACCAGCGAGCCACCCGAGACGGCTGGCTCGGGCGTAGGTGTCGTCTTCTTGTCGGCCGTTGCATCGGTAGGAAGCCTGCTGCTCGCAGGTGGCGCTGACGGGCGGCTCGGTGTCTTTCGTCGCCGCCGTGTTCGCACCGCGCTGGGTCGTCCTGGTACTGGTGGAGGCGCTGGCAGTACGGTCGGGGACGACGTGGACAGCGAAGATGGTACCGGCGCGGGCGCCGCTGGGGGTGGCGCGGCACCGACGAGCGTCCGCTACGGCCTCGTCTCGTCGTTCCGCGCGTCGGGCGGGTCTGAGGTGGCGGCCTCGTGGTCGGGCGTGGGAGCGAGCGGCGCCGCCCAGGGCGGCGGCCTGTGCGCGTCGTGGGATGACGCGACCGAGAGCCTCGTCGCCGGCGGCTGTGAGCGCGGGGTGGTGCGCCAGTGGGACCTGCGTTCTGAGGTCTGCCTGTACACGGGCCGGGTGTTGCCGCGGGGGGAGACCCCAACCGCCGTGACGGTGCTGTCGGACAGCGCGGCTGGCCGGGCGGGCTCGCTGGTTGCAGTGGCGGGCATTGCGGGCACCGTGGCTGTGGTGGACACGCGCGTTCCGGGCGGCAGCGGAGGCAGCACCCCTGGCGGGGGGGGTGGCCGCGGGGGAGGCGGGGCCGTCCTGACGCTGGGTGCCCACGCATCGGCGGTGGTTTCGCTGTCGCAGCAACACTTTGGGCGGCGCGGCGGCGGCGGCAGCGGTGGCGGTAGCATTGGGAGTGGCGGCTCTGGCAGCAGCACCAGTGCGGATGAGAACCTGGTGTCGGCCTCCCAGGACGGGTGCCTCGTCTTTTGGGACGTCCGCGCCGCGTCGTGCACACCGCCCGCCGAGCCGCCTGCCCGGCCCGTGGTTACGGGGTGGACCCAAGATGGCGGCGGCGGCGGCGGCGTCGGCGGGGTGGCCAGCCTGGGCGGCCCCGCAGTGGCCAACGTGACCGTCGCGCACAGCAGCGAGCTGACGTGCATGGCCACGTGGCCGGGCTCGTCAGTCGTTGCGACGGGGTCTGATAACCAGAGCGTCAAGCTGTTTGGCGGGCATGGCAACTGGCTGCGGATGTTCCGTTACAGCCACGACAAGGTGCGTCTGGGGCACGTGTCGTCGCTCGCCTTTCACCCCACCGACGGAGTGCTGGCGGTGGGGTCGGAGAACGCGTCGGTCACTTTTTTTCACTAGTGCCCGCCGCCGTGGCCTTCCCCCCCCCCCGAGTGATCTTTTCTTTTCTTTCGATCTTTCCCCACCCTCGTTGTCGTTGCTGCGCGCTTGGCCGCTGCTCCCGCCCCACCCGTCCACCTCGCTTCTCTCTCTTTCTCCTGGACCCCCGAGTTCTTTCCTTTTCCCGACCGATCTTGACGTCCGTACAGGCGCCCATTTTTCCTCCCCCCCTGACCGGCCCTTCTTTTTTTTTTTATGGTTCGGCGTATTCTACTGCGAGGCTCTTTCCCGCGCTGTGAGCTCTCTGACCGACCATTGGGTGTCACGCACCATCCACACTGGTTCCACCCAACCGCCCCCTTCTTTGACCTCCCGCAGCTCCCATCGCCACATGTTCTTCCATTGCGCCTCACCGCGGGCGGGTGCCCGATGCTCCACTGCGGCGCCCACATGGGCGTAGCGGCGCCAGTCAAGCAGGCAGCAGTCAACACACCATGTACGGTACAACCCCCTTCCCTGCCCTCCCATCCCCTGCCTCGCCTGACGCGAGCGCATGGCAGACGGGCGCGGCGCACCACGGTCGCCCGCCGTCGACGCCGACCCCACCCCACGGCAAACGCGGCCGTGCGGTCCCACTCCCCCCCCCCTCATGGCTATAGAGCATCTAACCCACCGTCTGCCCACACAGGCGGCTCGGGCGTCCCGCCGTGGCACCCCGTGCCGCTGCGGGCGACTCAGAGACGCATCCGCGTCGGCGCACGGGGGGGCAGCTGCCGCTACGAGGCGACGCGCCGACGGCCCGCCCCCCTTTCAGTCGCAGCGGCCAGCGGGTGGCCAACGCGTCGCACCCCCCTGCATCTTCCCGGCTTCCCCCTCCCCTGCATGGCCATCGCGCTGGGGCACCGTACTGGCAGAGGTCGTTGCCCCAGGCATGGGCACGACAGGCTAACCCCGACTCCCCTCCCCCGACACCTCCGGCACCGGGGGCCCCACCAATGGGAGGGGCCCGCCCCCCCCAGCGCTTTGGTCCCTCTCCCCTGCACCTCTTGCACCCTCCACCCCCCCCCCCTCCGGCCTCGCCGCGCCCACTCCTTCAAGTGACTGCCGTCGCGCCACTCCCAGCCCCGTGTCGCCGTGTTTCCTCAAGCTACATACCACCGCCCTCCCCCCTCCCCGCCCCCCGCCCCTTCCACTGGTCTGCCCCCCCCGCCACGCGCACCACGCCGCCGCCGTCACCTCCTCACCACCCGAAAAGGAGCTTACGCAGCAGGTGGAGGACGATCAACACGGCAATCACCCCCGGCCAGATGAGGAGGCAAAACAGGCGCCACGTGTAGGGGCTCGACGTTGCTTCCGCAACCTGCGGAGCGGGCGTGGCGGCGCAGTGGTGGCGGTGGCGCCACCAAAACACAGCAACCAAAACGACAGCGGGTCCACAGAGCGGCAAAGGAGCAGAACATGCGCGGAGGAGGCAACAGCAGGGGGTGGCGGGGTGTCCCGCGCAAGCCAGCGTCAGGGTCCAAGACGGGCGGGGAAACAAGGGAGGCTGGCGGCGGCGGCGGCGGCAGCGGTGGGGGACGCCGCCCCGCGCGGGCGGCCCGGCGTGGGGAGGGCGTCCCGCTGCCGCGACCACGCCCGCCGGCTTGCCACGGAGGCAAGGAACCGCTCCTCCCCGACCGGCTCCCATCCCACGCCTGCCGCCCAAGCAGGTCTATCCCCCACATCCCCGTCGTCACCCCCCCGCGACCGCTCTCGGCGCGGCAGGCGCGCCCCCCTCGCTCCCAGACGGTAGCGTCCAAAATCTTTCCCCCCCGCTCAGCTAACCCACCCCCCCCCCACCCGGCACGTACCCGTGACGCCTGCAGCCGCACGTCGGCAGCGGCGCGGCCCACCCCCCCGCCCAGGTCGTCAATCTCGCTGACGCCGGCGCGCACCTCTGCCTCCATCGTCACCGCCGTTGCCCGGACGCGCGACACGGACGCAGCCAGCTCCTCTAGCGCCCCGTCCTGGGCGGCCATGGCGGAGCGGGTGGCCGCCAGGGCGGCGTCTGCCTCCTCGGCGGTGACGGCACCATAGTTGGCAGGGGGGGGGGGCATGACAGCAACCGCCCCTGTGGCAGAGATAAGGTCGGCAAAAGGGGGGGGGGGGGGGGGGGGGGGGGGGAGGGGGGAGGGGGAGGGGAGGAAGGCCGCAGGCAGAGGTGAGCGATGACCAACGCCGCGACAGAGGCGGCAGCGTGGGATGCGGTGGTGGCGGAGGAGACCGCAACAGGCGCCGCCGCTCCAACAACGAGGTGGAGGGGCGTTCGAGTGCGACATCAGCCGTCGCACGCACCGTGCTATGGAACAGGTGAGTTCCAGCCGAGCGGTTTCCCCCACGAGTACTGTATAGTTTTGGCTGGTGGCTCTCGCCACCTCAAGTCGTGTTCTGCTCAGATCTCCGTGAAGATCCTGTTGATTACCGAATTTCTGCTGCCACAAGGTATGTGCTGCCGGCCTGTTGTCAACCCCAGTCGTGTACACGTGGCGACCACGTGTTGTCCCGACACCACCGGCGACAAGAAGGGCAACACGGGGTCGCCGTCATGCACCGCCGAGAGGGCAACGATTATACCACTCCGTCTTCAATCTTGTACACCTGAGACCACGTGAGGGGGGCACAACCACAGGGAAGGGAATACGAGGGCGCGAAGGTCAGCCACGAGAAAAGAGTGCACGGAGAGCCTCGGCCAGCAGTAACACACTCGCCATCATGCACGGATCACGGCCTTATGTGACGCGTTGGGTGAGAGTGGGGCGGGAAGGTGGTGGGAACTGCAGTTACCAAAGACATGCAAGAACCGGGAGCCGTTGATCCTTGCATACAGTACCTGCCAGTTACCAGGCACTTCCCACCGTTGTTACGGCTTGAAGCTGCTACCCTGCTACCCCATGACCGCCACAGTGTGGAAGGAGCACCTGTGTAAAGCAAACGAGGATCGTCGGGGGTTGCCAAAACGTTCGTGTGCCTGTTGGTTTTAAGGTGTCTACAGGCGCCCAAAGGGGGATCCCGGGGGGGGTTCTCCGACAGTGGCAACGACGCCCCCAGGACGACCAACTTTGAGGGTGATTATTTTGGCTCCCTGATAGTGAAGAGATGTCCCCCATCTGTTTTCCTCTCTGCAGCTGCACTGTTGTGCCTTTTTGATGACCGGGAACGCCACCAACCGCTCCTGTAACCCCCTGCTCCCGCTGCCGCGCTGCCGGCCTCTCTCAATGCCTGAGTCGTGACCTGTGTGAAGCCAGGATACTTCTTCGTCGGCCGCTGCCTCCCCCGCCACTGCTCCGACCCCGGTCGCACGCACCGCAGCCCCTAGCGACGTCGGCGGCAGCCTCGGAGCATGCGAGGGGCGTAGCGTGGTGGTAGAGCGACCACCTTGGCAGTCCCCTGCGTGAGAGCAGCTCTCGCAACGACATCGCCCACAAGTGGTGACTATTGTCGCTTCTGCCGCATCTGTTGCAGCGGCGTGGAATCCTTCCCACACCGAGCGTGATACATCTGTTTGCGCAGGCATTTAACCTCTATGTCTGTTCCCCCCTCTGCTGCTGCCGCTGCATGTGCCGCTGCCAGTGCCGCTGCCGCTGCCGCTGCAAATCTGCATAGAGATGTGTGGGGAGGGACACCTCATCTCAGGGGAAATGGTGTTGGGGAGAGTGAAGGTGAATGACGTGAAAGTCGCTGAGGGAAGGCGCGGATTGAGGGACAAGTGGAAGGAGAGAGGAGGGCCTGAGACTGGGCAGTAAGAGGAAGCGATGTAAGGTTCCGTTGACTTGAGGGTCCCTGTGCACTATGTGACCGAGTGCCACCATGTCGCCGGTGGGACTGGGAGACTCGAGTGTCCATATCGCCGCTGACCGCCTCCGCAACGCACTCTCCCACCCAGGCACCACCGTTACTTACGTGGACGTCGGACAGGAGGTGTGGTTTCATCTCCAAAAGCGCGGATGGCTGCGCGGCATCGTGCACGCCCTGGACCGCAAGACGGTGTACATCCGCCGAGAAGGCGCCCTCTTCTCTTTCCACGAGGCCCGCACCAAGCCCTAAGTCGACTGCTCAACCCCGCGCCGCCCACCCGCGGACCCACCACCTGCCACCCATCCCACGCCCATCCGCGCGCGCACGCGCGCGCTCACCTTGCCGGATCAAGTACCCGCAGCTGCCCGAGTCTTCACGACGCACCCCGTCGAGCCCGTGTCCCACCACCACCCCCGCTGGGATGCCGCGAAAAAGAAGGAGATCGACGTCTTTCGCGCCATGGGCTGCATGCACACCGTGCCCGCCTCCAAGGTACCGAAAGGGACGCTGTAAGGACTTCCCCCCTAATCCCATGCCTCATACATAAGGGATAATATCTGGTACCTCTCCTTACAGATCCTGCCGAACCAACTCCTGGCAACATGGATCAATTCCTTGTATTGTGAGGCAAGACGCGGTGTACCTTCCAGACTCAAGATGAGTCAGCCGCTGTCTCACGGTGTCTGCTGGCCGCACGACAGCAGCCATCGACAACCCATCATGGCCTGTCGAAAGGCGCCACCGTCAGCACCCATGACGAGCCACATCTGCCACAGCTGGCGAGTCCGTTAGAATGTCCTCGCTGCAGCATTGCAGCGATGTGACTGGCTAGCCGGCTGGCAGATTCGGTCGACTCTATCGAACCGTGCTTACACGCCTCCTGGACCTTCGGACCGACTGGCGTCTGGGGCCGGCTGAGACGGCGCACTAGGCGCCGCACGCCGGACCCCTTCGTTTGGGGCAAACTGGTGCTGCATTCCTTTAGTGCGCACGCCTGCCCATGCTTTGTTCTGAGAGCGATGCTTTGTTTCTGGGCCGTTTTGTGCCTACCGGCGGCGCGACGGGGGAACGCATGCTTTGGGGCACCTCGAGTGCCCCGACGCGAGTATATAGTGCGTGGGTGTCGGCGCCACCGGGGAAGACCGGACGGGCAACCACAGACACAGACCAAAGACGACCTTCACCCTTTGACCCCCCCTCGATCACCACCGACGTCGCGCCGTCCTCTTCCCCAGACCCCCCACCGTCACCACCCCCGCCCTCTTCCCCGCATCCTGTCGCCCTATTGGCTGGCACGGGAGGCTGACCCCATTACGAGTACGTTGAGGGCTGCCCGAGTGTGGGTGGTTCCTCACAGGCGGCCGCAGCCGCGGCCGCCGCAGCAGGGGGGAGGGACGACGGTAAGAAAGCCAACGAGAGGACATGCGAAGTACGACGGTCGTCGACGTCGCTGGCGCCCACCGGCCAGTAGCGCCCGCCAGGAAGAGCAACATCCGCGAGCGCAAACCCGCGTACACACATCACGATTCTACGCGCAGCCCAGGTCGTGGCATGTGCAGACAGCGCCGCGAAACAAATCCATGGAATGACTTCTTTCAACGTGGTCTTCATCTCTAGTAATATTTGCAATATTTTCCAATATTGTGGCGAGCACTCTGGTGTCCGAGGGACCAATCAGAACGCCGCATTCTCCTCAATTTCACGCGACTGAGTTCGGAGCTTCCGAACTGTGTCCCCATACACGCCTTGTATGGGAAAATCGAGTCGGAAACCCAACCTCGTTCCGAATTTTATCCGATCGAAGACGAATGTACTTACAATAATCTCCAGAGGCGACGACAGCCATCCTTTCCCCTTGATCCCGTTCCCAGACGTTGTCGGACGCAGTCGTGACGTTCCCACGTTGTCCAAAAGATCAACGTGGCACATAATATTCTTAGCTTTAATAATATGGTCTGGGAAAGCCTGTCGTTGGACGCGTCCAAATGAAAACCCAGGCAGCACACCTTAAGTAGGTGTGGCCAGTGGTGGTGGCGGCGGGGGCGGCGGGGGCGGCGTGGGGGCGGGGGGGGGGGCGCTCGCGGCTGCCGGCACCCGCCCGCGACTGCTGCCGCTGCCGCTGCCGAAACGGCCGCACCTGGCGGCGGCGGGCGCTGTCGCGCGCCCCGCTTCCCCCGTCTCCCCCCCGTCCCCTACTCACGTGTCGAGTGCATGTACCCACATACGCTGCGTGTCTCCGCCGTTGAGAGGCTGGCCTGCCCCGCGTGGCGCCGGCGGCGCTGGGCGCCGTCGCCTTGGCGGTCGCGTCACACCCGCGCATGGCCCCCGTGCTGGTCGCGACGCGGCGGACCGGCGACGGCGGCGGCAGCGGCGGCGGCGGCGGCGGCGGCGGCGGCGGCGCGGCGGCGGCGCGGCGGCGGCGGTGGCGGCGGCGGCGGCGGCAGTGCCGTCACCCCCTGGTCGACTGGGCCATGTGGGCGGCCGTGGCGGGCGGACGGAGCGGGCAGGGGGCGGCGGCTTTGGTGGCTGCAGCTGCCACGGTCACTGCCCTGTTGGGCACCCCGCAGCCCGGCAGGGCGGCTGCGCTGGCGGCTGCCGCCCCCCCCGGCGGCCGCCCTCCGCGCCGCCAACGGGGGGGGGGGTGCGGCGGGTACTGCAGGCGGTCGCCACCGCGCTGGTCAGCGGGGTGGTGGCGACCGCCCCGCCTGCCGGTGGCGGCAGCAACGTCGAAAGTGGCGGGTGTGACGTCACCGGCGGCGGTGGTGGTGCGGGTGGTGGTGTGGATGGGCGTGGCGCACCGTGCTCCCGGCTGGTGGTCGACGCCGCCGCCGCCGCCGCCACGGGCCACGTGTGGGCGGCCGTCTCCACGTCGGTGTGGGCCAAGCCGGCCGCCACCGCCGCCGCCACTGCCGCCACTGACGCCGACGGTGGCGACGGCGCTGCCGAAGCGCCGCGCGCGCGGTGCTGGACTGGCTCACTGCTGTGCGGGTGACGCCCCTCCCCTGGCGCCTTCCCCGTCGCTTCCGCCGCCGCTGCCGCCCGCCGCTCCCTTGCGGGCGCGGCACTGGCGATGGTGGCTGGCGTGCCTGGCCTTCGGGCCGCCGATGCCGTCGCGCTGGTGCGGGCTGCGGCGGCGGCGGGTTGGGCACCTGTCAGCCTGTGTCCGCTGTGACCATCCGTCCCTACACCAGGGGTATGGTTAGGGGCCCAGGCAGCATGGCTGGACAGCTTCCCCCAAGGCTCCTTCTAGGGAGCTGCGCCGGCGGCCCGTCCATTGGCTGCGCCCGCCCCGCCTACCGGCACCCGCCGTTGGCCAGGCACCGTCCACGTGCCGGCAGGCGGTGTGCGACAGGTGGTACGCTGTCGCTGCCCTACCCCCTGCTGCGCCCAGCCCTGCTGTTGTACCCCCTCCCCGCTGCTGCCGCGCGGCAGGCAGGGCCGTTCCGCGTCGGCGGCAGCCGACGGGAGGGACTGTACTGGACAGGGGGGCGCGGGCACGCCCCGCCTGCCGGCCGTCATCGGCCAAAGCGGTATGGCCCCGCGGTCCTTGCGCCTGAGCTGCCCCGCCTGCTTTTGGCGGCTGTCGACCGCGCGCCGTGCCCCCCGCGGGGGCCTCAGCCATACGGATGCCCGGTGTGGGGGGACACGCCCCGGTGCTGCGCCCTTGTGACGCACCCCCCTTTTCCTACTTCGTGCTCCTGCCTAAATAATGTTCTTCTCTCACCCTCGTGCCGCCCCCTAAGAACGCCCACCACGGCCACTGACCACCCCAGCCAGTCCCTCACCCCTACCCCCCCCCCCCCCCCCCCCGCCCTTCCGCCCCCCCGCCGCCGCCGCCGCCGCCGCCGCACCGCCCCTTCATGTACCGTACGTGAGCACCTGGTCCACCGCCACCCCCGTTGCGGTGAACAGTTCCCCCCCCGGCCACCGCACCGCCACCAGCCGCACGTCCACGGGGGAGGCGCCCAGCCCAAAGTGCGCCACGTTGAGGAGGCTCGCACTAAACGTGGAGCCGCTCGTGCCGATGCGCCGCCGCTGCAGCCGCCCTGCCCCGTCGACAATCGTCACCGTCGCGCCCATGTTGCACGCGTTGGTCGACGGCGACCGCCCGACGCGGACGCCAAGGAAGTGGTTGGTCGCCGCCCCGCCGGTGCGGGCGTTGCGGTAGAGGGACCAGCTGCCGGCGAGGGCGGCAAAGGTGAAGTCCCCATTGGCGACAACCAGGTCCAGCGCCCCGTCGCCGGTCAAGTCGGCAGCAATGGCATTGTCCCCCCGCCCATTGTCGGGCGTCGTTGTCGCGCCGTGGGTGGTGCTGACCGTAAATGTGCCGTCGCCACCATTGTTCCACAGGATGTAGTCGGGCTCACGGGGCGCCTCGTGGCGCACCACAAAGATGTCCTCCCACCCGTCATTGTCGAGGTCCCCCACCGTCACGCCCTGATTGTCCCCCCCCTGCGGGATGCCCGACAGGACACTCACGTCTATGAACCGGCCGGCCCCATCGTTGCGGAGCAGCATGTCCGGCTGGTCACCCCGGGCAATGTACAGGTCCGTCCAGCCGTCGTTATCGTAGTCGAGCGCCGCAACCGCAAACGCGGGGGCCACCTTGCCCCTGCCAATGCGGTTTAACCACCGGGGTTCTTCCACAAAGCGCACCTCCCCGCCGCCAGCCGCGGTGTAGATGCGGAAAAAGGGAAACATAATGAGCTCAGGGAGGCCGTCACCATCCAGGTCTGTCACCAGCACCCGCTCCACCGGGAGGTCGCCCAGGCCCGCCGCGTCCGCCACAGGGGTGTGCCTGCCGCCCACGCCGTTTGCAAAGGCCAGCTGCAGGTTGCCGCCGTCCAAGACGGGATCCCCTCCTAGGGTGGTACCCTTAAAGTTGATGACAAGCACGTCTGGAGTGCCGTCGCCGTTGACGTCTGTAAAGCGGGGCGCCCGCCCCCGTCGTCGTGGCGAGCGCAGGCCAGCAGGGGTAGTCACATTTAAAAACGACCCCCCACGCAGGGACAGCAGCTCCACTGCGGCGGGGAGTTCCCCGTTGGCACCCCCCCGGGTGAGTAGGACCTCTGGGAGGCCGTCGAGATCGGCGTCACCAACCGCAAGGCCGTGGACGTCTTCAAGAGAGGGGAGCAAGTTCGGGCCGCGGGTAAACGAGCCGGTGCCGTCATTGGTGTAGTACCACACGAGCTGCGAGTCGTGGTTGGGAAGGATAAGGTCGTACGGGCCGAGGCTATTGGCCAGCGGCGCCACCACGGGACCCCCGTACGACAGCTGCCGTGTCGTCGGTATGCCTGAAGCGGCGGTAGCGTCAAAAAAGGTGGTGTCTGCCGCCGCCGAGTGGGGGGCGGTCACCGTCACGACCGCCGCCGCTGCTACCACCATGGCCACCACGGCCGCCACGGGCCGGGGGACCATGGCGGGAGGCCAACCACTGCGCCTCATGCCGACAGCCGCACTTGCTTCCCACCGTGTGGGCTTGGGGGGGGGAGGGTGGATGGAAATCATGAATGAGGGGGAAGTACATGGAGGAGTCGGACGGGATGGGACAGATGGGCGACGGCAGGGACTGCTGCCAACGGGGTAGTCGAGACAGCACGCTGCGGCGACGGGGCGTGCTCGGGACTGCTGCATCAGCGGACGCGACTTTTACCTGCTGATGGGCGCAGGCAGCGTCCAATGGCCGTCGGAACGTCGACGCGCGCCTCAGTTGTTGTGTCGAGCGCCACGGGCGGCGGTTCTGGGGATGGAGTTGCAAGTGAAGCTCTGCCACGGCCCAGCGACCACACTTACTCTCCAGGTGCCCGGAGTCACTGGGACCCCTGACCAGATCGGTGCCAGTCGGTTACCAGACGCACGCGAGACAGCATCTCGTCGGCCGAGCGGATCCAGTGGGACGCTTCGTGTCGCCTCTCGAGATAGCTGCCTGTGCAGTGGTGCTAAAACCGGGATCCACCACAAGCCTGTTTCTAGCCGGAAAAGCTTGTGCGCGGATTGTAAAGTGGCCCCCTGAACCCCCCTCCACACCAGGGATGGCAAAAAGGAAACTTTTATCTCGGCTTTAATTAATTTATAGTATACTTAAACATTTCGATTTCACTATATGAACTATTCATCACATGACCGTACTTAAACAAATCTTGACGACATATGTCTGGCATTGAATACCAACTATCGCTGCCGCAACAAACGCTTTTGTCTTCGGCGCGGCTCCTGGCCACGCTTACCGTCGCTATCCGGGATGCACAAGGCGGTTTTGCATAAGTGCCGTCCCCATCGACGAGGTGACTTGCACGCGTCCAAGCTGAGCTCGCTGAATGACCCGGGTTCCCCCTTTCAAATCCCGGCGGTGTCCGCCACCCTGATGGTAGAATTGTTCAGATGTGACATCAATTACTCACTCAAGTATTCCATAGATTAATCAAAGGGCCGTTCCTGCTATTTGATTAATCTGTAAATTAATAATAAATTAATGAATTTTAGTATAATGTATACAATTTATTGCTGCCACACCTACTCGACACCCCCATACAGGCCTTTTTTCTTCTTCTATGTTTTTCAAGGCTTGTGCAATTCCCCTCAAGGTCCATTCGATATAGCCAGTCACTTGGAAAATGATTTCTCTCTCGGCCGCATCCCATGGGCTGCAGCTCTTACTTGGTCAGAATGATCCCCATCGCGCTCCGGGCCAGAGATAAAAAAATCAGGACCCAAGACCATGTTTTTGCGCCTGTGTGCACGCCCGAAGCGCTCTGCGGGGTTCTCTGGGCCCTCCGGTGCGATCCGGACGCGCCGGGTCCGAACGCCGATTGACATCATACTGGCCAACATTCGCTTTTGGCCGAACAGGGGTTACATGATGACCGATTCCACATCCGATCAGGAGTTGGAGCAGTGACTACCGTATCAATTCCATAATCCCGCCGCGCATGGCCACCGGGTTAGCGATGGATTTGGCATTGCCCGCGGCGCGCTCCCCCTCAAAGAACCGACGGACGTTGTCCAGGAGGGTGGCCGTCTCCTTTGTCAAATGGTAGAAGGCGCGGCGCCGACGTGACGGGCCACCACCAGCGGCAATCTGTCCCGCAGACGACATGGTGGTGGGCGCAGCTTGCGGGGGCAGAGGGAATAGGGGGGGGGGAGGTGGTAGTGTACAGTTCGCGGTGCAACCGCCGTGCAAGAGCGCCAGTCGACGATGGGCGAAGCGCAGAGGGTTGTCTGCAGACACGACAGCGCTTCACAATAACATTTCTCAGTCCACAATTTTTTTTCGTGTCATTGTGCTTTTAGGTGGCCCCCGTAGCCGATTTTCTGTCGGATCTGGTGGAGAAGAACAACAAGCCGTGCGTTATTCTCTGTCTCAACAGAGAAGCAAGATAACGTGAAACGATAATAGAACCTACTCTGCCGTGACCCCTAGGCGACTAACGCACGGCGAGCCGTACAAGTGCAACTAAAAAGTCGGAAGAACGGACGAGTTGCTGATATATGCGACTGGTATGCGCGGCGGTCCTGCCTATGAACGGAGTGTTTTATTTTTGAGCGTACGGAACCATGGCCAAAAAGACAGATAAAAAGTGCTTAATGATGCCCATGAGCACTGTACTCGAGAAAAAAGGAACCTGGCGGCTCCCGTGATGCACTGTGATATGCGGGGGGTATGAAGTTGGGTCTCCTCAGGTGACTAGCTATATGCAATGGACCTTTAGACGTCGCCCCCACACAATTATGATGGTATGACAAGACGTGCAGCGACGGTGCGTACCAGAATATGTAAGAAAAATTGTGTTCGTACGTCTTCCAGGACCATTCAACAACACACTTGTCGAGCCTCAAGGAAGAAAACAAGAAAAAAACGGCCTGTATGGGGGTGTGGAGGGGGGTTCAGGGGCCACTTGACAAGCCGCGCACAAGCTTTTCCGGCGAGAGACAGGCTCGTGGTGGATCCGGTGTTAGCACAACTGCGCTATGTCATGCCTCTCGCTCCAGCCCGGCCAGAGCAGCTCGCTCGTCTACTTCTGGGGACACACATGTGGCAAGACGAGTTTTTTTTTCTTACTAGGGATGCTTTTGATTCTTGATTGGCGCTTCACAGACTGTATGAAAATTTCAAAATGTTCGACTGTTCTTAGTTCGCCAAGGTGCGAGGTAGTGGAGAGGGCGAATTAGGACTGTATTTGGGCCCCGTCGCCGGTGGGCGGCGGTACATTGGAACGGGATCAGCCCGGACCGGTGCATCGCTGGGGATCTCACTCGCGCTGCCCTGTCTTACTCGGGCGGTCTGGGTGAAGCAGTCCGCATTGGGCGCCTTGGGGCGCCCTGGCCGCGTGTCTGGCTCGGCCGGTTTTCTCTTACTGGCTCCACGCTGGGCCCGTCTTGCTTCTTCTCCCACCTCCTCTCTGCTAATCTCCACTCCCTATCTCCTTCCTTTGCTCCCTCCCCCCCCCCCCCCCCTCTTATTTCCCTTCCTTCTCGCCTTCTGTTGGCCGTCATGTCGTCGTCTGAATCGGAGTACACTCCTCCCATCCCTGGTGACGTGCCCTCGGTATCCCGGAAGCTGTTTCCGGCACCCGACGCTTTATTGAACGAGAAGATCATCCATGCGGCTGAAAAGCATGGCAACGGTGTACTTCTCGCGCGGAATGAGTCCAGGCGGGCGGACCTGCTTCGTGCTGAGACCACTCGTCTTCAGAGTCTCTACGCGGAAACCACGGCCCCAGGTGAGCAAATCCGGCGCCTGCTGACGCGCGCGGCATTGGCAACGCTCCGAGTACCAGTCCCGGATTGAGCTCTTCCTGGCGGGCGCTACTGGCCGGTGGGCGCCAGCGACGTCGACGACCGTCGTACTTCGCACGTCCCGTCGTTGGCTTTCTTACCGGCGTCCCTCCCCCCTGCTGCGGCGGCCGCGGCTGCGGCCGCCTGTGAGGAACCACCCACACTTGGGCAGCCCTCAACGTACTCGCAATGTTGTCAGCCACCCGTGCCAGCCTATAGGGTGACAGAATGCGGGGAAGAGGGTGGAGGTGGTGACGGTGGTGGGTCTGGGCAAGAGGACGGCGCGACGTCGGTGGTGATCGAGGGGGGTTCAAAGGGTGAAGGTCGTCTTTGGTCTGTGTCTGTGGTTGCCCGTCCGGTCTTCCCCGGTGGCGCCGACACACACGCACTATATACTAGCGTCGGGGCACCCGAGGTGCCCCAAAGCATGCGTTTCCCCGTCGCGCCGCAGGTAGGCGCAAAACGGCCCAGAAACAAAGCATGGCTCTCATAAAAAGCATGGGGGGGCGTGCGCACTAAAGGAGGGCAGCCCCAGTTTGCCCCAAACGAAGGGGTCCGGCGTGCGGCGCATAGTGCGCCGCCCCAGCCGGCCCCAGACGCCAGTAGGTTCGAAGGTCCGAGAAGCGTGTAAGCACCATTCGATCGAGTCGACCGAATCAGCCAGCCGGCTAGCCAGTCACATCGCTGCAATGCTGCGGCGAGGACACTCTAACGGACTTGCCTGCTGTGGCAGATGTGGCTCGTCATGGGTGCTGACGGTGGCGCCTTTCGACAGGCCATGATGGGCTGTCGATGGCTGCTGTCGTGCGGCCGGCAGACACCGAGAGACAGCGGCTGACTCATCTTGAGTCTGGAAGGTACACCGCGTCATGCCCCACAATACAAGGAGTTGATCCATGTTGCCAGGAGTTGGTTCGGCGGGCTCTGTAAGGAGCGGTCCCAGATATTATCCCTTCGGTATTAGGCATGGGATTAGGGGGGAAGTCCTTACATCGCCGTATCCATGTCAGCTGCGCTCCCTCTACGCCCGTCTCGCGATGCAGACGACGATTCAGCACCTCTCTCACCTGCTGCTGTAGAGCCTCCTGATGTGGACAGCGACTTTACGGAGGCAGGCGTTGCCGCAATCAATTGCAACTTGGAACCTCTCCGTGCCCCACATCCACACATGTTCGGTGCTTTGTCTGACGTCGACTGCCTATGGGAGTCGGACGCAAAGATGTACCTCCGTCGTTTACGCACGGAACTACCTTGTATTTCCACGCAACGCGCGCGTAACGTCCGTGCCAATGTCGCAACGGGCGGTGCGCCCTATGGTGGTCCGCACGGCCTGCCTGGTCGATTCCCTGCAAGACGGGCCTGTTACTCAAGTCCCTCATCATCGCGAGTCGGTGGTCAAGCCTCGGCCCATCCAAGGGCACGTTCTGCTTACGGTGTCCATATTGGTTGCCGTGCGTACACGGACTCGGCGGGCCTTGACCCCGTTTCCCCCCTTGCCGCCCGTCTGGCATTACGGCGGCGACGTTGGCGGTGGCCGATGCGGGCCGAAGGCTCTTCTCGAGGGTCCACGTGGGCCGGTAGTGGTGGTCGCTGGAGTCCGTCCGGCCCTGGTCTTGGTGGCATGCCTTGAGGTTGCTCTTTGGACGGGTGGCCATGGCCCTGAGGCGGGCGGTGTGGGCCCATGGCCGGGTGGTCCTGGCCTCGGCGGCGGAGGCAGTGGCGGCGGTGGTCGCGCAACTCATCCTGCGCCGATATCTCCCGCCCCAGGCATCGGTCGCCACCTTGTCCTGCCCTCTGTCCTGGTTCCCGCCTCGGGAGGTCCAGAGGGTTTCTCCACCCACCAGCGCCGAGCATGGGTGTGGCTGCACACGTGCAGCCCCCCTCCTTCCCTGCCATGTTGGCGCGCTCCTTCTGGCCCTAACGGGCCTGGTGGCTGAGACTGCCTAGCAGGTTCCGCAGAAGAACCTTGCACGCGTGGAAGTGGGACTATGACGGCGTACATCGTCAAGTCTTAGACCGCGGACTCCCGTTGTGTGCAAGCCGGCGCGACTATGCTGGATCAGTATCTCGGTGGCCTGTTCGGTCGCAACGCCGGTCTCTCCCATGAGCAGCAGGTAGTAGCCAAGGACACCGCTGGCTCCTCGACCGCTGTACTAACCAACCCTGCGATGACGGAAATTGCTGCTGCACTGACGCGCCTGCTTGGCCACGTCCTTCCCCCTCAACACCGACCCAAATGCCAACCATCACGCTGATGGCTGCGGTGTTGGCATGTCAGGTGGCGGCCGCAATCCCATCACGTGTCAGCCGCATTTCTGGGGTAAGACGGGCTCTGAGTGTCATGGCCTGATAGTGTTGACACGGCCCGATGGTGTAAGGGATTGAGTTTTATTGAGTTGTATTGTGTTGTTCCACTTGCGCGTGGGGCGGTGCCCGCGGGAGCATCCCTGGCCGGGCACTGCAGGTAGGCGCGACCAACACGGCGGAGTGGGAACAGGGGGGCACCTCGACAGTACAAGACGGCGGGTAGCGAGCGCCGAGTGGACCCCAAGGGATAAAGTGCGCGTGTTTGCTCAACAGGTTATTGGCCCAGGTTGCGCGAGATCCCCACGCTCGCGGTGCTACTCGTTCACACGCTGCCCCTCTCCAGACGCTGCCACGGCCTCTGGGCGCGTCCTTCTCCTGCCTGAGCTTGCCGAGATGGAGGGGCTGATGGCCGATGCGGAGGACCGGTCGTACCGCCGGGTGCCCAACCTGGACGAGGATTACAACACGTGGGCTCTACTTTTCAAAGCCTACCTCGTCACCAAGGACCTGTCACAACCGATAGAGAAGTCGCTGCCGCCCGAGGGAGAGGCGGCCGCGCTGCAGCAATACAACCAGAAGGACAGGAAAGCGCTGGCAGAGATCATACTTAGCGTCAAGATCCAGCACCTACCCACGCTGGCGGAGGCTGGGACGGCCCGCCAAGCCTGGGGCGCGCTGGAGGCGGCGTTTTAGATTGAAAACAGCGCGCGTAAGGTCCAGCTGACGCGTGAACCCGCCACCCTGCGAATGGACGATGGCGAGGCGCTCATAACCTACGTTGGCCGAGCCAAGACTCTGCGAGCAGAGCTTGCCGGCGCCGGTCACCCAATCGGCGAGGACACGGCGGTTATGCACGTGCTGGCCGGCCGGCCCTCGGCGTACAAGACGGTCACTACTGTGCTGATGGCGGCGGGGGTCTCCCTCCAGTGGGACGAGCTGCTCCCAGCACTGCTACCCGCCGAAATGGAGCAGAAGGAGACGGCCCACAAGGGCGCGGGGAGCCGTCCATTGCGTATGGCGCCTATCATCCGGTTTGCAGTGGCGGTGGTGGCCGAAGAGACTCGCGCGGCTCAACCTCAGCAGGCGCCAAGCAGCTGCTATGCTGGTATTGCAGCAAGCCGGGCCATCGCCGTCACGAGTGCCGCAAATGGGTGGCAGACAAGAAGCGGCGGAGCGGGGGCGGCGGCGGCCATGGTCAATGCCCTGACGACGTTTCGTCTGGGGCGGTGGCGTTCACCGCCACTGTAAAGGACGCGCGCCCTCCTATGGCAGGTCAAGCCGACGCGTCCAGCCAATCCGGGTCGCGTACCTACTCGAGTCACATTTGGATAATTGACTCCGGCGCCAGTCTTCACATGACAAACAATTCTTCCCAATTGGTCAACATCTCGACGGACGGGCTCCGTGTGACGCTGGCGAACGGGGAGACGGCCGCGGCTATGGGCAAGGGGTCCCTGCGCGTGTCTCCCCAGACGGGTATTCCGGTCACCCTTGAGGAGGTGCTCTACGTGCCCAGCCTGGCGGACAACTTGCTGTCCGTGAGGGCAGTGACTCGGCGCGGGGGCTCGGTCGAATTTATCGGCGATGCCTGTGCGGTGCACATATCCGCCCGTATGGCGATGATGGCGACCCCCAACAGCCGCAAGCAGTACGAGGTCGTTATGCAGGAGACGCCGGCGGCCGCCGTGGCCTATGGTCAGGCGTCCAGCGAGGTGGCGCGCCTCTGGCACAGGCGATACTGTCACCTGAGTGCCACCAACCTCCGCATCGTAAGTAACCTCTTCAAGGGCATGGCGCCATTGCAGGCCACCGACGTCGCGTCTACAGAGGGGGCACTGTGCCACCCGTGCATCGTGGGGCGGATGCACGCCGAGTCGTTCCGCGCCAAGGACGCCGCCACGGGCAAGCTCGAGCTGGTCCACATGGATCTCGTTGGGCCCCTCCCGGACTCGCTGGGCAAGGCCCGCCACTTTGTCGCCGTTCTGGATGACGCGACGGAGCTGGTTGTGGTCTCTACGCTGAAGGCCAAGAGCGAAGCTGGAAAGGTCTGGATCACCCAGCTGGAGCTACAGGCTGGGGCACGGGTGAAGCGTGTGCGGTGCGAAGGTGCTGGGGAGCTGATATCCGCGGACATGCGGGCGTTTCACGCCCGGCGGGGGATCCGCCTTGAGCTGACGGCGGCACACACCCCGCAGCAGAATGTGAAGGCCGAGCGCCTCAACCGGACCCTAATGGAGCGAGTACGCTCCATATCAGCGGAGGCCGGACTCTGCGAGGAGCTGTGGGCGGAGGCATTCATGGCGGTCGTCTACACATGCAACCGCGCGCACACAAGTGACGGGAAGGCTACGCCACACGAGCGCTTTTATGGGAAAAAGCCGGACGTTGCCTGCCTCCGCGTCTGGGGGAGCCTCGCGTATGCGCTGAAACCCACGGGCCAGCAGCGAAAGCTGCAGCCGAAAACAATGCTCGGGCGCATGGTCGGCTACGTTGCTGGGGGACAAGCGTACCGTGTCTACAACCCCGCGTCGCGCAAGGTGGTGGTGCGCCGGAATGTTGTTGTGGACGAAACGCTGCGCGCACGGGGGGGTACGAGTTCCCCACCGTCCATCTTGGCTCCTGACAGCGGCGCAGATTCGACAACTGAAACCGACTACACATCGAACACCACCACGGAGACGCCTGACAGCTCTTCGAGCCAACTCGAGAGCCCCCGATCAACTCCAAGCGAACCTGCGCCGGTCGACCAAGTCCCGGAAACTTCATCATCGGACCCTACACGTGGCGAGCCGAATACCTCAATGTTTGGTGACGGGCGCTACCCGATGCGGTCGCGGCGCCCCAAGCGCTTCTTTGACGACGAGCAGGGGTCAGCCAGCCAAGCAACCATAACGGCTTTTACCAGTGAAGCCCTGCGCACCATACCAACCACAGTCAAGGAGGCTATGGCACGGCCCGACGCCCACCTGTGGCTCGAGGCCATGCAGGATGAGCTGCGGTCGCTGGCAGAAATCAACGCGTGGGAGCTCACGGATCTCCCGCCGGGGGCCAAGCTGACCGGTAGCCGCTGGGTATTTGACCTGAAGCGTGACGCGGCCGGCAATGTGGTGCGCTACAAGGCGCATTTTGTTTTCCGCGGCTTCTCACAGAAGCCCGGCGTCGACTACGACGAGGTCTGGGCGCCCACGCCGGCGAGGGCGACCGTGCGCGCTGTCCTTGACCTCGCGGCCGCGAGGAACATGGAGATCCACTGCCTGGACATCGAGACCGCCTACCTCAACGCCATAATGGACAAGGACGTGTACGTGGAGAAGCCGGAGGGCGATGCGGTGGGCGGCAAGAAGCTGGTATGGCACATCCTCCGAGCCTTGTACGGGTGCAAGCAGGCTAGCCGCCTGTGGGGTAGCCACTTTGCCACCACGCTGGTCAACGCGGGTGCGGTTCGCTCAGCTACGGACCCCTGCCTCTTTGTCTGGAGCCACGCGGTCCACGGCGTACTTTTCATTCTGGTACACGTGGACGATGTACTGCTGTCAGCCAAGGATCGGGCCTGAATCAAGACAGTTAAGGACGTCATCACATCGGCTTACACCATCCGCGACCTAGGGGAGGTGAGGGACTTCCTACGTATGCGCATCACCCATGACCTGGCGGCGCGCACCCTCACGCTGGCGAGCCCAGGCTACGCCCGCGCCTTGGTCGTGGCGCACGGGCTGGGCAGCGCCAACTCGGCCAAGGTGCCCATGGCCCCCGGCGTGGTGCTGGCCTGCACAGGGGCCGAGCTCCAGGACGAGGGCGGGCCCGCGTACGCGGAGCTAGTGGGGGGCCTGCTATATCTGGCCACCACCACGCGCCCAGACATCGCCTTTGCTGCTGGCGTGCTGTCGCGTTACATGCATGCACCAGAGGGCGGGCTCTGGCGCGCCGCCAAATAAGTGCTGCGGTATCTCGCCGGCACGCTCGACATGGGTCTCTGCTTTGGCGGGGGGGGGGGATCTGGAGGCGTGCTGCGACGCGAACTTCGCGGCCGACAGGGAAACGCGCCGGTCCACGACGGGTTGGCTGTTCTGTTGGAACGGCGCCGCGGTGTCCTGGTGCAGCCGGCGGCAGCAGACGGTGTCGACCTCCACGGCAGAGGCGGAGTATATCGCCGCTGCAGCGGTCACAAAGGAAGCCCTGTGGTTCTGCAAGCTGCTGGTTGACCTGGGGGAGCCTCTCACGAAAATCAAGATCGGGGAGGACAACAATGCCTGCCTGGCCATGGTGTCCAACCCGGAGGGCACCGGGCGGGCCAAGCACATTGATATCGCACACCACATGGCGCGGGACCGTGTTGCACGCAGGGAGGTGGCCTTCTACCGCCTTCCGACGACGGAGATGGCCGCCGACGGCTTCACCAAGCCGCTGCCTGTGGCCGCCTTTGCCGCGTGCCGCTCCCGCGTCGGCGTACGAGCCCACCGGAACGCGACGCGAGCGTGAAGGGCTGGGATACGGCCGTGGGGGAGTGTTGGCATGCCAGGTGGCGGCCGCAATCCCATCACGTGTCAGCCGCATTGCTGGGGTAAGTCGGGCTTTGAGTGTCATGGCCTGATAGTATTGACACGGCTCTCCAAACTGCGTTTGGGGTTATTGAGTACGAGTACGACACACCCTACATTCAGACCAACTGCATCACCGTTCCTCTCGCTCAAACCCTACCGGCCATCGAATGCTGAACTTGTCGCCACGGTCTCCTAGTGGCTCTGCCCTGGTAGTTGCTGCCCGCTCAGCCCATGTGTGATGGTGTGCTGGCGGGGTGGGACGCAGGCACCCCCAGCGAAGCGACTCCCGTGAGCGCCCTCGCCGCTTACAGCAACGGCCGGGCCTTCCCCGACGAGGCAGGCCAGTCAACAAGGTTGTTCCTGCAGCCGTCCTCTCACAAAATGTGCACTCACAAGACGCCACCATGACGCCAATAAGACGCGTCAACAAGAGCCTTCGAGAAACTTCCAAGCATCCATGCAGTTTCTGGTCTGGCGAGTCATTTATCAGGTTAAAGCATGAAAGTATCTTGATTCATGATCCGGAGACTGCTCTACATATCTACTGTGCGTCGCGTAAAAAGTAGACGTGCACGGGTCGTGCAGTGTGGGTTTGATTGGTCAAGTGACCGATATTTGACATGATCACGACACAAGCACGTCCTTTTTTTACGAGACGCACTTTAGCATTCTCGCCGCGGTCTTGTGTGCTGGACTCGTGTGGCAAGTCGAAAGAAACCCTCGCTCCGAGAGGGCGATCAGAAGTTCTCTGTGAAGTCGGAGAATAACAGCAGTCGTGGCTTGACACGTCAGCGATGACGCCTCATCGTCGCCCGTCCTCGCCCGCGTTCCCCACTCGGTCGTATTGTTGCCCTTTCCTCAAGAAGAGGCCAACAAGTGCCCAAGAAGAGCCCGCACCCCCTCCTTCTGATTGGCTGACTCTATTTCAGAGAGGGGCGCTTTTTCCAGCCCCGGACTCGACCAATGAGAGCGAAGCCCAAGGGCGTCTTTCTGAATCGCCCTTCAACAAGCTGCCATCAACAGCCCCCCTCAGAGAGGCCGTCAGGGCACCCCCGCGACAAGACGCCCAAGAAACCAACAAGTGCCCCGAGCCTCACCCAAATTTGCCAGACGTGCGCCCAGCCATTGCGACATGCAAGAAGCGTTCTTGAGGGGCACGCTGCATGAGCGGATCGAAAAACAGTGGGCACGGCCCAGAGGCAAGACGGCATCATTCGGGATACCGTTGAATGCGTGAATGGGTTGACGCCCTGGGAAGACAGGGCTTCCTGGCAATCTGAGGGAGACTCAAGTTCTGGAGCGCCCCCCTGAGAAAGAATCGATTGGAGGATGGGATCTCGAGTGTTGGATGTATGCGCCCTCGGCGAGCATTAGACAAGATTTGACTGGCCTGACAAAACTCGGTCACATTGGCTTTGAGCACACGAGTCTGCTCAGTCTGGGAACCGCCTCCCTCGGTGCTCCGCGGTGGGGAGAGGAGCCCTGCCAGCAATACTCATCAGGAGTCTATTCCTTTGTGATGCTTTTCTATAAAATGCCCGGACACCGTGCTGCGGCGTTTCTCATGTCGGATGTGGACCACTAAACTCGATTGCAACACGTATACAGTTCGGCCAATAAAAAGCCAGGGCGTCCTCGGCCCGGGGAGTGACACGCGTCTGTCTCTCATGGTCGTTCACAATCCCAGCGGGCAATCCGATTGTGTGAAAGCGACCAAGGTGTCTGCAGTCATCTGCTGCCCATTGCCAGAGCACAGAAGCCGCGATCCGTGGTTTGCGGCACGGCTCGAAGAACTTTGACCTCCTCACACAAATTCTCTTACTCTTGACTTCAGTCGTCTTCACGGGTCGCATCCACTAAAAGCATGGCTTGATCATAAGGCGCAGCAGGTAACTCCGCACTTGAATGCGCAATTTAGCAATCTCAGTACTCGGTGCGCACTGTCATTGAGGGGCATCGACGTATACGGCTTTGGTGGCCTCAGCGGAAGCAGTAGCATTGCTCGAGGCAGCGCCTACCATGTACATCGAAGTGCATGCCTGCAGCGCTTCCTGCCCGAGTTATCCCACCTGGCAATGCACCCGCTCAGCAAGTCTGCCACACGACGTCAGGCTTCCAGGCCGAATAAACAAAACAACCCCGCCACGGTGTGCGTCTCATCTCACACACTGAGCAGCATGTCTGCGTCCTGTAGGTTGCACTGGTAGCTCTTCACTCTCCAGCTGCACTGGCGCTTGGATTTGCCAACAGTATGGGCGTCCGACCTTGGCGCGAAGCGACAGCGGCTAGCTCAGCGTGCTTTCCTCGACGGCATGCGCATATAAGGGGACTGTCCGCTGGACAGGGAGAACAGAGTCGCTCGGTCGGTCACAGCCTTTCGCGGGCACATATCATCTTCGATCGTACCTCCTTTCCTTCTTCCCTCACCGTCACACCATCGACTTCCACACTTCCTCCCCCCGCTCGGCCTCATGAGCTGGGAACCTCTGGAGGAGAGACCGGCCTATACCCGTGTGCCCCGCTATCTGACAGCGGCGCTACCTGGCCTGCCGGGCGTAGCGCAGGCTCGAGGCCTTTGCGACTTGGCGCGCCAGCCTGTTGACTTCTGGCCTGCTGCGGCCGCTGACATACTCGCCTATGGAGTTGATCATCGGGCGCTTCTCGCTGTGGATGCGGACGCCAGCGACAAGTACGTGCGTCGTTCCTCTATGGCTGGGGCCGGACGAGACCTCTTTGCTGCACGTGACGTTCTGCAAGGGGAGCTGATCTTGCCCTTCTACGGCCAAGTGGCCTACCACGATCGGATGCCGCTGCATACGAAGCAGACCGCACTGAGGAGGACAAGCGGTACGGTGACAACGCGCTACCTAGCAGCCTTTGTGCAACCGCCCAGTACTGGGGCAAGCGATCGCTGCAGGTGCGGACGGGTGCTCGCTTCTGGGACGCGGGACCTGGGCTACCCGCTGCAGCTGACCTTCTTGTCTCTGTCGTTCCTCCTCTGCTTTGTACCGCGGGCTGGGCCAACTCCCCGCAGACCGGGCATCTTCCGCACGCTGAGTTTTACCAGCGTCCGGAACCCTTCGAGTCGCTGGAATTAAGGAGACAGGAGGGGAGAGGCGCGAATGATCGTGGCCCGCATGGCGGGCCGCGACACCAGGTTGAACGCGTGGGAAAAGTCCAGCTGCAGGACTGCCTCGACGGGGTGGAGCGCGAGGCAGGCTGTCAGATCATGGGGCGCGAGGCAGGTCCTGCCGCGTCACACACCGTGCCGGTCAGAGCCGATTCCACTAGCTTCCGCATGACCTCGGACACGCCGATGGGTGGCAACGTCGGCAGCCAGTCGGCGCCCGGCCCCCCCGGCTTGGTGAGCAGCAGGAGCTTGGCGCCGCAGGGGGCATCCGCTTGCCCGCAGCATTGCCTGTCAGCAGGAGCGCGACCGAGACCAACGGGTTCCGCCCGTCGTCGCGGAGCGCGTGCAGGTGCTCCATGCAGGGGCCCGACGGCCCCGGCGCGGACCTCTTCGGGGCGCGGCGGATCGCCGTCGTCACGGTGGCCCGCGTAATCTACCGTGGCGTGGTGGCGCGCGCGCCGAATGCCGCCGCGGCGGCCAGGTCCACGGAGAGCGCGACCTCGAGGCTGGCGGTCGTCGCCTTCGTGGACGATGCCGACAGGTGGAGGGCGTCGGCCTGGGCGTAGATTGCGACCGTCTGCGGCGCCAGCGCACTCGCCGCAGTGCGCGACTCTGCGCCCGGGTGAGGCTCCGCGCGTCAGCTCGGACGAGAAGGGACGGGGGAGGGGGGGGGCGGGAGCCGGTTCGGCGGCCGCTGCCGACGGCGCAGGCTGGAGGGAAGCGCGCGGGGCCGGCCGCCAGATGCCTGCATCGCGGGCGTCGAGACCGTCAGAGAAGTCACCGTCCAGCAGGAGGGCGGCGCGCGCCGCGCGCGAAGGCTGTTGGGCGGGCGGGGCGCCTGGGCGGGGCGGGCAGGGCCCGCGTAGCAGTAGGCGCGGACTTTGTCCGTCACATTAAAGTGTTTCACGCACAGTACCACCACGCGGACGTGCCGACGTCAGGACGAAATGCGGAACTTGCCCAGCTACTGCCCAGTGCTCGTTTAAGGCTCCCGCGGCGGGCCCTACTGATACAGACGTTCCTGAGGCACGTTCTGACAGATTGTAACGTTATGTGGGAAGCGGAACGGGTTCTTTTCGCTCACGGGACCCGACGTTGGGCCGTCTTACCAGACTTCAAGAAGTGGTGGGACCAGTCCAAGGGATCGCCGCCACGGCGGCCCGTGCGACACAAGTAACCCCGCACTGATCGCCGCCGCCTCTCAGACAACCTTGGTGCAAGGATGCCCTTCCTGCTCGAGTGTTGGAAAACCAGGACCATTCCTCCAGACGCTGCCGTCGTGCTGGAGAGTCACGGAGTCACGCCGGATGTCCTGGCGGGATGGGTGTCCCCCGCAGCAATGAAAAAGCTGGCCATTTAGCGAGTCAACAACATGAAGCGGTACTACGCAGCCCAAAAGCGCACCCGAGAAGAAGCAGTATCGGAAGCAGTCCCCGTCGCCGAGGTCGCCAGACGGACTACCAGTGGACAAGGTCGCAAACGTGTCAACCGAGACGGGGGGAGCGCTGGGGCCACGACATTGGTGGGCGAGCACCGGGGCCCCCCGCGTGGCAGTGCCAGCCGCAGCCGAAACCGGCGACAGAAACGCAGGAGTTCCTGGAACGAGGCGGACTCTGTCGGAAACGCAGGTGATGGGCGGGCGGGGGCAGCACCCGACCCACCCCGGCTCCCACACACACACAAGTGGACTGTTCGACGGACACGGTAGTGGGTGAACCGATTTAAAAGGGAATTGAAGAGACACAAAAACCACGGTGTGCGGGAGCATTTTTTTTTTTTTCTCACGCTTTATTTGTTGGGCATTATACCGCCAATCTATGCAGACAACAACGAAAGGCAACAGAGCACGATTTACTAGACCAGGTAGGGCGTGACGGGCAGGCACTCCCACTTTGCGGAACAGTCTTGCAACCACTTCTCACTCACACGGGACGCTCGCCCCTGACGATGACCCACCGCGGAAGCCTTCGCCCCTCGCCACCGCCCGCCCTTCTTAGCCACTTTTGCACCGCCTACGACAACCATATCGACATTGTCAGCGCCGTCGTCCACCCACACTCCCCCGGCAACGATGATGTGGGCGAGCACTTCGGTGGGGTTCATCCGTCGTGGTGATCCCAAAAGACCCCAGTCGCAGGCCCTTGAGCAGCGTCACACCCGCCGCGTGGGCCTGACGGGCTCACAGAATCGCTGGGAATGAAGCGTGGTCAAACCATCGCGTCGTCTGGCTGACGAGGCCATCGCATGGCTGGCGAAGGCACCGCACCCGACTTGTGAAGGTGTGTAGGTAATTACAACTTCTCGCCCCTCACCAACCCCCCCCCCCCCCCCGTAAAAGTAGTCCATTTGTCAATTGTTGGTAAAATGCAGAAGACCCTCAAATCCATGTTGGACTTATTATCAAGCAAAGTATCCCTGACTGAGGGAATTCGAGATCAAATGCAAAAGGAGAAACGTTTCAAGCTAGCTGCCTGCTGTCCTTTGCATGGCACGTGTTGCCCCCTGCTTGAGGTCAATACTGCCACACTCCGCTCTTCTCAGTTTCGACCGACCCGGTCGGCCCTGAGAAGGGGTTTAAGAGCGCGTGTTGCTTTCGCCGGGGGCGCGACTTGCAGTCCCCCTGCACGTCTCGTTGACGTGGAGGCGGTCACGTCGACCGCAACTCCCCTTAAGGCTGCCCACTTATCAGCTTGCACTCACCGCAGCGCCCTTCATGACTACTTTTCCCCACCTAAGGACCAACACATCCAACTTTCCTTACTGGGGGCCCCACACCATCCTAGGGAGGCCGCTTGTCTTCCCCCGTACCAATTTCTTCTCAACTAGAGGTGGGCCTCGAGCAGCTGTTCCCGGTTTGCCTCCCCCTGACTTAGGGGGAGCCATGGCGAGCCAGGGGTTGGAGTCTGACTCCCTGGATGTGCGTAAGGAGGAAACGCCTCGCGTTGCAGCACCCACCGGACCTTCCGACGGAAGCTCCGCGGCTTCCCCGGGGGGTAGGACGCCTGCGTCACCGACGTTTTTGGGATGGCGGCGGGGTCTCCCCCAGAGGTAGGCCCCGTTACTCCACGAGAGGCATTGGGGCGGTGGTTCTAACCTCCTCGGCCTCTGTACGAGGATTGTTTGACTGTGACCCGCTGTGGCCGACTTGGCCCAGCGATGAGTCGGGTCTGGGGACGCCTATGGGAGAAGCTCCCTCGTAGGGTCGGATCCCCCCCCGACTTCAAGATGGGCTATTTTCCCTTACTGGACGACGAGGAGGTCGAGAACGTACAGCGGCTCAACAACTGGTAGCAGCACGGGGGCACTACCGCGGGCCCCGTCGACACACCGACCTTCACTTGGGATGCTGTGGCAACTCGCCCACCCTACCTCCGGTCATCGGACCCGCATGTCCATCACTTTGACGCGCGTTTGTAGAAGGACATCCGACGAGGTCCCTACTTGGTGACCTCGGCTCAACTTGAGTTTGCGTTCCAAACGCCGGCGACTAAGGAGCAGTACAACCCCAAGAAAACAAGAGTGGTGGCCTCAAGTTGAGGTCCCTTATGGGATTCCCGCGTTGCTGCCGCGGATGGTTGACCACTTCGGCTCCATCATCTTGACGGGTGCCCCGGACCACGTAGTGTTCGCCATGTTGGCTACAGTGTGGCAACTCAAGGTCATGTCGACCAGGGTGGGTTGCGTGCAAGTACGCGGGATCTTCTGGCATCTGCCACCCCGCCTGCTCCAAGGTTTGGAGCAGCTCACCCCTTAGCAAGTTGCTGAGGGCTGCCCGGAAAGCCGGGGTGCAGGCCGGCCCAAAAACCCCCCAGCTGTATCTGTGTCATTGATTTCTGATCTGCGGCCCAACTGCGGCAGAACTCGCCCCACGCAGGGGGGCAGAGCGCGCCCTACTAGGATGGGGGACAAATTGTCGGACCCGTTCTTCCCTTTGCAGTTGATCCCGAATTTCCCTCAGTCAGAGATACTTTGCTTGATAGTAAGTCCAACGTGGATTTGAGGGTTTTCTGCATTTATCGTCTTGAATTTTCGTATGGCACGGTGGGCAGGTGCTGTGGAGGGAGGTTCTGAGTTGCGAGATTCTGAGGGGACCCTGGGGGGATAAGGGGAGGGATAGCGGGGCTTGGCTCTGCTTCCCCGTCCCGACCAAGAAACTGTTGGCCCACACACCATCTTCTTGTTTGCTCGTGGGGGGATTGCCCCACAACAGAGACAGCATATGTGCGACTTGCACTTCTTACGGTTCCCCCGACACGGGATGCAGCCCGTGTGCACCGCCCCAAGTTGGGTGCTGGGTGCAGGAGTGGTTTTTGCCACATTTGGTGGAGCAGCAGGGGACGTAGGTAAACTTTACATTCGGGTGCACCCGGGTGCTGGGGGCCCTTTGTCTCAGAGGAACGGTGGTCTTGGACTGCGTCGTTCGGCTCGTTCGCCAACACGGCTGGATCGGACCCCCCGTCGTCTGGGGAGTACACGGGTGACGCACGTACTTCAGTGCCTTTGAATACTGGTGAGACACAGGTACGTGTACCTGGGGTCGCAGAGGGACTAGAGGTCCCTCAAGCCAGCAGGACTGGGAGTACGGGCGGGCAAGTGGCCACCCCCACTCAGTCGGGAGTTCATTCGGGTGACACCCACGATGATGGTGGGCCGAAGTTCGGCCACCGGGTGGTACACTCAACGGAAGCGTCCCCGAGGTGAGAGGATTGTCCCCGCGGGATCCCCTCGGGTTGAAGCCAACTTTGGCATGGAGCCATCGCCAACTAGGCTTTCGAAGGATGGCGGAGCTCCGCTGGTCGGTGATGGGCTTGCGCCCTTGCCGCCGGTTGAGACCCGTGAGGATCGTGGCTCCCCCTCAGGTGGGCACCCGGAGCCTGACCGAGACTCAACTGGAGTCGAGAACCCTATCCTGGCTGAAGCTTTCCGTCGAAAGGCGACGCATGTGTTGCTGCAGGCTTTGCTGGAACTGGTGGTCACGATGACGAATGCCATTCTAAATCAGATTGTGGCGAGTTTGCCGCATGGTCTTGATGTCCAGACCGGAGTGGGGCTCTCGAGCCCACAGACGCTGTGAACAATCCACCGTACGCCTGTTTCGGGGCGTCTCGAACAGGGATCAACCCCTGGGACTCCCAACTTGGGAACCGCGGGGATGTCAGCAGGTCGAACGCCGAATACAGGGGCGTCTCCTGTAGAGATGCCGGGGGTTACACCCAGCCCGCCGGTGCTGACGGCACAGACGGGTCAGTTCACCCCTCTGCCCCAGCGTCTATTTCCTCAACGTGCGGTGCCGCCCAAGATCCAGGTAGCGAGCCCGGTCAACCAGGGTATCTTTGACTGTGAGGCCTTCGCCCTGAACAACAAGTCGGTGGCGTATGGCCCTGTTCAGGCCCGAGCTATGGGCCGTGCCAAGTAGAATGTAACTCACTCTTTGGGCACAAAGCGGAGTGGGCTGGAACTCCCCACCTCCGTGTCTTTGAGTTCCTACGTGGTTTTACAAAACCCTGTGACGACAATGCGAAGAGTGAAGGCATGGGTTTCTACATGCTACAGGAATTCACCTGGGGCGACTTCCGGACGGAAAATATGTCCGTCATGCTCAGTTCCTTAAGTGGAGGAGCTGGTGAGGTGACGTCCTACCTAGAGCTCATCAACTAGCTGTTGAGGGCTATGGTTGATGAAGCCGCGTTGGCTTCTCAAGTTGAGGAATTGACGCAGGCGCACCAGGAGGATAAAGCGGACGAGTTGTCCTTCGCGGACCGAGTCCGTAAGCTTGACAATCTCTGTGGTTTTCTTCACCCAACATCTGTCGTGAAGAGTCGCTTTGTGGAAGATCTCCATTGGTCGGTCCGTATGGAGACCCGGGAGGATAATACCTCCCGGGCAGCACTGGCGGAGTTGGCCAGGTTTGCCTACCGCAGAGGAGAGGCTTATCGCAAGCTGGGAGAGGAGCAACGCCAAGAACGGCAGGCCGAGTTGGCCCAGGAAAGAGAGGAGGCTCGCAAAGCCAAGGAGCTACGGGAGGCACGCCGGATCCGTAAGGATAAGGTGGCAGCCGCTGTGGGAACTTCCCTAGGCAGCCTCTTGGGTTCTCAAGTCGGGAATACCCTCCCGGGAAAGGAGAATCGGTGTTGGAACTGCAACGCTGATGTACACTGGGCCTATGTTGAGTAAATGCATTCAACAGCTTGTGAAGAATGCAAGTCAGAAGACGGCGACGAGCGGAGACCGGTCGCGCCGCGAGGGGAGTACGCGGCCGGTGGTGGCTGTGGCCACATCCTCGGCGGAAGAGACGGACACGTCGTCCTCTGAATCGTCGTCCCCCCCCTTCGCCTTCTGACTCTGACGCCAAGTCGGCGGGAAGCGAATAACTGCTGGAGCTGGTCGTCCGAAGCTCACAGCGGCAGCCTCGGCCAAGTGGGTCGAGAGGACGAAGCAACCCTGTCGCATATTGAGCCGACGCAAAGGGGTCCGCCCACCTCGGGTAGGACTGCCTAAGAATGTTAAACCTCGTCGGGTCATCGCGGTGCTGACCGGAGAGAACTTCCAGGTGCCTGGCCGGGTGCAGCTAGCCCCAGGCCGTCCGTGCTGCGCCCGCATCGTACTGGATACTGGCTCAGGCGCTTCCTTGATTCGCAAGTCTCTGATACCCAACGAAGTGGAACTCCAACGTTGGAGGTCCAGGGCTAACTATATGATCGACATCAGTGGTGGGCTTCTGACAATTGTTGGTGCTGTGACCTTGCCAACTAGGCTGGGGTGCCATGAGGTCAACGTGACTTATGGTGTGGTTGTGAGCGTGTCGGTGCCCCTGCTTCTGGGCGCCCCTTATGTGGTGACTCAAGTGCCTTTGATTTGTGGCCCTGAGTACCGGGTTAACTTGATGACCTGGGGCCCGTGGGGAAGGTGAAACTATCCCCATCCTTGGTAAGGGGAAGTCTGTGGCTCCTTGCAGCAATATGATTGACTGTCTTGTGACCCTAGTATAGGGGGACTACTTCTAACCCTTAACATTCAATTTGGGAGTCCGTATTGGTCACGGTATCTATAAGCTACGTATGACCAGAGGGACTTGCATCTTGGGGTGGACGGTAGTTAGTAGTGTCTCCGAGGGTTTATAACGAGGGGGCCGGCGGCGAATCCACCGCCGGCCATGGTAGAACAACAAACCCCTCTCATTCGGGCTCTCATCTTGGTCCCGTGGCTTGCGCTCGAAGGACAGCAACCTTGGCCGCCCGGTGACGTTGGTGCCGATCCCTCTTGGTGAGTGTTCCCTGAAAGTGGACTTGCAGCGGTTCCCTATTGTGCTACATTGGTGGAGCAGCGGGGAACGGGCTTCCGTCACCCTTTTGGAAACGCCGTCTTCGGCCCTGGCACACGGATAGGGATCCTGTCCTTTACTTGTACTCGGGATGTTGCGATCGGGTTGATTGTGTTGAGTGGCTACGTTTGACTGCGATCTACTGTTACTCTCTCCCCCAACCTACCCCCTCTCTCTTCTTCGTGGTGACCGTTACGTCGGTTGACTGATTGTCACTATGTCTACCCAAGATAAAAGGAACGTTCAAAATGACGGATCGGCGTCGACGCCGACCCCGTAGTTGAACCAGGGAACCGGGATCGGTAACCCGATCGACAACATTGAGACACCGATGCTCTCCGGTGCCGGATCGACGTTTGGTACGGCGCGGACGGCCGGGGGCGGCGGACCGCCTCAACCGTCTTCTGCCGACCCCACTCCGCCGCCACCTTCACCACGGGACTCCCTGATGGCATCATTGGCTCGCATCGAGGCCCGGTTCACCGGACTCGACGCCCGTCAAGAGCGTACGGAGTACGAAATGGCTGTGCTGATGTCAACGCGCCACACGACGGTACCCCGTCGTGCTTCTCCCACACCGGTACGGCTCGATCCGGCCGGACTACTTTCGGAGTCCACCAGGGTCGACCCCGGTGTTGCTACTCCTAGACAACCCCCGGATACGGCGGTTTATGGATCCGACTCGTCAGCCGAGTTAGAACGTAGCCACACGGAGCGCTATGCTCGTAGTACCCAGAGCGGACTCCGCCGACATGGTCCGGCGGATACTTACGCCGGAACAGAGCCGGCTATGGAGAGGGGCGGTACCCTATCGCAGTACCCCCTCGGCGACGGAAGCCAAGCAACTCGGGTACCCGAGGCGCCGACGCCGGAAGTTCCGGCGTCACTGGTGCATGGTATGACAGCGCAGGTTACTGCGAGCTTGCTGAAGCGGAAGGAGTCCGATGAGCTGACTCATCAACTGTCCAAGCGACTGGATATCCAGGACGCTGACACGGAGATCGTCAACAAAGTCTTTCGGTCTGTTTATCCAGGACGCTGACACGCAGATCGTCAACGAAGTCTTCCGGTCGGTGCTGACTTCTGCACGTTATCGTTTGGAAGACCGATCCACTACCGTATCGGAATTGATGCGTACTACCTCGCGCCGAGCGATCCGCTCTATGCAGACCCTTATGAAGGGAGTCCCTATGTTCGGGGGCCCGAACGGACGCCCGTTGGCAGTCATTGGCTTCTTGCCTAGCTTCAAGGCAGCCGCGGACAAGGCACTCGTCAACGAGGGGCTGGCGCTGGAGATCCTCCCATTCTGTGTTGATGAACGGGTACGAGGCATCCTCCGCCAGGCATCCCGGATGCCGGGAATGAGGGTCGCAGCCAACCCCATGGATGACCGTGGTATACTGAAGGAGCTGCTTAGCAGCTACCTCAGTGAGGACAAGTGCGAAGACCACTATCGGGCCCTTCGCACCGCCACCGCCCAGTCCTTGGAGGATGAGGAGATGTTTGGACGCCGGATCCAAGAGCTCGACTACGAGCTGGGGAAGCTCCTCGGAGAAGGGGAGCTACGGGCCATCCTGCTCGCAGGAGTACCCAACTACGTGCGGATATCCACACGGGGTGGCAACACGGCTCGGACGAAGTTCAGTCGACTGATGCATATGTGCAAGTCCCTGGGAGACGCCTACCGGGTGCTACACCCGGAGTGGGCCTTGGCCCCGAAGCCCAAGGGTGAGGGGAACAAGCCCAACCTTACCCCGGTACCTAGGCAAGAGAAGGTGAAACGTAAGGCCGCACCAGTACTGGTGGCGACCGAGTATGCCCCCACGGGAGAGGATGAACCTCTGGTCGGCCTACAGGGCCACCTGTTGCTACTGGCGACGCCGGTGAATGATGAGCAAGGTACGATAGCGTACATCGCCCCAGCTGGGACCCAGTTCCAGGTCAACGAGGGTGCGGGCCGTCGCGTCCCGTATGTACGGACTACGGGGTATGCCCCGGTTACGGGTCACCCCCACCAACCCCTGCCGACATGGGCGGTGCGTACGGAGGCACCTCTGCACATCGCGGGTAGGATCAACCGGTTGGGGGAGTCCATGTTCCGTTTGGCACCGGGACCCAAGGCCTACCATGGGTCGGTACTCGGGCGCCCGAGGCAGGCAACCGGACCTATGGAGCCAACCCGACGCGGACGCCCGGGACGGCCGGCACTTCCGGATGTATGTTGTGCGGAGACCCCCAACACTGGTTGTCCTCATGCTCGCTCATTCCGGAGGAGTCTCGACGGGAAGCGGCGCAACGCACGGCATCCATCGTGGGCTATCCCGCCAGAGCACCCGCACCGGGTAGGCAGCAAGCTCCAGGAGGTGTACTGGCAGTCGAGGAGGCACCTCCTCTCCCGGATATCCCGGAAGACAGTACCCGGCCAATCGCGGGAAACGAGTAAAAGGAAGGACGACACGGGGTCGCTGGGGCAACCCCAGCAAGCCACCCTGGACTGCCGCGGGGACAGCCCCACGGAGAGCGCGGTTGAGCCGACGCCGCATCAATCCCCGGGTACACCTTCCGTCCCCGACGACACGGCGTCAGGGGAATGATGACCAACCTCCAAGGAAGGGAGGCGAGGACGGAAAGCCCCGTCACGTTGAACCAGACGAGGGCCCTGTCCAGGATTCCGGAGCTGCACCGGATATTGATGTAGGCCACGTACTGTTTACCTTGGAGAACTTCAAGGTATCAGTCACACTGGGGGTTGACCCCCAGTCGACCCGATCGTATTACCCGGTACTGGACACAGGGGCTGGGCCGAACCTTATCCGGAAGGATACCCTCCCGGACAAGTGGCTCCCGCGAGTCAGAGTGGCCCGAAGACCCACGATCAAGGATGCAAATGGTCTTCTCATTCGTACGACCGCAGCGATGTCGCTGTGGGTCACCATCGGGGACCTCACCACGGAATTCGACATCCAGGTTTGTGAGACCCTATAGGTGCCCTGCATACTGGGGTGCACATTCATCAACGTTCACGTGGATGCATTCCGGCCGGGCCGGAGGACCGTTGAGCTACAGGAGGCCGACGGGACGAAGAGAGGACAGACAGCTATCGTCAGAGACCTGACGCTACAAGGGAGCCCCGTTAACGTTGCAGAGGTATACGCAAACGTAGAGCCGAAGACACTCCGGCTGACCGAGCGGACTCGCTTTGAGCCGTTATCGGAGACCGTCCTCCCGGTTAACTGTGACCTCGCAGGCATCTGCAGAGTCCAGTCCAACCTACGAACCTACAAGCGCCATGGGCTGACCAGGGACAATGATATCGTAGACCTCCCAGCGGGGTGATCATCACTGCTCGTGATGGCGAACTATCGCCGTAAGGCAGTCACCGTTCCGAAAGGGACCATTCTCGGGATCGCCGAGCTCTACGAAGGAGACATCCTTACCCCTGACGGGGAAGGTCAAGTGGAACCACTTGAGGTACTGGCGGTCGCCGAAACCACCGAGTTGGAGGAACCCGACGCCGGGAAGCCTAATCAATCACCAGCTCCGGCGGATATTCCGCCGAAGGACCAAGAAGTCTTGAAGGCACTGGCCGAGGCTCACCTCGACCACTTTCCCCCTTCGGTAGCCGAAGGAGTACGACGGATGCTAAGAAAGTATGACGTCATGTGGACCGGCGCGGCCCTGGGTACCATTGGGGCAACCCAACATCGTATAGACCTGGTACCAGGTGCACGACCAGCGCGGTCGCAATCGCACCGAGCGGGACCCATGCAACGAGAGATCGTTGACGGAGAAGTGAAGAGGATGAGCGAAGCTAAGGTGATCCGACCATCGATGTCGGAGTGGGGCGCCCCAGTCGTTATCGTACCGAAGAAGGATCAAGCCCCTCGGTTCTGCATCGATTATCGACGCCTCAACTTGGTTACCAAGAAAGACTCATACCCATTACCAAGGATGGACGAGTGTATCGACTCCCTGGGGGAAGCCACAGTGTTTACCACTATCGACTGCAATGCCGGGTACTGGCAGATCCCAGTTGCAGAGGAGGATATCCCCAAGACAGCGTTCGTCTGTCACTGTGGAGTGTACAAAATCCTAAGGATGCCCTTCGGATTGTCCAACGCCCCCACTACATTCCAGCGGGCCATCGACATTATACTTTCGGGAGTGAATTGGCGTGACTGCCTGGTGTACCTGGATGATGTCATCGTCTTCTCGCGTCACATGGATGACCATGTGCAACATGTCGACGAGGTACTCACCCTCTTGCGGAACGCCGGGGTAACCCTGCGTCTCAAGAAGTGCGCCTTCTTTCAACAGACCGTTGAGTATCTGGGTCACCATATCACACCAGGTAAACTGGGAGTGCTCGAAGCTAATACCCGGGCTCTCCGGGATGCGCGATACCCGACCACCCAGACACAGATGAAAAGCTTTCTAGGGATGTGTAACGTATACCGACGATTCGTCAAGGACTTCGCACGTATAGCCAAACCGTTAACGGTTCTGACGAGCAGCGCCTCGCCAACGGTACTCCAACCTAGCGAGGGAGAGGCATTTGAGCTGCTCAAGCAAGCCCTGCTAGCCCCACCCGTGCTTGCGTTGCCGCATAGACGCGGGACCTTCGTCATCGACGTCGATGCCTGCGATACCCAAGTGGGGTGCACCCTGTTACAGGGAGAGACACTCATCAGTACCGATAATGCTATCCCGGCCCTACATCCGGTGGGTTACTTCAGCCGGACAGTCAACCCGGCTGAGCGTAACTATAGTGCCACCGAGCGCGAGTGCCTCGGAGTTATATGGGCAGTGCAACTGCTCCGTCCATACCTGGAAGGATCCAGGTTCATCGTGAGGTCCGACCACGAACCTCTACGATGGCTCCTTAACCTTGGTGACAAGGATTCCGACAGCCCTGGCCGGCTAGCCCGGTGGAGGCCGAAGATGGCCGAGCACGACTACCGGACCATATAAAAGGCCGGCGCTACCCATCATCTGGGAGACGCGCTGTCGCGACTCGATACACCGAGCGGGGATACCCGACAAGTGGACGAGGACATCCCGGTGGTACCGGTTTGTATGGTGGGTAACGCCACCCAAGGTATGGTTGACCATACCATGGCACACCTGGCGTGCCCATTGACCCTCGCGGACTTCCGCGAGGCACAGGCCAATAACGATGACTGTAAACGCCATCGCGCCCACCTCCTGGCCGGCACGGCCGGCATCTTCTCCGAGAATGAAGAAGGACTCATATACCGGCGGGCACCCGCCGATGGACAACATCAAGTCGTGGTTCCCGTGTCCTTACGACAAGCCTTCATGGAACGAGAACACGAGAACCCTACAGATGGACACCCGGGGGGTTCGCGCATGTTCGCAGCAATGCGGAGGTTCTTCTACTGGCCAGCAATGGCCGTCGACGTAGTCGACCACGTGCGGGGATGCCACCCGTGCGCACGGAATCGTTTGAGTCTTCATAGGCGGGCATCCGCTATGAAACTATTCCCGCCCGACGGGCCCAACGAGCAGGTCGCTATCGACATACTTGGACCACTTCCGGTAACGGAAGAAGGGAACAGGTACATCCTGGTCATGTCGGACCGCTTTACTAAGCTGTCACGAGCAGTAGCCATTCCGAATGACACGGCATATACGATCATGAACGCAGTGGTTGACCACTGGATCAGTGTTTGTGGAGTAATGAAGCAACTCCTCTCCGACAACGGAGCAAACCTTATGTCAGCGTTCTGCACTAAGATCATGGGCATGTTCGGTATCGAGCCACATCGGGCATCCGACTACCACCCGCAATCCAACGGGCAGGTGGGGCGGTTCAACCGCACCACCGTCAAGATACTCCAATGCTACTCGGCGGAACACACGAGCACGTGGGGCAGGCTCCTGTCCGGTTTGACCCTGGCATATAATGCCAGGCCCCACCGGAGTACCAGCATTGTTCCACTGGAGTGGGTCATGCCAATGGGCGTCGGTAACCTGACGCTGCCACCAGGCAGGTGCACTCGGTATGACATACCGAAAGGCCGACCGGCAGAACGGATCCACTTAGCTTCGTTGGCGAAGCTATCTTGCATGATACCGAAGCTCAAGGGTGCCCTTGACCGTACACAACTTCGATCCCGCGACGCGGCGTCAGCCGGCTACGCGATGTATGGGTAGGAGCCGCGCTGCACGAGTGCGACTGTGCGACCGGCTGGACCCCCATGTGTGGTTGTGGAGAGAGCTTTGCTGGGTCATCCAGGGCTACGGGCGAGCACCACCTTTGTGGCTGCACAGAGGGTCTTTTGACGTCGTGCCTGAGGGTGACTGGCAGCTGGCAAGGTGGGGTGCAGCAAGGGGGGCACCCTCGACGCCCACGTCACCCTCGGCGGCCGTAATGGGGGGGTGCTCGTAGGTCACCTAGCCACCAACAAATACTCGGGTGTATGATACTTGTAGTGGTTTTACGTACCTTAGGCGCGTAGCACCCAGAACACACAGAGAAACAAACCACCAAGAACGCGGGGAGACAGGAGAGATACCGAACCGCCGACCGCCTGGCTGGTTCACGCGGGGATCCGCGACCAGGACGACAGTGTCCAAGCACACGCAGGTCTGTTTTTTTCAAAGGGGGATGCAACGCGCACCCCCACGCACACTCTTACCCTCTCTCACCCGCACCCAGCAACCCTCCACACCGGGCTACGTGCGGGCCAATCAAAACCCTCCAACATGTCCGGAGGGTCCCCTCCCCCACGGATCATCCCTGCCAGCGGGGCAGGAGTCTCCAAGATACGGGGAAGAGGAGCCCCGCCGGACATCAGTGCCAACACTCAAGATCTCCCCAATCTCACAATCACGCAAAATACACAATCAAAATCCAAACCCCAAATGCATCCCATCCCGGAATATTGACCAATGGCCAATTCCGGTCAGGGGAAATTCCCATACACTGGAAATCCCAACATGGGCTCCAGAACCAATGGCGACCCGGTCCCATCTCCATAGGAGAGGACCAATCGGAAGCCAGTAAAATCCCAAGGGGCCAAATCGGCCCCGTCCTCCGCACTAGGAAGGTGGGCACAGGGGTGCGACGCGATCTCTACGAGGTCCCCCCACGTGGAGGGCCCATAGGGTCCCTACAATACTCAATCAGCCATTTATCTCAGATAATCATGGTGATCTGAATGTCAAGGTTAATACCCTTACTCACACCCGTGAGTCCCGGCAGCCAATGAAGTACCCGTCAGCAAAAATAGGCCCACTTTCAGCCGGTACTCTTAGCGCTAGACACTAGCCAATACTGTATTCATGAGAGAAGTTGCTACTCTAGAAAACCCCTGGTACCTGGTGTCTATTCTACTGACCGCCTCATTTGAGGCGATTCGCCTCAAATGAGGCGATTTTTGGGTGCCCTTTTTCAAGGTCTTCCGCTCATCAGACGAGAGTTCTGACGCCAGAAACGGACTCAGCGCGGGCTGTTTGCTTCTGAAGGAAGCGGAGTGCGTCCAACGACGATGGGCGGGCATCGATTGGCGCCATTTCTTCCGCGCCAGGGACCCGTTCCCGGCGGAGCAGCGACCGCCCAAACCGCGCTGCAGAGCGCCCTGAAAGCGAGGTGCCCGACCTGCAGGGGCTCAGCTAATGGCGCGCTCGCGCTTCTCTTCGTTTGGACTGCGGCGCGGCGACCCCAGCCCCGTGGACGTCCCAGCAGCGGCCGGGCATGCCCCCCTGCCATGTCAGGTTCCCGTGGTCCACCCCTGCAGTGTCGGGCACCAGGCGACCATCCGCCCGACCCTGCACCATCTCTCTTTTTCTTGTGTCTGCTCCCGCTTCCGTCCCCCCCCCCCTCCCCCCCCCCTGCCTGTGGAAGCACTTCTATCTGCACCATGGACGAGCGTCCGACCGCTGGCTGGTCGACCACGTCGGACCCCACGACTGGCTCTTCCACCCCCTCCGCACTTGCTCCGCCGATTCCCCCTGCCCCCGCCGCCCCAGCTGCCCCCTCTTCCACCCTCACCCGCCCCCCCCCGCCCTCCTCGGCCAATCCCTCTGCACTTGCTCCTCCGGTTCTCCCCTCCCCTACTGCCCCTGTTGTCCCCTCTTCTACCCCCCCCCGCCCTCGCCGGCGTGCTCAGGGGCCTGGCAAGGACCCTTGCCTGGAGGTAGGCGCGGAGGTACACACCAAGGCGACCAACGTCACCAGCTTTGCCCAATGCTCGCGCCTTTTTGAGTCCTTGGCGTCCCAGAAGCTGCTGAGCGGGCGCGTGCAGGAGGTCGTGGCGGGCTTCCACAAGGAGGGTCGCCGCAAGACGGACCTACGGGTGCTGTGGACGGTGAAGACAAGCACGGTGGTCAAGACGTTGGCTTTGGGGACCGTCAAGGCTGGCCCCCCCCCCGCGCCCATTCTCGGTCCAATTCCCTCCGTCTCGAGGGGAGGCGCACATTCGACTGAACAGTCTCAGTCGGGCATCTCTTTGTCTCTGTGGCTCCGTCGAGAGCGTCCCCGGCCGCGGGGTGCCCGGCCGGTACAGTCGCTGCCACGCCGCCGCTGCTGCCGCGGCGGCCACCGCCCTTCTGTGCGGCCGCCGCGGCCAGCCAATGCTGCATAATGGGAATAGGGGCGGGCTGGGGAGCGTCCACCGTGGTACAAGAGCTGGGATAGGGGTGCAGGAGTCGCAATATGCCGTGCGCTGTTGACGGGTGGCATGCTGGATCCGTGTTTGCCACCGCCTCCGCCACCGCCCCCGCCGCCGCCGCCGCCGCCGCCGCCGCGCAAAGGGAAGGGGACGCGGTGGGGAGTGTGCAGAAGCGAGGGGAGGTGGCCAGGGGGGGCCCGCAGGCGAAGAAGAAGCCATCTGAGGAGGGCAGCGACAGCCTTTTATTTGCCAGACAGGTCAAAAACGACGATTTCCGGTGATCCGGGTGGAGCCTCATTCGAGGCTCGAGGCCGCCTCACATGAGGCTCAAATGCAGTAGAATACACACTAGTCTTCTCTTGTCTTAGAAGCCTATGTCTAGTCATGCTCATGCTCGGAGGTAGCACCCATGCAGGCGGCCCTTGCGCGCGGCAAAGGCGCGGTCACCGTCACTCTCACCCGCGCGGCCGGGCGCGCGCCGTCCACCTCTACGCGGACATCGCATCGGCGGCGTCCCTCCCTCCCCTCCCAAACCCCCGATTCACTACCACCTCCCACAGCCTTACTGCGCATCTGCTGACCCTGCCACCATTTCTCCGGTCGCGTGTTTGTTCCTCCCACTCGCGGACCCCGCCACTGGTCGCTGTGACCATGGCGGGCATGGACCTGGCTGACGTCCTCACCCGCTCCCGCGCTATTGAAGCGCGACGGGGAGGGCGCCCCCCCCCAGGGTTGGCAAAAACGTATCAATTTTTTGTCACGGCTTTGATTAATGTATAGATTAATTAAACATATTTTCATTTTCCATTTTATATGCATTATTCATCAAATGACCGGACATAAACAAATCTTGACGACTTATGTCTGGCATTGTATGTCATCTATCGCTGCCGCAACAAACGCTTTTGTCTTCGGCGCGGCTCCTGGCCACGCTCACCGTCGCTTTCCGGGATGCACAAGGCGGTTTTGCACAAGCACTGTCCCCCTCGACGAGGTGACTTCCGCGCGTCTGAGCTGAGCTCGCTGACTGACCCGGGTTCCCCTTTTCAACTCCTGGCGGCGTCCGCCACGCTCCCGACCAGCCGTCAGCCATAGCTGGAGCGGCGCCCATGAAAGGGGCAGCAGGCCGAGTGTTCGCGTCCACCGGCGCCCGCCCCGTGGGAGGCGCTGCCTCGAGCCGTGGCACTGGACGAAAGGCGAGCGACATCCAGTCGGAGTTAGGGTAGTGTTAGTAGTAATAATGTTAGAATTGGTCAGATGTGACATCACTTACGGACCCCCAATACATTTTATTGCTGCCAACCGTGGCCCGTAGGGCCGTGGAGGCGGCGGCAGTGGCAGCGGCGTCGGTGGCGTCGCGGCGGCCTACCCCGGCGCCCCCGCCGTCGCTACCACCGCTGCGCCGTACCGTTCTGCGGGTGCGACCGCCTCCCTCCCCGCCGAGGGCATCCCCTCCCTCCACCGCCCGCTTGCAGACCTCGCCCGTGCGTCTGTGCCGGCCGGGTCTAGGGGTGCGGGGGCGCCGGGTGGCGCCGCCGCCGCGCTGCTGGCCGAGTACGCGGCGGCGGGTGGGGGGGGAGGGGGGCGCCTGGCGGGGAGGCGGGGGGGGGGTGGGCGGGGGGGCAGACGGCATGAGCCTCGCCGCGTTGGCTCTTAAGGACCAACTACGACCGCCGCCGGCTGGCCGCGACTTGCAACGTGGCGGCGGCGGCGGCGGTGGCGGTGGTGGCGGCGGCGGCGGCGGGGGCGGCGGTTGGGCGCCCCCCCCCCCCTTTCTGGCTGGGGAGGCGCTGGAGCGCCTCGTCGGCCACGCCCACGAGATGACCGTCCTCGCGGCGGTGGAGGAGGCGATGGGCGGCGCGGCGGGCGCGTCGATGAACGCCGTCCTTGCAGGCCTCGTCGCCGAGTGGGCCACCACCCGCTCCGGGGTGCTGTCGCTGGCCGCGACGGGCGCCGCGGGCGGGGGGGTGGTGGCCCTCCGGGGGGCGTCGGCGGGGGGGCTGACTGCCGCCTCCCCCGCCCGTGCTGGCTCGGTGGGGGCGGGGGGCGGGGGGTCCCCCGCGGGGGCGCCAAGCCCGTTCCGCACCCCTCGACGCCGGACCGACGGCGGGGGTGGCGGTGGTGGTGGTGGGGCGACCGGGGGGGGTGCTGCGAGCGGGTGGGGGGCCCCTCTGGCGGCGGTTGGCGCGGGGCGGGGCGCCGCGGCCGACGGCGGGCGGGAGGGTGGGGTGGAGCTGGCCGCCGAGGCGGCCATCCGCCGCACGCTCCGTGGCGGCCGCACGGCGGTGGCGACGGACCTTGCCGCCGCGGCCGCGGACGCGGGCATGCGTACTGTCTTTGCGGCCCTCGCGGCGGTGACGGGGGAGGAGCCCTCCGCCGCCGCCGCCGCCGCTGCCGCCACCACCGGGGGGGGCCGCCGCCCTACCGCCGCGTCAGCCGCCGCGGCGGCGGCCGCGGCGGCCGCAGCGGCGGCGGCGGCGGGGCCCGCGGCTGTCCGCGACGCGCGCATCGTGGCGGGCGGCCGCGCCTTCCTCGCCGCCCAGTTCCTCGACGCCAAGCTGCGGCGGGATATCGGCGCGGCGCCCGCGGCGGCGCGGCGCGGCGCCCGCGGCGGCGCGGCGCGGCGCCCGCGGCGGCGCGGCGCGGCGGCGCACCGGGTGTCCGCGCGGACGTGTGTGCGTACGTGCGGCTGGTGGTGGGCACCGCGTCGCCCGCGGTGATGTCAGCAGCAGCGGCGGATGGGGGCGGCGGCGGCGGCGGCGGCGGCGGCGGCGGCGGCGTGGCTGCCCCGCCCCACCGGCCGCTGCCGCCGGCGCTGACGGCGGGTCCGCTGGTGGACGGCGCCCTCCCCCTGTGGGCGGTCGTCTTTTACGCTCTCCGCGCGGGCGCGACGGCCGTCGCGGCTGGCGCGGTCGCCGACGCGGTCGGCGGCGCGGGCCTCAGCGCGGCGGGCCCCGCGGCGGGCCGCTTTGTCGCCGCCCTTTGTGCGGCGGGCGGCCCCGGCGGCGGGGAGCTGGCGGCGCTCCTGGATGACTACGCGGCGGTGGTGGCACCGTCGGGGGACCCGTACATGCGCGCCGCCTGGGCGGTCGCGGCGCGGGTGGACGTGGTGGGCGGCGGCGGCGGCGGCGGCGCGCTGCCGGCGCTTGCCCTCCCCGATGAGGACTATGCGCTGCTCTTTTGTTCCGTCGAGGACTACCTGTGGATGTGCCTGGCGTGCGTGCGGGTGGGCGGGGTGGACGCGGCGGTGGGCGCGGCGGCGGCGCCCGCGGCGCTTCGCCTCGACGCGGTGGCGGCCGAGATGGCCGCCGCCGGCGCGGCGCACTTTGACCCGCGCGGCGACGCGCCCGCCGCCTACGCGGCGGTGCTGGTGCTCGACGGCTCCCTCCCGCCGGCGGTGGACCACCTGGCGGGCAGCGGCCGCACCCGCGACGCGGTGCACCTGGGGGTGGCGGGCGCCTACCACGGGCTCATCGACCCGTCGTCGTCGTCGGCGGCGGCGGCGGCGGTGGCGGCGGGGGTTGGCCGCCGCGGGCGCCGCCGCGCGGCCGCTGACGACCAGCGGCGGCTACGCGGGCCTCATGACGTCCTACGCGGCGGGGCTGCCGTCGCCCGCGTCGGCCGCCCTCTACCTGTGCACCATCCCAGACGCGGCGACGCGGACGGCCCGCCTGGCGGCGCTGCTGGCCTCCTCCCCCGCCGCCGCGGCGGCGCTGCTGGCCACCCCGGCGGCGGGCCGCGGCCGCGGCCGCGGCGGCGGTGGGGCGGGGGCCCCCCCCTTGACCGCCTCGTGCGCGCTGGCGGCGGTGGAGCCGCGCGGCGCCGCCGGCGTCGACGCGGTCGTTGCCGCGGCGGTGGCGGCCGCTGCCGCCCGTGGCGACGCGGCGGCGGCCGTGTCGCTGGCCGAGGCGGGCCCAACGCCCGCCGACGCCGGGGCGCACCACCTGGCGCGGCTGGCGGGGGTGACCCTCCGGCGGGGCGCCCCCGGCCGCGCCGCCGCCACCGCCGCCGCCGCCGCCTACACCCGCCGGTGGCCGCCGTCTGCGCCGCCCCCGCGGGCGGCGGCGTCGTCCGTGGCGGTGGCCGCCCGGGCGTCCCGGTCGGTCGCGGCGCTGCTGTGCTGGGCCCGGGCGGTGGACGCGGCCGCGCCGGTGGGGGCGGGCGGCGGCGGGGATGTTGCCGCCGCGCTCGACGCGGTATGGGCGGCGGGGGTGCTGCCGTTGGCGGTGGCCCCCGCGGGCGGCGGCGGGGGGGGGGGGGGGGGCGCCGACGGGGCCGCCGGTGGGGGGGGGGGCGCCGGTGGCCGTGGAGGGAGCGCCGGCGGCGGCGGAGGGGGCGCCGGCGCCGACGCGGTGGCGGCCGGCGCCGAGCGGGTGCGCGTCGGCTGGTGGGCGCCCGAGCTGGCCTCCCGCCTCGGGGAGGTGCTCGTCGCGTGCGCGGGGTGGCTGGGCGAGTGGGGCGCCTCGGCGGGGGGGGGGCGCCGCCGCACCGCCCGCGACGCGGGGGCGACGCTGGGGCAGTTTGCGGCGCTGGCGGGGGTGGAGGGGGGGGGGGTGGCGGGCGCCTTCCTGTCCCTCGAGGTGCTCCTTGGGTGACAGGGACGCGGGGCTGTCGGGGCGGGTTGGTCGGGGGGAAGGGGTTGGCGTGCAGTCGGCGACTCTTTTCGTTTGCCGCGTGTCCCGCTAAGACAGACGGGACGGAGCGTGTGGGGGTGGGGGGTGGGCCGCCCAACGCTGGCCTGGTGGCTGGCCTTGTGGCATTCTGCCGGGTGTGGACGGCGCGAGGGGGGGGGGGTGATGGTGGGTGGCGGGTGGGCGGCGCACGGGTGGCGGCGGGCTTGTGTGGCCCCCGCCGCCGCCGCCGTTGCGCTCGGCACGCATCATACATACATAGAGGGCGCGGCGGTCTCCCCCCCCGCGTTGGCCACACAAAAAAAAATAATCCCCTTCGACAGCTATCGCGTTCGTGAGCGCCCCCTGCAGCCGCCTGGCAGCCGTGCGGCCCTCTCTCGACTCCCATGCTCTCTTGGCATCCTGTTGTGGGTGCGTGACGGGCCTCTCGAAGATCCGTGCGCGCTCACCGCCGCAGCCTGTGGCGACGGCCTATTTCTCCTGTATCCCTTCCCCGTCACGTCGTCCGTAAGTTGCGGTCCTGTACATACAGCTCTGTGTGATTTATACGGGAGAGCACAGGAGGGTGCATTGCCCGCGACGGCGCGCGGCAACCCGGCCGGCCAATCTACTTTCAAGCCACACCCCCCTCCTTCCTCACGCACGACTCCTATCCTACTGCACACGCGACATACGATCGCGGGTGGCAGGCTGCCGCCCGCCTACCCCCCCCCACCCCCCCCCCCCCCAAAGCCAACCTCAGTGCGAGCCCCCCGGCGCCAGCTTGCACGTCACCCGCGCCTGCTCCACCAGCAGCGTCGCGTACAAGGCGCCGCCGGTCGCCTGCACCGCCACCGGCGCCGGGCGCCCACCGTCGGCGGTGGCGGCCATGGCCAGCTCCCCGAGCGTGCACCGCAGGCCATTCCACACCGCCACCACCGCGCCGCCCACCACCTCCACCGTCGCCCGGCCGAGGCCACACGTTGCCGGCGGGGGGGGGGGGACGCGATGGCCCGACGGCTTCTCCGGCGCCGGCTCCCCGTGCGCAGGCGCGCCGTGAGCGGGCTCCCCATGCGCAGGCGCACCGTGAGCGGGCTCCTTCTTGTGCGCCGGCTCCCCGTGCGCCGGCGTGCCGCGCGCGGGCTCCTTCTTCTGCGCCGGCTCCCCTTGGGCGGGCGCACCGTGCGCCGGCTCCTTGTGCGCCGGCTCCCCGTGGGCGGGCGCCCCATGCGCCGGCTCCCCGTGCGCAGGCGCTCCGTGCGCCGGCTCCCCGTGGGCGGGCGTGCCGTGAGCGGGCCCCTTGTGCGCCGGCTCCCCGACGGAGGGCTCCTTCTTGTGCGCCGGCTCCTTATGCGCAGGCTCCCCGTGGGCGGGCGTGCCGTGCGCCGGCTCCTTGTGCACGGGCTCCCCGTGCGCAGGCGCACCGTGAGCGGGCTCCTTGTGCGCCGGCTCCCCGTGGGCGGGCGCGCCATGCGCCGGCTCCCCGTGCGCCGGCGCACCGTGCGCCGGCTCCTTGTGAGCAGGCTCCCCGTGAGCGGGCGCACCGTGCGCGGGATCCTTCTTGTGCGCCGGCTCCCCGTGGGCGGGCGCGCCATGCACCGGCGAGCCGTGGGCGGGCGCAACGTGTGCCGGCTGCGTGTGGGCGGGCGCGCCGTGGGCTGGCCCCTTGTGCGACGGCTCCGCGTAGGCGGGCGCCCCATCGTGGCCCGGCATGGCCGCGGGTAGCGGCACAAACGGCGTCAGCAGCACCGGCGCGTGCGCCGGCGCCGGCGCCTCATGCGCGGGCGCCTCACCGTGGGCGGGCGTACCGTGGGCAGGCGCCCCGTGAGCGGGCGCTTCGTGCTCAGGAGTGCCGTGGGCGGGCGCCTCGTGCGACGGCGCGCCGTGGGCGGGTGCCTCGTGCGATGGCGGCCCGTGGGCGGGTGCCTCACCGTGGGCAGGCGTGCCGTGCAAAGGCGCACCGTGGGCAGGCGCTTCGTGCTCAGGCGTGCCGTGGGCGGGCGCCTCGTGCGCCGGCGCCCCGTGCACGGGCGCCTCATGCGCCGGCGCCCCGTGGACGGGCGCCTCGTGCGCTGGCGCGCCGTGAGCGGGTGCCTGGTGCTCGGGCGTGCCGTGGGCGGGCGCCTCGTGCGCCGGCGCACCGTGCGCGGGCGCTTCACCGTGGGCGGGCGCCCCGTGAGCTGGCGCCTCATGCGCCGGAGCGCCGTGGGCGGGCGCTTCCTTGTGACCCGGGACCCCGTGAGCGGGCGCCCCGCCGGAGACTGGCGTCCACGGCGCCGGCTCCCCGTGCGGCGGCGCACCGTGCAACGGCTCCCCGTGGGCGGGCGCCGCGTGGTGACCCGGCACCCCGGTCGCCGGCCCCCCGTGTAACGGCGCCCCGTGCGGGGGCGCCGGCTCCCCGCCGTGGACGGGCGCCGGCTCCCCGCCGTAGACGGGCGCGGGCTCCCCACCATGGGCAGGCGCGGGCTCTCCGCCATGGGCAGGCACAGGCTCCTCGCCGTGGACCGGCGCCGGCTCGCCGCCGTGGACGGGCGCCGGCTCGCGGCCGTGAACGGGCGCCGGCTCGCCGCCGTGGACCGGCGCCGGCTCTCCACCATGAACGGGGGCCGGCTCCCCACCATGAACGGGGGCCGGATCCCCGCCGTGGACGGGCGCGGGCTTCCCGCCGTGTACGGGCGCGGGCTCTCCGCCGTGGACGGGCGCCGGCTCCCCGCCGTGGGCAGGCGCGGGCTCCCCACCATGGACAGGCGCCGGCGGCGCGTGCTCGGGCGCCCCCCCATGGACGGGGGGCACCCCGCCGGCGGGCGCGCCCGGCGGCGAACAGGGCGCTGCCGGCACCGGCACGTGCTGCACCACCGCCGCAGAGGCGGAGGAGGCCAGCGCCAGCGCCGCCACGACGGCCACGGTGGTAGTCTTCATCTTTGCGGCGTACCGGGCGCGAGGGGGTGCGCGCAAAGGAGCTGGGGGGGGGGGGGGTGAGGAAGGAAGAGAGCAGACGCTGGTGGGCGGGGGCGGCAACCTCGACGGCCGATGCCGGCTGGGGCAAACGGCGTCGGCTGGGGGGCAGAAGGATGAGGGAAGGAGGCGGGCAGCTACGGAGAGCACACTTGGGGGAGAGAGTGGGCGGGGAAGCTGGCTTTGTCGCTGCGGGATAGGCTGGTAGCGGCCGGTGCTGGGGACTTTTGTACCCTACGGCGCGGCCGGCGGGTCGGCCGGCGGGTGCTGCCGACGCTGCCGCCGCCGCCGCCGCCGCCTTGCGGCCGCTGCCGCCCCCAGACTGCGGCGTGGCCGGCCAGGCGCTCAGCGGCCAACGCGCACCCGGCGCGCGAGCGCGTGGCGGCAGAGGGGGAGGCGGCTGGCCACGGCGACGCGCCGCCCCCTTCCCCCCCCCCCCCCCGCCCCCCCTGTCGTCCCCTGCTCTCTCACTGCGGCGCCGCCGACGACGGGGCGTTTTGCGTAGCGGCGGCGGCCACCGCCGGCGTGACGGCGGGCCTGACCGTCGGCCCAGCATGGGAGGACGCTGAACGGCACGGCCGGCCGCCGCGGGAGCGTGACAGAGCGGGTGAGGGGGGAGAGCGGGGTGGCGGGGCGGCGGGGGGACGGACGGAGGGAACGGCAGCCGCCTAGGGACACGCGCGGCCAACGACGCAACCACGATCGGGGCTCTTCCCTGAAGGGGGGGGGGGGCGGGATTGCCTACGCTCCTCGCCCTGGAGGCCGCCACCCCCGACGGGCGGGCGCTGGTTGTGTGGCGGGTGTGGCGGCGCACGCGCGGGCCCCTGTTGGACCTCCCACGCCCCCCCCTCGCCCTTCCCCTTTGCACAGCACCGCCTGGGGGCGACCAGTCCGGGGAGGGAGGCCCGATGCCACCCTGCCCCCCCCCCCCCTCCCCCCACAGACGGCGGCAGCCAGCCCCACACCCGTCGCCTCCCCCGCCGGCGTGGCCACAAGCATCCCAATGCTGTGGGCGGCAGCGTGCCAACGCTGTGGGGCGGCGGCCAGCGCTACGGCGGGGGGAGTTACGCGCGCCGCCTACATTTCTATCTACGGCGAGCGCCCGCACCGACCGCAGCCCACCTCCCTTAGCCAGCCGCCAGCCCCGTCCCAGCCCCCCCCGAAAGAGGCCCGCCTGGCGGCATCCTCCGGCAGGTGACCATCCCGTCCTCCCCATGTCCCCGCGAGCGCCGGCCTGCCCTGCCACCACGCCTGCTGGCTCGCCTGCCGCCGCCCCAAGCTGTGGAAGACAGCACGCCCGCTACGACAGCGCCGCGCGGCCGCCGCCGACGTGGGCGTGACGTTGACGTTGGCGGCGGGACACAGCCGCCCCCGTCAGTGGTGGGCAACCGGGGCAGGTCCCCTCCCCGAAAGGAACGCCCATCGTCGGCAGGATATGCTGTTTCACGGTGCAGCCTCGAGGGGTTTGCGGCGTACAGTCTGTATCCAGTTGTATGACCCCCTTGCGCACATTGTAGCCCACCCCCACGCTTGCCCCTTTTTAACACTTCCACCAATGAGGTGCCTTCTTGGAACGAGTCGGGCTCTCAGAGAGCGTCCTGCTCCCTCATGCGAGGGAAATCTCCCAGTTATATGACCCCCTGTCGTATAACTGGGGCGCATATAACCGGATACAGACTACCGCAGTTGGTTGTCATCGCCACAGTCCCTCCCGTCCGCCCCCCCCCCCCACCCCACCACCGCGTCGCGTCGGGCGGCAGACCCAGGCCATGGCCAGCCCACGACACCACACGGATGTATTCCTGCACAGAAACACCGGTACCCCCGTGGGTGGAGACGGGGAGCACACGGGGCGGCACCGACGACGGCGGCCGTCGTCCACCGGTTGGGTGTGTGGGAACACCAGGGCGGGGACGTGCGTGGCAGGCGGCACTTGAGGTGGAGGGGGGGGGGAGGAGGAAGGGAGGGCGTCGTCGACTGCTGCGGCGCATCGTCAGAAGGTTATGTTTTTGCATCGCGGCCTCATCGCGGCACATCGCGCCCTCTCGATGTACGTCGCGGCCTCTCGATGAGGCCGCGTTTCGGGGTATCGCGTTTTCATCGCGGCCCCTCCGCGATGACCCTCTGCGACCGGCTCGACCCGCGCGAACGCGTGTCTGGAGTGTCACACAGCAAGCAGATTTTCGTGCGTCGAGTCCAGCGATGTCCGTTCGGATCACTTATTGGTGCAATTTGACTGTCGGCCTCTGGCACGAAACGAAAAAGCGCGCACACTCCTTGGTGTCGCTTTTTCGACAAATGGAGCGCGGGAGGGGCGTGTTTTGCGAGCGCACTTCGCGCGCAACCTTGAGCGCCCCCCCACGTGCGCGCACCACTGGAGCGGTGCGCGGGGTCGCGTCGGCGACACTATCCAGCACCAGAAAGTAGCCCCCTACGCCCGTTGCCCTCGCAGTGAGGGTGAGTGGGGGTAATGGCAGGGTCGGATTTTTATCAGTAAGGGTCGGGACCTACTAAGAAGGGTCGGATTTTCACTAGCTAAGCTAATCAACGATTAGGGGGTCTCTGTCAGCATCCGACCTCCTTAACTGTTACCACGTGGATACCCGCACGTGGCACGCCGGGCCAGCCAGCGGCGGCAGCAGCGGCAGCTCCAGGGGGGATGGGGTGGCCACAGCCCCCGACTTGGCTGTGCAATCGGACACCGTGTGCGCCCGACTTAGCCGCGCACGCGGCGCATGCGGACGCCGTGACACCGTGTGGGCCGCGGCCTCGGCCGTCGCCGCGCCAATCGCCTCCGCCTTCGTCGCAGCGGACCCGCTTGCTGCGCGCCCGATAGCTGCCGCCCCGATCGCTGCCGCTTTGGTTCCCGTCCTCTGGGAACCCACGGTGAGCACGCCCCCCCCCCTCCTTCTTGGAGCTGCCCTCGGCGCCCCTTGGCCGACCGCCACGGAGTGACCAGCGGCGTGGCAACCGCCACCCCGGAGACCACTGGTGGATCGCCCTCCCGCGGAGGCCGCCCCCATGCCCCTGGGGGATGCCACCCCACTGCGGCGGCCACCTCCTCGGGCGCCCCCATCCCCGCCTGAGTCGGCCCCCTTCTCTGAGGCCGCGCACGCCCGGTCGCTGCCACGCGTCTGGCAACTGCCTCTCCCCCTGTACCTCCTTTCGCCCCGGCGGCCACCGCCCCGCTGCGGCTGCCGTCCATCGCGGCGGCCGCCCCCCGCCCATCATCGGCCCCATTTTTGGCGGCCGCGACCACCCGGCGGCCCACACCACGCCGGCGGCCGCCACCCCACTCGACACGGCTCAGGTTGTGTGCATCCTGCTTGCCATCGTGACGCTCGACGTGGACCAGTTGGCGGTTGCTGTGCTTGGCACCTCCCGTGGGTCGGCCCATCGTCGGCGACCGGAACCACATGCAACTCAATCACAAACACTGCATGGCGTTGCATTTCACAATGTTTCCACTGCAACGTGCTGCAAAATCAAGTGAAGACCGTCCACTGATGAAAAAAGAGCACCACTGCAATACATGTCATGACTTGTGTATCGCCGCATCTTCTTGTATTGCGCTGCAACATAGATCCTTCATGGACATCACCGCTCCTCACACACTGGCCATCGCGACTCCGACAGTCGCATCGGACAAGCTGGTCGAGTCGCGGACGACGGAACATCGACCTTTCGTTCTCCACGCGTACGCGCCCGGCCGCCAGTGTCATCTTCGTTTAAAATACATCGCTGAAGAGTCTACCAATTCTTCCGATCGCGCGGTCCGGACGTTTCACGGCATCTGATTGACCACACAGCCTCGCCCGAGCCTCCATTCACGGAGGCTACTTTTTGACACCCCCTCCTGAACATGCTCCGTTGCGCATCTACCGACGCCAGTGAGCTGATTCTGGACCCAGCGTGTCCTAAATCGCACCACGACCCTCCATAGCGATGATCCGGTTCCCGGCTCGCGCGCCTCTCACATTCCCACACAATGCACCTCCCAAGAATCATCCTTGGTGAGGGATACGGTCGTTTCTTTGCCCAAGTCGGAGGACTATCGACTTGGTGCAGTCGCGGAGATCAAGAGCCTGTGAGCTCACCCGACCATGATTGAAGATTTTACTCGATGGCCTCTCCTTGCTACGTCCTGAGCCATCCCCACCCCTCTTTCCCGGAATCTTTGTCTGACCCTTCAAATCATGGTCAATCGCAGCTGCGGATGCTGTCCGACCGACCGTCCTACCCGCCCTCCAGCCCTCTCACTTGCCCATGTCGACCCCCTTTCCAAGAAGGGCCCTTGATTCATCAAATCAGCTCATGGAACGTGAGGAAAAATGACGACGGGAGCAAGACGCTCAACATACACACTTCCACTTGGCACAATCGCTCATAGTCGCTTCAGAGAGAAACATTCAAGTCGATACATGGCCATACAAGCAAGCACCAGAGAACACACTCCCGAGGCGCACAATGACTGTATGGAAAAGACAGAGTGGAAGTATTCCCGAGTTGCAATCAAATGCAAGGTGTATACAGAGAATTGCAGAGCAAGACATTGAAAGTCACGTACGACAAAGCAGCCTAAGAAGCAAATGCATTGACGAAGAAGCGTCGCTGGTGGAGGTCACTTGCATCAATCGGGTGCGTTGTCGGAAAGTCGATGAGGCCGTTCCGCGTCACCCAATCGTCCCAGTCGAGCTCAACACAGAGCACCTTCGTATTGGCACTCAAATCAATGGCTTCAAGGTCTGCCTCAGTACAACCCTGCTGATGAACCCAACGCAGCCGGGTGCACCCATAGGCAGAAAAAGGGCAGTCCGGTACTGCAGTTGTTGCTTCTGCGCGCTCGACGACCACAGTTCTGCGGACCGACCCGTTCAGGCTCACCACCAAGACACGGGCTCGTCCGTATCGCTCCGAGCCGTCGGACGCCCGGTAGTTCACCCAGTCAAACCAAGGACGGCCCTTGAGATTGGCTGTCGCCCATAAAGTCGACCGACGTCCGTCCGCCTTTCGCGGCACCTCCTCCGAGAGCCACACACCGGACTGCAAGACGACACAATCAGATGCATCACATTGCAATGCGTTGCAGAGCTTAGGCAGGCTTAGATCAACCGCGAGGTCACCAGCTGAGCACGGCCTGCCGCGTGTCCTTACCCGCCTGCGCCGGTTTCCCTCCCGCCTGACTGCTTTTTGCTCCGCCTCCAAAGGCGAGATGAGGGTCGATATCTGCTCAGCCAACACCATCTGTAGCGCTGCATGTCCGCGGTTCTTGTTGGTGAGCTGGAAGGCCCGCTTCACATACTTATGCAGCGCCTCGTTCGCGCCGGTGTTGCCGTCAATCACACTCGCGCGCAACAAGAACTCATCTTTGAGATGAGATACAGTGCGATGCACCTTGCTCGTGTTGGTCTCGCCAAACAGCTCGTGGAAGTCATTCTCAACCCAATCTGAAAACCACTCGCACAGGTCCTTGGCATCGCGCCACGTCTTCGCCCGCGGATCGAAGAAGTCCCTGAGCAGCGCCGCCAGCTCACAGATGCTCCATGTCAATATCCCATAGAATCGACGACCGGGCGCACCTCGCCCAAACAAGCCTGCAACCGCAAACGGCAGGAAATGCACAGCGTCGCGGTGCTCCTTTCCTTTCAGCGTGGCTTGCAACACACCCGGCTTAATGAAGTAGCCGGGGGCCACAGAGGGGACGTGATTGGTGCGGCACGCGAAGCGGAACCGCTTGTTAGCGTGACGTATCGACTCGGTGTCTGTCCCATGGAGGAGAAGTCCCTGTCGTGCAGTCGCCTTCGCGTAGTTGTACACGCCCTTTGTCAGATCCCGACAGATACCAAGATCGATCACCTGGCGAACGAGACGACCAGGCCATAGCAAAGAGTGCACTGCGGTGGGACGTCTGTCTCGTCACGTACATGATTAGTAAGTGGCAAGAACATACAGGGAATGACAAACATACACAGTGACCTCGTACGGAAGACAGCGACATGCAGCGACATACAATCAACAACAGCACACTACCCACACAAACATAAACGAAATGGTAAACGTACATGCAGGCGGTCGAATCCGATTATTTTGTAGAGCAGAAGACACCCGGAGCCCAGACCCGCCCAGGCTGCCAGTGCAGGTACGATACAGTGGATACTATACTTCATCTCCATTGCATCAATCACGACACCCGCACCATAGGACCCTCTCATTCGAGCTCCCTTGAGTTGCTTGCCCACCATCTTCAACACGTTGCGCTGCTTGTGTGGCACACTCGGCCGACGACCACAGCTGCTTAAAGGAGCCATACAAGGTGTACAGCTGAAGGCCGTACCGTGCCTCTTCAGACACACAATGTCTCGTTCCTCAGCCTGATCACTGGCATACAGTACGACGCGAGGCGATACAATGCCTTGCGTACCGTCCAGCATGGTAACTGCAACGCCGAAGTGACTCGCACGCATAAGGTCGCCAAAGGCCAGGTTGAGCGTGTGCTGCAACACCTGCACACGCGCTGCAGCGGCGTTGGATGCCGAGCACTTCTGGAAGTCTGCCCACACCTGTGGAACATATGCCACAGTCACCCAAACAGGCACACGCGACAACAAGTTCATAATCCTCATTCTTATCAGGTAAGCAGACACACCTGTGGAGAGGCATGGTGGTGACCAAATATGCGGACACGATGTCAGTACGGTACACATCGTGCAACGCAACAAGATACAACAAAATGCAAGTCGATGCAACACCTCCACAATACAAGGCGACGCACATACGTATCAACGCAACGCTGACGAAGCTGTGGCGCCACATACTGCAGAATGTACCCAATGGTCGCCAAAGATGGCAAGTGGCATGTCTTACCTCCAGAGGTGGTCACGACGGTACCGTCCGAGTAAAGAGCCAAGGCCAACATGAGCGCACCCATGCCGAGAACTTTGAGCACATCGGCTCTCTGGGCCCCGTACGCTTTCCCATCGAAGCAGTCACGTAACACGTCGTCGTTCTGCATCGGTGAAAGCCGCGGCTCGCCGCACTCGTCGAGTTCAGGAGTGCAAGCGCGGCAACCTCTTTCAACCCGAGGACTCTCGACATTGCTTGGGTCGCCTTGCAACACACTGCCTTTGCTTGTATCACAGTTGGGTCGGTCGTAGCGCACACCCTCTCGACAGTTGCAGGTACCACCTCCACGCTCCCAACGAATAACTGGTGCCGAGGCGACTGCCTTCATGACCTCCGCCATGCCACTGCGGAAGATGATACGCTGCGGTCCAAGCACGGTAGGAGCGTCGGCCTCCTTCCATCCAAGCGACTGCAACAGTCGCTTCTTCTACTTCTGAACAGCCTCTTTGATGGCGGTTGGAGACTTGAAGGCGTCCTTGATGGGTCTGGTAGTCGAGCCGGTCCCGTCTTCGACCCGTCGACAAAGGCGATAGAGCCGGGCGACCTCACCCTTCGACAAACCAGTGCCACCAGACGTACAAACGTAGAACAAGAACTGTCTCGTTGCAGGAGACCTAAATGCAGACACGTGCGTGTGGGATGAAGCAAACGTTGCAGGGTGATACACGGAGTTGCTGGCGCACGGCAGTGCGTTGTAGTAGTCTCACACTTGCCCGCACAACGAGGCCCCAAGGTCGCCTGCTCCAATATCCACTTCCCCCGGATGATGACGTGCGGCAAGGGAGTACAACTTGGACAAGGCGTGATCCTCCACGTCGTCCGCGGGCTCGATCGACTCGCCTTCTGCCCCCATTCGCATGGATCCACAGGTCTCAAAACACGCGTCCTCTGCGACAGTTGAACCAGTGTCATCGCTTGGTAGTACCCCCTCCTCGTCCGTCTCGTCACCAGGTTCACTGTGATCCTCGTCCATGAATCCATCCGAGTCACTGCTCTCACCGTCACTAGTCCCGACCGAGCTTGCGCAGTCGTCTCCAAGATCGTTAGGGTGAGGGCCTCCATCCTCTTCGCCCATACCACCTCCAGCCACACTACCAGCATCTTCACCACCGCCACCGACTGTGTCGCCCCCGCCTGCTGCGCCTCCAACTGGATTGGCATCACCGCAGCCTTCTCCACGAGCATTCCCGGGATCGTCGACGGGACGTCGCCCATCAAAGGCATGGCGCCTCCGTAGGTGGCGACCCAATAAAATGGAGTACACGAACTGCTCCCCGCAGTCGAACACAGGACAATCGATCATCACAGTTGTTCACCGCCGTTGTGTAGCACATTGCATCTCCGTGCATTGACAATTGCAACGCACTGCAACTCAGATGAACCACGTGGCTTCGCCAACGAAAATAGCGATGACCCCGGTGCACACCCACGCAAAGGTACACACGGACGACGGAAACACGCGCGCCCCAGGCATAGAGGACACACGCCGTTCCAGCCGCCGAGTCCGGGGTTGAGGATCAATCCTCCCGCTCGCGAGCAATATCCGTGATCGGTCGACGGAGTGCAGGACAATGGGGCAGTCCGACAACGAGCTCACCCCAGTTTGGCAACCAGCTCTCGTCACACCCGTGCCCCGCACCTGTGGACACGCTTTGCAGTGAGCAGAATTGCTGTGTGTGGCGAGCATGGTGCGCCGGCCCCACCGCAGATCGTGCACAAGGAGATACACAGCAACTCTCATGGCACAATCTCCCCTCCTCGATTTACTTCATCACGGTTGTTGGCAAAAATACCCCACCGTACACGCAGGACTACGGAGCTTCCAAGTAGGGATAAGGAGCAGCATATATCATTCAAGTGCCGTGGGAGTGTGATTGTGTTCGTGAAGTCTGAAGAAATACGGATTTTGTCCTGCAAAGTATGCACACGCCTTGTTCTGGTTGGTCGATACGTAAACGGGCTCCAAGAGTCTCTTTCCACCGTGAGTTCACCGCACTCAAAGACATAGACGAAGTTAATAACTTACAGTCCTTTATATAGTTGTTACATGTCGTTAATCACAAGAAATGTTTTGTAAGTACGTGTCTCATTTTAGAGCTGTGACCGCAGAGAATCTGATCGGGACACCCGGTCGAGCAAGCTCCACGTTATATTCGCTCGTCCGACCAATCACTGCAATCCGCCACCACGAGCTGGCCCCGCATACACCTATTTGTGGACACAATAGCTGCGGGCACCAACCCCTCCCCCCTGCCCTCCCCCGCGCCTCCCCGCCCCCCCCCCCCCCCCCCCCCCCCCCTGGCACACACCCCTTCGGAGCTCCCACTGGACCTTGCAATGCACCACACAGCCACCCTCCCCGACAGCCACAGAGGAGCATACAGCGAGTTCACCCCTGCGAGGCGTCGCAGGGTGGCCCCATACCTGGCCGGTGCGACACAGGGCACAACAGCAGGTCGCTGGCCCTCGAAGGAGTCACACGCCGATACAGGCCAAGACAGCGGGCCTTCGTCCTTGCGTGTACCGTGCCAGGCGCCGATCCCACAGCTCAAGCGCCTGTACCTGTGGTGAAGCGCACGTACTTGCTGTTCGAGGGCCTGCAACACACACTCACGTGATGACATCCCCCCCCCCCCCCCCCCCTTCCACCCCCCCCCCCCCCCCCCTTTCACCCCCCCCCTCCCCCACCCCACGCGCACCAATCTGCCCCCTGCACCAACTACGCCGATTCTGCCCCAACGGCAAGCCGCCCACACGCGCCCCCCCCCCACGGACACAACGGACAACGATGCTTCACGCGCGGGCCCGGGGGCCGCGGCACTACCGGCCACGGCGGCCGCGCCCGCCACACCGACCCGGACGGCGGCGTCCCCGCTAACCGCGCCGGTCTGCGAGACGGATACCGCGGCGGCCGCGCCCGCCACCCTGGTCCAGACGGCGGCGGCAACTTCGGCGGCCGCGCCCGCCGCACCGATCGGGCCGGCGGTGGCAACCTCGGTGGCCGCGCCCACCGCAACGATCAGGTCGCCGGGTGCAGTCACGGCGGCCGCGCCCGCCACCTCGACCGGGACGGCGGTGTCCCCGCCCACAGCGCCGGTCTGTGCGGCGGGTACCGCGGCGGCTGCGCCCACGGCGCGTTTCCTGGCAGCGGCAAGCACGGCGGCCGCGCCCGCAACGCCAACCCGGACGGCGGCGTCTCCGCATACCACGCCGGTCTGCGCGGCGGATACCGCGGCGGCCGCGCCCGCCACCCCGGTCCAGACGGCGGCGGCAACTTCGGCGGCCGCGCCCGCCGCACCGATCGGGTCGGCAGTGGCAACCTCGGCGGCCGCGCCCACCGCAACGATCTGGTCGGCGGTTGCAATCACGGCGGCCGCGCCTGCCACCTCGACCGGGACGGCGGCGTCCCCGCCCACAGCGCCGGTCTGTGCGGCGGGTACCGCGGCGGCTGCGCCCACGGCGCGTTTCCTGGCAGCGGCAAGCACGGCGGCTGCGCCCGCAACGCCAACCCGGACGGCGGCGTCCCCGCATACCACGCCGGTCTGTCCGGCGGCTACCACGGCGGCCGCGCCAGGGGCCGTGCTCGCCCCGGCGGCAACGCCCACGGCGACACCGAGTGGGGCAGCGGCGACGACGTCGGCCGCGCCTTCCGCGCCGATCGAGTCGGAGGCCGTGCGGCTGGAGGAGGCAGCCACTTTGGCGGCCAGTCGCTCCTTCGGCCAGTCCTGCGGCGGCGGCGACGGCGCTGACTTGCCTGGGGTGACGCCCCCTGTGACAACGCCCCTCCTGTCGACAGTTGCAACTACTGCGTGGCCGCCGGGTCATCCCTTCACGGACACTGAGGGTAGTGACACCGGGATGAGGCAGACGACCCTCACCCCGGAAGGGGCAACCGACGCGTTGCGCGCGGCGCACGCGGCCAGCGCGCTGACGCTGCCGCTAAACCAGGACGGTGGCGGTGGAACCGACGCTGGGGAAGTGACCGATGACGGCACAGGCGGCGTTTTTGGTGACGCCGGAGGCGCTGTTGGCAACGACGAGCAGGCCGACAAAGCATCACTTGATGGTGTGGAAGCAGCAGATACGGCACCCCGCGATGGAGACGGTCCCGGCGTTTTGCCTGCTGATACCGTTGTGGGAGACTCATCGGGGGACGACGCCCCTGTAGCAACACCAACAGCCGCTGAGAAGCGGACCGCAAGCCCGCGACAACGGTTGAGGTCGGCTGCCACGGTGAAGGTATGGACATATTGTGTACTGCATTGTGTTTGTTGGATTCTGTTGTGTCTGACCGTGTCACACTGTACGGGATTGCCTTTCGCCACCTCTCATTGTATCTCTGTGCAACTCGCGACGCGCCAGTTCCAATCCTGGGTCCAGTTGTTGTATCACATGCTAACCGTCACTCACGCGCATGATCGCCTCGTTGTTTTCACTGGCCTCCATGTCTAGAGCGTAGCAGACCAAGAAGACAGGTGGTCGAAAGCCACCCATGCGGCGGAAGGCCGCGGGCAAAGGGAAGCAACTGGTACGCCTCAAAAACTGCACCACTCCATGCATTTTGCTTGTCTTGGACATGTTGTGCTGTTATGGTGCGCGTGACCCTGCTCGTTGGAGGGAAATTATGTGCTGACTTGCCAGCCAACCCTGCTCCCCGCCACTGTTTCACGTTGCTTCTGGTTCTTTGGAATGTCGTTCATCACCCTCCCTGTCTTTTGTCCCTTCTCAACAGAAGTCTGCGGTGAAGAAGCCAGTCGCGCCTGCGCGCCGGGCTGCAAAGGCAGTCGCATCCGCGATGGCGGTTGCAGCTTTCACCCCACGCCGTAGAGCCAAGCCGGTATCCGTGCGCAGTCCGCCAAACGCGGTGGCGAACCAGAACCAACAGGTACGTTTACACTTTTGTTCTGCTTGCTGTGGTGTGCTTGGCGATACTGCCCGGTCGGGTGCAGGCCCACGCAATGCGCTGTGTTGCGTGCAACGTGTTGTATGTTTGTATGTATTCAGGGGACTGACCCTACTCCCTCTCCCGTCTTCCGTAAGACTTTGGCTGTCCACCGTCCGCCGACTGCCCCTCTCGAGCATCCCCCCCCCCCCCCCCCCCCCCCCCCCCCCCCGCGTCCTGCTTGATCCCCTCGCCATGGTACTTTCTCAGGAGGCGAGCACGGAGAAACAGGCACCAGCTGACACGGATGAACAGACACCTGCGGAAGCGCCTCCCCGACCGGCGAAGGCGGTGGCGAGGACAAAGCAACAGGTACGTAGCGTCGGAGTCCACGTCGCGCAACGCCACGACCCGGTCCTTGTCGTGTGTTGTATTTGTGTGCTGCTGGTTGTACAGGCCTGTATTGCACGTTGTATGATACTGTATGTTCCGGATCCTTACCTCCAGCCTCTCAAGCACTGTCTTGACGCCCTCGTCCCCCCCCATCGCCCCCGCCCCCCCCCCCCCCCCCCCACCTCCTTCGATCTCCAATCCCCACTCCCCTCATCTTTCCTGATTTCCCCCCCCCCAGGGACGTGCGGAGGATGCCACGCCTGCGCCTGCCCCTCGTCCGAAGGCGCCCGAGAGGTCGGCTCTTCCCAAAGAGGCGGAGGGCACCGCAGGCCCTCCATTGAGGGCGGCGGCTACCATGGCAAAGGCCCCCAAGAGGCCGGCCAAGGCGGTTGTACGTGCAAAGAAGCTGCAAAAGAAGCGGAAGAAGCCACCGCCGCCGAAGTCGCCGTCGACATCCGCCAGCGGGCGGTCCAGCAGCGACTCGGAGGACGCCGCAGCCGCCGAGGCGGCCGCGCAACAGAAGCGGGGCACCCGCCCAGCCAGCGCCACAGCCCCTGCAGTACGGCGCAAGACGCCTGTGCAGGGCAAGGTGGGCGGAGCGGCCAAGGCTGGTGGGGCGAGGGAGGGGGGGCCAGCGGGTGGCATGCCTCGCGCAGGCAAGTCCCCGGCTGTCGCTGTACCTCCGGTGGATGTCGGGCGCCCGGCAAAGCACCGCACTCTGCCAGTCCCGGCTGCATCTGCGGGTGGTGCGGGGGCTGCCGCGGCCGCGTCGACGACGGCACGCGCTCCTGTGCGCGCTTTTAAAGCGCGGGTGCCTGCTGTAGTGCGAGCGATGAAGAAGGGGGGGGCTCTTGTCCGAGGACCACTTGGTGCAGTGGTTGGCAAGCGCCGCGCGCCTACCGCAGCAGCGCTCTTACCTGCAAGCCCAGGTCCTGGGCATCCCGTCGAGGACCCCGCCGACGGCGACGCGGACAAGGCCAACCCCCCCAATGCACAAGAAGCCTCGCCAGTCGAAGAAGGGCAAGGGGCCGGCACGGCACCCGGACGAGAAAGAGGGGATCGACCTTGCCGTCGCAGTTCGGGCGGAGGTCAGCGCCCGCGTCAACCACGGGATGGCGGCGCCCGAGGACGCTGACGACGTCTTCCTCTGTGCTGAAGATGCCGACGCCATGTACCTGGCGTCCATCATGGCGGCGGCCCCCGCCAGCCTGGAGCGGGCAAAGGAGTTCCGCCACACTGTGGCCGAGACGGTGCCCCGGAAGCACAAGGGGAAGCCGAAGGAAGGTGGGTCGGGGAGCAAGAGGCGGGTAAATGACCTCCTCGGGCTCTGTGGGATGGCGCGGTCGGCCGTCTACGGCGCGCTCACGCGCTGGATCATCCATCGGTGGCAGTACCATGCCAAGTTCTACGACTCAGCCGGGTTTACGCCACCGGACGAAGAGGATGGAGGAGAGGACGGGGTGCGGGGCGAGGGCGAGGAAGCCCGTGCCAAGGCGCGTGCCCAGGATACCCGGGCGAAGGCGGCGCGGTGGTGGCTGCGTGGCAGGCGGTACCTGAAGACAAAGAAGGGTCGCCTGGCGCTGTATCAGATTGCAGCTGAGTTCATCCGCAACCTCGACGTTGACAACGCGAGGACAACGGCGATCCATAAGGGACGCCTAGTGCTGCGGTTGCGGCTCTGTCAACTGGCCATCATTCTCGCCAAGGTAAGTTGTTGCATTCGTCTGCGCTGTTTTATAGGTTAGCGCATCTCCTTGCATCGCACTACATTGTGCTGTGCCGGGTACTATATCTTTTGTACCGCACTCCATCGTACTGTATCTCTCTGCGATTCATTGTGAGTCGCTGTCACGCAGTGCCAGTTCCTACTTCCGATCTCGGCCTGACACATGGTACTGTGTGGTTGGCTCGTGCTCTGTCGCTTCTTCCGTGTCGTGGATGTATACGGTTGGTGTGTGTTGTGTTGTCGCTTTTCCTGTGCAGGTGCGCGCCCAGCTACTGCTGTGGTCGCTGGGTAGGGACGGGAAGCAGAAGGTGTTTGGCGGCCTGACCCCGTCTCACCGTGCCATTTTCTGCGAGGAGCTGGCGGCCCTCTACGAGTCTGCGCGCTCGCCGGACTGTGTATGGGTACGACTTTTTAAGACGGACGTGGACGAGGACGACTGCGCTTCGCTGAAGGACCCGGAAGTGACCTTGGGGACCCGAACGTTTGCCGCTCGGCGGGGTGCCAAGCGGAAGTTCAACGGCGACGAGGACAAGCAGAAGGAGACCCTGCGGCACCTGTGCGACTCCACAATTGAGGAGGAGTCGGACTTCACGTCAGACGACGAGGTCGTGCTCGTGACGCCGCCGTCTGTCACGGTCGCGCCGAAGTCGCGAGACGAGCTGCGCATGCAGCGGCTGATGTCGACTGAGCCAATGCGCGACAGTGTGCCTGGAGTAAAGGTCAAGATGGAGCGGGAAAGTGATGAGGACCTGCAGATTGTGGAGGAGGAAGAGGGTGAAGGAAGTGACGCGTCCTGGGAGATGGAGGAGGGTGATGACGGGGGGGCCCCCAGTGAAGAGGCTGAGGGGGAGGGTAGTGTAGGTGAGGAGGAGGAGGAGGAGGAGGAGGAGGGCGAGGAGGAGGAGGGCGAGGAGGAGGAGGGCGAGAAGGAGGAGGGCGAGGAGGAGGAGGGCGAGGAGGAGGAGGGAGAGGAGCACGAGGGCGAGGAGGAGGAGGGAGAGGATGAGGAGGGGGGGGATGAGGACGAGGAGGCCGAGGAAGATGGCGATGGTGGGAGTGAAGATTGTAGTGGCTCGGGTGAGAGTGGGGATGGTCGGCAGAGCGGGGATGAGGATGAGAGTGGCAGTGCGTGACAGTGATCAATGATCATTGCTTTCTTGCTACTTCCTGTGTTTGCTTGTGTGTCATTGTATGTCCCTGTATGTCCCTGTATGTCCGATATGCCGTCGCCATAATGGTAGTGGACAACAAGTGTGCGGCGACTTCCGCGGCGGTCCTGATGCACGGGGGGCCGCTAGCAGCGGCTGCCACGGTGCTTTTGTTGGGCGACTGGACGGGCGGCAGCTGCTGTGAAGGCGCGGGCGTCACTGACGCCTGGGCGGATGGCCTGGGCGGACGGCAGCTGCCACGGCGGTGCGGGTGGATGACGGCTGGCTCGGTGGTGATCGTGGGTGGCTGGACGAGTGGTGGTGCGTTGGTGTCGGTCGGGGGTCTGGTGGGTGGCGACTGCCAATGTCCTGCTCGGGGGCAGCAGGACGTGCGGCAGCCGCCGCGGCGGCGCTATCTTCGCGGGCGCCGCTTTCACCGTGGCGTCGGTGCGCGGTGGGCTCGGAGTGGCTGCCGCGAAAGTGCGTGCGAGATGCACGGGCCACTGCCGCGGTGGTGGAGGACGTTGGCTGGGCGGGTGGCCTGGTCGGGTGGCAAATGCCGCGGCGGTGCAAGCTGCACGGGCGACGGCTGCCGCCGTGGTGTTCGTGGGCGGCTTGGCGGGTGGTGCTCGGCGCGTGGTGGCTGCCGCGGCTGTGCGGAATGCACAGGCGCCGCTGCCACGGTGGTCGAGGGGGCAGCTGGGCGGGTGGCCTGAACGGGTGTCAGCTGCCACGGCGGTGCGACCCGCACGTGCAACGGCTGCTCGGGCGGTTTTGTAGGCGGCTGGGCGGGTGGTGGCTGCCGCGGCGGCGCGGGATGCACGGGCGCCGCTGACACGGTGGTGAAGATGGGCTGCTGTGCGGGTGGTGGCTGCAATTGGGGTAAGCGTCCGCAGGTGGCACCTCTCGTGGCGTTGTTGGTGGGCGGCTCGGCACAGGGCGGCTACCGCAGCGGAGTTGGGGTGGCGTGGAGGCTGTCAGTGGTGGCTGGCGCGGTGGTGGCGGTGGAGTGGACAGGTAAGAGAGTGACAGCCTCTGTGGTGGTGAAGGTTGGCGTGTGTATGGGAGGCGGATGCTGTTGTGGTGCACGTGGTGGGGGATGACAGGTGGACCCGACGACCGTGTGTGTCTGTGGCGGTGTCTGACGGTGTGTGTCGGGCGCGGCCCAGACACTGTGGCGAGGCACTGACGTCGATGTGGCGAGTGGCTGTGACTGTGTCTGTCTGTAGTGTCTGTCCGTGTCTGTGTCTATTCACCTGATCAGGCAGCTCCAGGTGGCCCGCCTCTGTGATATGTTTCTGAGCAACAACTAAAGTAAACAAAATTGAATGAGCAAATCCACAAGGACCGGAATAAAATGGGCCGTCATCCGGCGTCATCCGGCATGTGCCGGATACGCCCTGTAGTGGCCTATTCAACTCATTGTGTTTCACACTGCAATCTAGCTTGCATTGAGGTGTGTTATGGGATGCAATGCACGTGGTGTATGTTGCATCACACCATTGTTGCTGCCCTTTTTCGGTGCCTGAGTTGCAAGCATCTGCCTGTATTTACTGCATTTCAAACAGGCGTTGAAATACAGGAAAACATGCACTGAAATACAGTGGTTCCGGTCGCCGACGATGTCTTCATCTGGCGCTGCATTTACGCGTCCTTTCCGCACCCATGGCTCGCGGTGGGCGAGTCGTCTCGGCGGGCCTGCCGCCCAAGAGCGGCGGCTCAAGAAGGCCAATCGCGGCTCTAAGTCGGCGCCATCAGAGCAGTTCTGCGAGGCCGCCACCTACACCTTCACCGTCGATTGCTGCCGGCCATGATCTCTGCACGAGGCAGACGGGCGTAGATGTCAGTCCTCGCACCCCGTCGACCGCTTGCGAGGCTAAGGTACCCACCCCGATGGGCGTCGCTATGTCTCCCGCCTTGACGGCGTTCTTCGCCGGACGCTCACCCCCATCTCGGGCGGCCGCCGCGCGGGTGCAGCGCTCCGGGACTCTGCGCGGCGTGGGGTGCTGCGCGCCTTGCGCAGTGCCCGTTGCTACTGTCTCTCGGTCTGCGTATGAGGCTGCTGGGGTTGACACGGGGCAGGCTCCCGCGGGGCCTGCTCGTCCGACGGGGCAGATGCACACTGGTGGACGGGTAGGTAGCAAGGGGCGGCCGCCGGACACCCGCCGCGACACATGGCGCACCCTTGGACCCGGTATGCAGCGCGCAGTGTGCGGGGCGCTTGTCAACCGCGGTCTGGAGCCTGTGCTACGGGGGCTGTTTGGTCGATCCCCGCCGGAAGAGGTGCACCAACGCATCCATGACGGCTTGACAGCCCGATGGAGGGAATTTTATCGGGGCGAGGTCTGGCCGCTGCGCGGTGTGTATGGGGTGCTGGCGGGGTTCCCCGCGGGTGTCGCACAAGGTGTCGGCGGCAAGATGATCCCTACGGTCGTCACCAACTGGTTGACGGACGCGGGCGCCATTGCCTGCTCTTGCGTGCGGCGGGTGGCATTTTCTGCTCGTCATGGCCAGGCGCCCGTGGATGAGACGTGCCAGCACGCGAAGACGTTCCGCGGAGCAACGTCCTACTTGGCTGCGCGGCTGGGTGTATCGCTTGCAGCCTTCAGACGCGTCATACCGGGACTATTTGGTGACGAGGACGGTGCTGGTGGGGGCAACAAGACGGGCGATGAGGCGTTCAGCTACTGGGACTCGGAGGGCATTGTGGAGGCGTTCCGATCTGGGCAGACCGTGGTTGCTGTTGTGCTGTCCGGCACGGGCTCGTGCAAGGGGCCCGCACCGGTGCCCTGCTCCCGGCAGACGAGTACGTGCGACTTCTGCGACACCGCGGCGGGATTCTCGTGCATACACGCTGTCCGTGCCCGTAGCGTGCGGCGTGGAGAGCCACCAGCCAAGAGTGCTGCTCATGATGCCGCCGGGACGGCGGATGACGACGGTGGGGCCGTCGTCGACGACTCCCGGTCTACATTGCCCCTTCCCGTGTACAACTGCCCCAGCTCCGTGCGCGCGGACGCCAACATTTGCGCCAACATGCGCGAGGGTGAGATCGTGGTTGTACGCGCGCCTCGAAGCTGCCCAACGTGCGGGTCTGCGCGGAAAGCGGAGTGTAAGATCGACGACGGGGAGGTCATGTGCAGCGAGGGCTACGCCTGTTTGCAGTTGGAGTCCTTTTTCTGCGACAGCAAGGACTGCGAGCGATGGGTCTTCCCCGACGGTCGCGCGGAGGGTTTGGTGATCTTGAGCTGTACGACCGCCGCCACAGCGCTCATCATGAGGGACATGGCGTCAGAGATGGTTTCGAGTGAATCGCCGTTCAAGGCCTGCTTCAAGCACTGGGCCAACAAGTTCATGGACCGGCGCGACTCGGGTGTGTACCCGAAAATGCGGCCGGTCACCATGCGCTGCCGCAAGACGATCACGTCGCTGTTTTTTTTTACTCTGGAGCTGATGACCAAAGAATCTCCGCTGTGGGCGTTCCGTTGCGACAAGTGCCAGGACAAGGACGGGCGCTTTCGCGTCGTCACGGCCGACGGCATCTGGTTGGGCTACCTCAAGCGGCTGGCCTCTGCGCGCTACACTAGCCCCGCCGAGGTCTGCAACTCTGTGCGCGACGGGGTGCGAGCGGCATCAATACACCCGTCTGAGTGGGTGAGGAGGTTTTTGAGAATGGCGCTGAAGCAGCCATTGAAGCAGCTGTTTATCAAGGCAGTGCAGCTGAACAGTGCCAAGCGCGCCCTGGCGTTTCTTTGCCCGTCTGCCCTTCCCCACGTGCTCGAGACAGAGCTGCCTGATGACCGGCGTGAGCAGCTGGTGCGGCTGCGGGCGCTCCTTGGGCGGTTGTGGGACTTGGACCTTGCAACGGTGTCTCTCCTGAACGAGATTGTCCTGTGCACTACGAAGCTGTTCTCGGCGCGCAGGACGCTGTCTGAGTCTGCTATCTCCACCCACCTTCTCACCATCCAACTGCTGAACGCCTGGAAGCTCCAGCTCCAACAAGGAGGAATTGGAGGAGCCGTCCCTGGTGGAGTGGCGTCGGGCGCACTTATCGGTGGCGGTGCTGGCGAAGTGGAGGGTGGTGGCCCACTTGGTGAGGTGGAGGCGGGGGGTGATGGTGACGGCTCTAGTGGCGCTGAAGACGGAGGGGATGATGTTGGTGAGGGCGAGGGAGCCGCACCAGATCCGCCGCCCCTTCTGGTTCCTGCTGCTGCCCCAAGGGGCAGAGCCGCAGAAGGAAACGCTGCCAGGCGGCCCGCAGCTGCGGCGCGGACACACCACATGGATAGGACGACCAATGAGCCACCCGACCCACGCTGCTTGCGTCCGACCATCAAGACGCTTGGCGTGTCCGTCTACTGGGACCTGATCTCATTTGCCATCGCGGTCACTTTTGACCCCATCGTCAATGCTTTCAAGCCGCGGCACGTGGCTGCTCTCTCCAAGCTGTCCGACATTTGGCGGTCGGCTGACGGCCTCTCTCGGATGCAGGATCTCAAGCGGAGAGTGTCGTTCGCTCCAGATGTCCAGCCGCCCCACGACGACCAGCCGCCCCCCGACGCCCCCAATGTTCAGCTGCATGCGAACGAGGCGCCCCCAGCGCCGCCCGTTCGCAGGGAAGATGCGCAGCAGTGGCCTGCTGATGCAGACGTCGTGCCTCCTCAGCCACCCATGGACGCTCCGCTCGTTGGTCCGGACGATGTGGAGCCGCCGGTGAGTGGGGCAGAGGATGGGGTCGACAGACACGCGGAAGACGACGTGATGCTCGCTGGCGGGTCGGACGCGATGGCGCCCGCAAAGGCGCCCGACGTCGTGCCTGCCAGTGCCCCCGACGCTGTGGCGCCCACCAGCGCACGGGAAGCTGTCTCGTCCCTTCGCACACCAGATGTTGGGGCACTCGATGTCGCCACGGACGCTCTGGCGCTCGCCGACTCCTCCGATGCTGTTGTACATCCTGGCGCCAGCGTTGTGCCGCCCACCATCGCGCCGCCCACCGACGCCCCAGATGCTGTGGCGCATGCCGCCGCCCTTGACTCTGTGGCGCTTTCCGACGCCCCTGAAGTTGTGCCGCTCGTCCGAACCCTCAACGCTGTGCCGCCCGCTGGCACCCCCGACGTTGGTCCGCCCGCTGGCGAACCCGATGCTGTGCCGCCTGCTTGCACTCCCGACCCTGTGCCGCCCGCCGGCGCGCCCGAAGCTGAGCAGCCAAAGGTTATGCCGACCGCCGCCGCCCCTGGTGGCGCCCCCGACGCTGTGCTGCCCGCCGTCGCCCCCGAATCTGTGCCGCCCACGGTTGCGCGGCCCGACGCCGGCCCCGGTGGCACACCCGACGCTGTGGCGCCTGCCGGCGCCCCTGGTACTGGGCCAGTTGCCGGCGCCCCCAACGCTGTGGCGCCTGCCGGCGCCCCTGGTACTGGGCCAGCTGCCGGCGCCCCCAACGCTGTGCCGCCCGCCATCGCCCCCGCCGCTGTCCCGCCCAAGTTTGCTACGCCCGCTGAAGCCTCCGGGGGCGCGGCGAACGCTGCACCGCCTGCCGGCGCCCCCGATGCTGTGCCGCCCAAGGCTGCGCAGCCCGCCGCCGCCCCCGGCGGTACGCCCGACGTTGTGGCGCCCGCCGGCGCCCCAGAGGCTGGGCTTCCTGCGGTTGAGCTGCATGCTGGTGTCCCTGTTGCTGCGCCGGGTGCTCTCGCGCCTGCCGCCGCCCCTAATGCTTTTGCGCCCGCTGGGCCCCCCGACGGTGGCGCGCCTGGTGGCGCCCCCGACATGGCGCCGCCCGCCGATGCGGCCGGGGAGCCGGGGAACGCGGTTGAGATCGCGGCTGTCGACCTAACGAACGTCGTTCAGCTGCTGAAGGAGAGCCGCTTGCTCTACTCTTTTCTGGTGGCCACGTGCGGGTTGGAAGCGACCTTCTCAGCCCTAGCGACATGTGCGGGCGACGTGCTACTGTCGGTTCGAAAGACCATCGAAGACTACCACGGCCCGCGGGACGGGACGGATGGGACGGCTACCGAGTACATGAACCGCTGGGGGGACCACAGCCTCTCACCTGCAAAGCTCCGTGCTCGATTCGTGGCGGCGTACCCTTACGCTTCAAATGATCCAGTGGTCACGGGGGCATGGCTTCCGAGACTGGTGATGTGTCGCCCCGCTGCCTTCTCACCAGGAGAAGAGGCGGAGCTGGGCACCTGTTCGAAAAACTACCAGGTGGTGCACAAGTTCTTCTCGCCGGGCACGTTCACGATCTGCTGCGCCTGTGACCACCCCAAGATGCTTGGGTTCGTTGTCCTGGACAAGCGGGAGGGACCTCCTGCGCTGCTGAACGCGCTTCTTTCGCACTTTGCGTTGCTGCCCCATTACGTGCTTGTGTCAGACCTGTTTCACATCGTGAACCACCTGTGCAGCGACGCCCTGCACCCCCGGTCGTACGAGGCCCTCGACAAGGCTAACACCGTCGCGCACGAGCAGCGCAACGCGCCTATCAACCTGCTGCGGAGGACCCTGCGCTCGGCCGGCCAGCAGGAGTACATGGGCTTCTTGAAGATGGAGAACATCGTGTACAACGTGATGGCCTGTGCGAAGGCCTCCTGCGTCTACCCCCTCCCCGAGAACTAAAATTACCGGCAGTATTACTTCTCTTGCACCCCCTGCAGTTGCGGCTGCGCCTATCATCCCGAGGCGCCGCCCAAGCCGCCACCGCCGCCAGCTGTCCCGGAGCAGCTGAATAATGACGATGACGTCAATGTTCCATGGGCGGGAGTGGACTTTCAGCCTCTTGACGTCTAGCTTCTCGCTGCAGCCAAAACTGCTCCGTGGTCCCGGTGACGGGAACTGATGATCTGGGGGAGCGGTGGGGCAACCTTGTAGCGGCCGCCGGGGTAGCCCGGGTGATTGTTCTTGTATATGGGTCTAGGAGGGGCGTGCTTGCAGATGCGTGCTGGCGCCCACGACACGGGCGGTGGCACGAGCGACCCTTCAAAGTCGGCTTCGTCCGGCTCGCGTGAGCACGTGGGACGGTGAGGAGGGGAACGACTGCGCGGCGGCCGTTGTGGCGGCAGTCTGGATGAGGGGGAGTGATAGAAGGGGGGGCGGTTGTAATAGACTGTCTGCGTGTGGGTGGCGGAGGGGACGGTGGGCGTGGGTCGTTCGCGCCCTTCTACGCTGACTGGTGGTCTTTTTGCCGTACCGTGGGGTGCGCACGTGCGTCCTATCTGTATACTCAAAAGCAAAGAGGCATGGCGACCTTGATACTCTTTGAAATGCCGCGCCCAGTCTTGCTCGTCCCGGACGTGTCCAACGGAGCATTTGCTGCGCGGCGCGGGTGCAGTGTTTGAAGAAACCAGGCAAGGGCGGTAGGTGCTATCGCCGCCGCGGTAGCACACGGCACTCATCCATGAGGTTCTCGTGGCAGTGGGTCTTATGGGACAGGGGGGTTAACGACGTTAAGTGGTGGTTTGGAGTGGTCCTCATCATGTCTTGTCTCACAGTCAGCGGCCTGCTAGTCGGAACGACAGCCCAGAGTAACCACCCTGGAAGCGTTCCGATCAGCACGAGCGCCTGTCTCCCGGGATGTGTGCTTACTGATGCGCACTCAGCATGACTCAAAACATCTGCGAGCTGGGTCTGATGTGGCAGTGGAAGGGTGCTGTGATCTGAGGAGGAAGCGACTCGCGACGGTTGCGCGTGGTGGGTACGTTGATGCTCGGGCAATGAGCACATGAAAGATCGCGATGGAGTGGCCAGGGTTATGCCGCAGTGATAGTATTGTTCTCTGCAAACGGCGAACGGGCGCAGGCTGCAGCAAAGACAGTGAAGCAAGAGACCATCCTGGTACCCCTGGTGACAGCACTGTGCAGGCCGGCCGACGCTGCCGGCGCTGCCACCGGGCGGCTTCCCCTAGCAACTGACCTCCACCCGCCCCACCACGCCACGTGCGCCCCTACTCCCTTCCTGCGAACGATATTAGTCCCCTCCGTGACCTGGTTGTGCAGACCTGCCGACATTGCCTGCCCTGCCACAGGGCGTGACATCCCCATTCTTTTAAATCGCATCCGCCCCCCCACGCCACCTGCTCTTCCTGTACCCTGCCCGACAACGATTTTTATACCCTCAGTGACCTCACTGCGCAGACCTGCCGAGACTGCCAGCCGTTCCACCGGGCAGCTTGCCCCAACTCCCAACGTGCACCCGCCCCCCCTCGCCACCTGCTCTCCTGTCCCCTGCCCGCCACTGATATGGCCCGCCCAAATGACTCGTACAGCACAGACGCCGACCCTGCCAGCATTGCCTCCGGGCGGCTTCACCCGAACCCCATACGACGCGTCCAAAGCCTCGCCCGCCAGCGACTCCGACGCCCCGCCCGCCTGCGCCACCGCCGCCGCGGTCACAGCCGCCGCCCTCGCCACGACAGTCTTTCAGGCAGCACCGGCGGCAAGCGGTGGGGGGGCCGCCTCCGCCCCCGACACGCTCGCCGGCACGTGGCTGCGGTCGCCCCGTCGTTCAGCCGCTGCCGCCCGCCCGCGCCACCGCCGCACGACCGTGGCCGCGCCGAGGCACTCGCCGCCGCAGGCTCCCAGGCCGGACAGGCAGCGAGCGGTGGGGAAGCCGCCTCCGCCGCCGACACGACCGCCGGCCCTGGCTGCGGCCGCCCCGCCATCCAGCCGATGCCGCCGGCCCGCGCCACCGCCGCACGACCGCGGCCGCCACCGAGTCACTCGCCGCGGTAGGCTCCCAGGCCGCACTGGCGCCGAGCGGTTGGGGGGCCGCCCCCGCCGCCGGCACGACCGCCACCCCGCGGCGGCGGCCGCCTGGCCGCCCGGCGGCCGCGGGCGCGACCGCAATCCCGGTCGCGCGGAGTGATGGAAGCGGCACTGAGGCGGTGGGATTCGTTTTCGCTGAGGGGCCGTACGCCGGGAGTTTGGAGGATACATGCCGCCGAGACGCAAGCGAAAGAGACGCTCGCATGCGTCGACGAGGAGCAGTAAGAAGTCGCGAGGCAGCGAGATGGCTCTGCGGGGCAAAGTTAGCCGCCTGAAGAGCCTTCAGGGGAGCTGGTCAGCCAGCCGCGGATCAGTCGAAATGACGCAATGACACGCAAGTTGAGTCAACAACTCCATTCCCGGTAATAGGACTGATGGTGGGACGGAATTCGAATCTTCGCGCTCCGACAGTTGGGACCTCGTCATCAACGCGTGGCATGAAGAGAACGATTCGCGCCAAGCAACGAAGACCTATGGACCACTGCAGCGTCAGCTGACACCGCACTTGCCAGCTGATTCACTGCCTCTTGCCGGCCGCGGGCGAACTGTATCTATTCTAGAACCCTCGCGCTTGACCCCTGTGCACCAGTGCTGCCAGCGTCACGTATGGACGGTTGGCACCCCTCGTTCTGTTCACGATGACCCACGTAGAGCAGCCGATTTCGAAGGTCTGTGCGGCGACCCAAGTCAGGAATTTTTTGAAAAGTCTTTTCTCACTGCGTCCCAAAGCTCTCCTTACTTCGGCCAGTGTCTGCTGTACTCGTGTCCGGTCAGCAGGGCGACAGCGGCCTGCCTGTGGGCCGCGAGCAACTCGTGCACCACTGCCTATGCATGACCTTCTTGTTGTTTCTGCCATCAGCCCGTTCCACGTGCGTGAGAGCGATCTCTCCTCCCCGCCGTCACGGCATTGACCTGGGTATTCCCTGCTTCGGCGCGGCGGCCTACCCTTGTCCATCCTCTCCGGCGTCGACCTGAATCTGGGTCTTCCCCTTTTGCCGCACGGTGGCCGACGCTCTGCCACCTGCAGCGGTCGCCTGCTCCTCTGCTGCGTGCATCGGCGGCCAGTCGCTCGCCTTCACCAAGGTGGCGCCGTGTTCCCTTGCGCCCTGCAGCGTCGATCTGTGCCTCGGCTCGCCGGGTGAAGGAAACCCTCTCCCATCTTTGCCGCAGCACATGCTCCCCCCCCCTCCGAGTGGCGGCTGCTGTTTCTCACTTTGCAGTGCCGGGGCGACCTGCTCCTTTTCTCCCGGCAACAGCGAATCGCCACCCCCTGCTTTGACAGGGGCAGCCATCCTCCAGACTGAGTGCTTCTATTGCAAGACTGTGTCGACAGGCGACGGTCATGGCGTTTGATCTTGATCGGTCCCAGCAGTCGGCGTGGGAGAGTTATTTGGCGGGAAAGAACGTCGGTCTGTTTGGGCGGGCTGGTTGTGGCAAGTCTGCTGTTTTGAAGCGCGCCATCGCTCACGCTCGACGCGCTCACGGGGCCGATCGTGTAGGTGTGATGGCATGGACTACTGCCGCAGCCAGAATGATCGACGGTCACACGATGCACAAGTTTTTACGCGTTGGTATCGCGGAGCTGCCGAAGGACCTGGTCCTAGAATCTGTGAAGAAGAATAGGTTGGTTCGCAGGAAGGTGGCCGACACTGCCGTCATCTTCATCGATGAGCTCCCACTGGTCCCTAAACGCTGGCTCACAACCCTCGAGTACGTCGTGCGGCAGCTGGGACCCATTGGCGAGCACGGCCGCCCATGGGGGCGCTGTCAAGTCGTGGGTAAGTTTTGTTACACTTCTCCCATCTAAAGCGGCTGGAGGCAGATTAGTGGGTTGATCATGTGCTTCGCATATTTGCTAGACGTAGGGGCCATCGAGAGCGACTGCCTTATGCAGTCAATTTTTTGTCACTGTACTGACACTCGCTTTTAGTTAAACAACGATGTTTCCGTGTTGCTTACCTCTGTACAGTTGCCGGTGACCCCCTGCAGCTTGGGCCTGTTCAAAGTCGGCTGAATAACACGGATGAGGCAGTGTACGCCTGCAGGGAGTTTCGACAGTTCTTCCTGTCCCGCTACGGCCTTGTCTTTTTTTTGACCGGCTCCCATAGGCAAGCTAATGACAGCTGGTTTGTCGGCTGCCTGGACCGCGGCCGCAAGGGCGAGGTGTCGGACGCGGACCTAATGGTTCTCATCGCCACGTCGGATGGCGTCGCAGCCGAGGCATGGAACGAGCGCACGCAGCTGCGCGCACTGAATGTCGAGGTCGATGCGTTCAACAGAGGCAAGCTCTCGCGGCTGCCCGGCGCGGAGGTGGTGTACTCGTGCCGTGATGAGGTGGCCGTTGGCATCACCCATCCTGCGCGTCGTGCGTACGCACAGCGGTGCATGCTTGAGATCTGTACTCCCCCGGTGTCCCTAAAGCCCGGTGCTGTTGTCCTGACAACACGGGAAGTGAGCGGCGTGGCGACCGGGACGCAGGGGGTTGTCCAGTCGTGCCTCTCGTCGTCCGTCGTGTGTGACTTTGCCGGCCGGCGGGTGGTCGTAAGCGTCATGGCTTTTGACGTCATTGATAACTGCGGGACGACGCTGGCTACTCGCCACGCCATTCCCCTGGTCCTTGCATGGGCTATGACTATCCACCGTGCGCAAGGAGGCAGTTTAAACACTCTGGCTATTGACTTCAGTGAGCTGGACTGGCGGCTTGCTGGGCTTGTGTACTCTGGTCTGTCTCGCTGTCGCTCTCTTGACGGCCTGCTTGTGCGGGGGTTGCGCCGTGACCAAATCGTTGTCGATGCTGGCGCGTTAAGGTTCCATACTGAGTGAGGCGAGAGCTTTATTGCGTACATCGACGTCACAATGAACCCACCCGTCCACTGCGGTAACCGCTATACTCTTAGCCATCAATGTACAGTGCATTCCAAAGCAAGAGTGAGCGCTGAGCGAGGTCCAGCGAGTCACACCCGCTTGCGTCCACCATGGTCTTCGGCATGATAAAATCGGGGAAGTGCCGCTTGCGGAATGAGAAGAACGCAGTGCTCTCATAAAAGTACGTGAAGGGAAAACCAGCACCTTCCCGACCGCGCTCGCATACCAGACCGAATACCTCCACAGCAGGCATTTCAATAAGAACTTCAGCACTCTGGCCCCCCTCACCCCCACCCGCCTCGGATTCTCTGGCCGCCAGCGCGGCCATGTCTGGCGCGGCCACACGCCACACGCACGCAGATGCTAGAAGAACAGACCCCTGCTCACGAGGTGGCCTGTCAAACAAGCGCACTCGAGGACTGCCGACCACGAGGAGAGAAAGACACAAGCCACAGGTCTGTCAGTCTCATCAAACAACACGACGCGTAACAAGGCCGTGTCAAGTAAGTCTAACAGGAAAAAAAGAAAGGGACACAAACAGTCAGAACGCGCCTGGCACATACCCGATCGAGGACACAGGCCACGCCATACGGTATCCCGCAGGGATAGAGCTCAGCGCCACAGCTGTCGCAGACGGGTTGCCTTTCTCCGAGCACAGCCGAGGATCCTGCCCATACGGATAAACGGCATCTTCGCAGCCGGCTTCAATCTCCTTGATACAAACCGTCGCTACTGCTGCAGGAGCGTCGATGCCATGAAACAGGCACAGATGGACGAGCACCTCCGCGGTTGCCACAACACGACCGCCCAGAGACAGCTTGCATGCGCCCACGCGAGTGGCCAGAGCGCTGGCAGCATCATTGGCAGCCTCGCCACGCCGGACATCTGGGGCACCATCCAGACGGCCTCCCCCCCTGCTCTGGGCAAGATTTCAAGCCCCGCCGCCCACAATGTCGTTGGGAGCGTCACCCGCGCCACCGTTCCCGTCGCCCCCAGCGCGATCAACAGCATCAACACGGGTGCCACTGCCCGTCTGGCGCTCCGCGGCCGCTTATTCTGCGGCTCTTTTCTTTGGGGAGCCCCGCGGCCGCTTTCTGCCCTTCTTCGATACGACGGCTGGCGTAGGCGCTCCCGCGGCTGCTTCGCCTGACGCTAAGCCATCCCAGACAGCAGGGGCAAGGGCGCCGCCAGAAAACAGAGCCAGCAACCAGAGAAAGAACGGGTCTCGTCGCACTTTCATCAGCAAGATGACCGCGAGGTACTCGTCGTTGATCATAAACTTCGTGTTCTTGAACGATGGAGAGTCAAAGGACACCTGCCCGCCGCGAATCTTGAAGCGGACTGTGGCACCACGTGCGACCTCCGGCGTGAGTAGGTAGTAGTGGTGATCGACCTTGGCGCGCGCCGCCTCGTCGGTCAGCCTCCGCTTCACGAGCGTGTCAACAACAAATTTGTACAGGCCAGCAAACTCAAGCAGCCGGTTCCGGACCGACTTGCTTCGGTGGGGCATCTTGAGCTCCTTCTCCGTCTCCTCCACTTCCGCGTCGGGGTCATTGACTAATGATATGGGGGCCTTGGGGGGGAGGAACGCGGGACCGACCACGACCGGAGGGAAGCAGAATGAGCATCGGCGCAACCGTCAATCCAGGTAGCCAAAAGTCGTGAGAGAGCGCGTAGTGTCGGGGCTGGCCTGCTGCGTCAGAGGCCGACGATGGCGTGCTCCCTGCAGCACCACCCGTCACACGAGCAGCAGCAGAGCCACCAGTTGCCCAAGAGCTGCCGCCCCGCGCACCCTCCGAAGCAGAGCCGCCGCTGAAGGTCGCCGCAGCGCCGCCGCCGTTCGCTCCAGAGTATCCTTCCGCGGCACCGCCGGATGCTTCCCCTGCAACGACGGCTTCGCCTGGAGCGGGCCCGTCATCCGCTGGCCGAACGAAAATGTCTCCTGGCCTGCTCCCCACCCCTTCGTCGCCGTCTGAGCCAGGTGCCGATCGTGGAGCCACCCTACTCTGGGACAAGCCGGCGTCTGCTTCTTCTCGAGGGCAGTTGCTCATTCTCGGATCCGGCTGCAGAAGCGCATCAACCCAGGCGTCTTGGTCACTAGCGTCTCCATCCAGCCCTTTCTCTTCCGCCTCATTGCCACCCCGCTCCTGACCGGCTGACGCCGCTCCAGCGGGGGGTAAAGTGGTCGGCACGCAACCCCTTCGTGCGTGCGGTGCCTTGTCACTGACCGACAATGTGCCAGCAGCCGCAAGGCCGCCTACAGCACCAGCAGTAGGACCTGCAGTGGGGAAGCAAGCAGCCGTGCCAGCAGGCCAGCAGGGCGACCCCGAGCGCGGCGGTCGCCAGCAGCGGAACGTTCTGTAGCGGGTCGGCGCCGATCGCGGCGGCCACCCGCAGCGCACCAACGGGAAGCAGGCGGGCAGAGTGGTGCCGAGTGCCGCGGCCGCCAGCAGCTCAACGACCAGTAGCGGGCGGGCTCCGATCGCTGCGGCCGCCCGCAGCGCAGCGACGGTGAGCAGGCGGGGAGGGTGGCGCCGAGCGCGGCGATTGCCAGCAGCGGATCGACCTGTTGCGAGCGATCACCAGGCGTGGTGGCCTGCCAACAGCAAAGAAGGTACGAGAAGCGGCCCAGCGCACCAGCCGCCAATCGATCGTGGACCGGGAGGGCGCGGGTGCCCAGGGCGGCGGCGCCGAGGGCGGCGACGCGCAGCCACCGCCAACAGCCCGCAGCAGCGGCGAGCAGCGCGGCGGGGAAGCACGCAGGAGCGAAGCGCGGCGGCGCGCCGCGGCCGCGGCGGGGAAGCACGCGGGCGCGGAGCGCGGCGGCGCGCAGCCGCCGCCAGCAGCGCAGCGACCAGAAGCGCGCGGGCGCGGAGCGCGGCGGCTCGAGGCGGCAGCCAGCGGCACGCAGCCGCCGCCAGGAGCACAGCAACGAGGAGCGCACGGGCGTGGAGCGACAGCGGCGCGCGACAGCCGCCTGGAGCGCGGCGGGGGAGCTCGCACCAGCGGCGCGCAGCCACCGCCAGGAGCACACCAACGAGAAGGAAATTCTGGCGAGGCGCGGGCGGCTCGGGTGGCGCCGAGCGCTGCGGCCGCCAGCAGGCTGCCTCGCCGTTGCCCAGCTCGGGAGCCACGGGCGGACCGCGGCGGACCGTGCCAGCGCTGCGTCAGATGGCGACGAGCAGGATTGCAGCGATCCGTGACGAGCGGTGGAGTGGCAGGCAGGGCGAAGAAGAGCACGGCGGCGGCGGTCGCCAGTCGGCCAAAGCGGCAGCTGGGGAGTGCGGCGGCAGTGACAGCCGGGCGGGCGCGGCGGCGGCGGGCGGGCGCGTCACGGCGGTGGGCGGGTGCGTCGCGACGGTGGGCGGGCGCGGCGTCGGCGGGCGCGTAGGTGGCACACACGTGGCGGTATGCAGCTTGCCATGGGTCGCGACGAGGAGCCTGCTGGACCAAGAATGCTTGGTTTTGACTGGTTCAGCGACGTGCTGACATCGTGAGATGCAGTCAATGGGATCCCGTCTAAAGGGTCGGATCGCTGCGTCTGACCCTTCAGGGGAGGATCCGACCCTGGCATTACCTCTGTTGTGAGGGTCCCCCGCCTGGGCGCGTGTGGTGCGCGCGCGCCAACAAGAGGGTGCGGCGCACACATGGGCACTTGGCGCGCGCCCTGGCACTTGATGCAGTGTGCACTCTCCGTTGCACGGGCATTATGGTCGTGTTCGATGATTTTCTGGGTGTGCTGGTGGTGTTGTTTTGTCTTTGCGCGTGCGTCCGAGAGTATGAGCCGTCACGCATACGTTGGGTGCGGCTGTCTACGTTGGACGACGTCGTGATGATGTGCGTGGATTGCTACCGGATGCGTCTCTTTTCTTTGCGTACGCTTGCTCTCTATATTACTTCATGAGCTCTGCGTGTGTGTGTGTAGCCTTAGTTGTGGTAGCCGTCTTGGTGGGGTATGATCCTTGGTGTCTCTTGGCCGTGCGTGATCGTTCTTTTTGTGTCGGTCTTGGCCGTGTGCAGGGGGATCCGTGTGTCTTTGCTGAGTGCGCGTGAGGCGTCATCGCAGCCACGATCTGGACGTGCTCTTGAGCTGCTTTTGATGCGGTTGTCTTGGCGCATTAGGTTTCGACTCTTTGCGCACGCGGGGCGGAGCATTTTACTGACCTTGTACGCTGTCATTTGGGATGTGCTCTTTTTTTGTACATACGACGTACGTGTGTCACTCTTGTGTGCTTGTTGCCGCCGCAGGCTTGTTTGGTTTCTTTCATTGTCATCATTGGTGTGAGCGATCACACTCTCGCTCAGGACACACTGTCATGATCTTCGTCATGTGCATTCTCGTTCTGTTCTTTTGAGCATGCTCTATGTACCGTATCTTGTCTGCTAATGCTTTGCTTTCCCGTGCTTGTAGCTCTCATCTGCATGCTAGAGGGTACGGTGGTGGGTACTGCGAGGGATGCTGGTAAACAATAACTCGACGTGCACCATGGAGCACCGCGGCAGCTACCCGCCGGCCACTGCGACGTTAAAATTCTCACAAAAAAAAAGATTTACAGCTGGCCTCCGCGGAAGATTCTGAGATTTTCTTGCATCGCGGCGATGGGGTGCACCGTTGCGCGACGCGACCCCATCAAGGAAACCCATCCATCAACATCGCGGACCCCCCTCCGCGGGGTCGGATGGCTACATCGCGAGCACGTCGTAAATGCATCGCGGCGGGCACGCGATGCAAAAACGTAACCTTCTGACGATGTGCCCACACATCAAGGCCGCCTCGCGGCGTGCAGACTCGGAGGTGCGCGGCAGGGACAGCGGGAGTGAGGGTGATTAATCCAGTTCGAGTTCGAGGCTCGTCTGCACTGGCGAAATCGCTGTTCGAGGCACATGCGATTCTGCCTTGAATTGTATTCTTCCTGTAACCGGCACCTTAGTAATTCTTCCTGGCTGGCCGCGCCGGCGGCGCGCGACCAAGCCGCTAGGCGGGCGGCCCCCTGCTGCGCCCGTGGCCGCTGGTCTCCTTCCCGCGGCGGAGCGGCGAGGTCCCCGGCGCCTCCACCGCGGCAGGCGCCCGCCCGTGCGTGGGCCACTTGCCCGTGCACCGTTGGCGTGGCCGGGGGGGGGCGGGGGGCCCGGCCCCCCCTTCTCCCCCTGGGCGGCCAGGCCGGACTGCCGCAGCGGCCCTCCCGGTCAAGGCCGCTGCACCTGCCTCTCCCTCTTCTTCTGCTGCTGCTTGCGACGCTGGCGGCGAGCGGCGCCGCGCGCCCTCGCCGCAATTTGCCCGCCTGCTTCCACTCGCCGGCCGCAGCAGCTGCGCCCCCCCTCTCTGCCTTCCTGCTTTCGCGCGTGGCCCCCGGCGCCCTGCGGGGGGCACCGGCGGGGGGGGCGGCGCGACCCGCCGCTGCTCAAGACCGCGGCGGGGAAGCGGTCACCGCCGTCCACACCGGCCGGCAGCGTCCTTCCTCCTCGCGCTGCCCGCCCACCCACCCATGTTTTGCTCAATGCTGCAGCTGCCTGAGTGGTCATAGCGCCCTACTTCCTTGCAAAAGACGCGCAAGACCGGTCAACCTCACCGCAACACCACTTCAGTGGTTCGCACAGGCTCGCTGCGGGTGGCCGATCGATGACGGGGCAGCCAACGCCCCGCCCATCCCCGCCGGCCCAACGCGTGACTCGACCCCGGCGGTTGACGGTCCGCTTGCTTGCGTCTTGATGCCTGTATCTCTGCTTCTCTGCTTCTCTTCCTGTAGGGCCGAACCGTTTGACGGGTCGGTCAGCCAGCGGCCTTGGGGGCGCTGGCGTAGCCTACTCACGAAAACACACACAAAAAGTCACGTTACTGGCGCCTCTTCCCCCTCGGCTACCGTGGTTACAGCACAGCAATCGAGGTGAGTTCGAGGCTGATCAGTTGTCACGGACAGTTCGGGCGATGCGCAGCCTCTACGTCGCGATTGCTGCACTCGGCTGTACCCCTGTGCTCCAGAGACAGTCCTGCGCCCCACCTGATAACTCGCCTCATAGTGAGCAAGTCGCCGTTCCTGACCAGTATTGACTGCTCTGAGGTTTGGTCTAAGAAGTTTTGTTTGGGACAGTCAAAAAGTGGTCAGACACGCAGGCAGAGGAGGGAGAGCGCGAAGAAAGGTGGGAAGGGGGGGCGCGAAAGGAGGGATCGTCACAAGAGTATGTTTTCTCAACGAGGCCCAACGACAGGCCTCGTTGGCCATCGAGCATCAGAGTGTTTCCAACAACGTCACGACGATCCCGATACCATCTCACGCCAATCTGAATTGAAGCAGCCACGTAGGCGCTGCTGAGTGGAGGAGCGTGGCAAAAGCCGATATATGCAATGGAGTTGCTGGATCACAGGGGCTACATGATTTTAAGTCGGGACAGCTGGCCTTCACGATAGCAACTGGCTTTCCGCTGCCGCAAATCAGAAGTGGGGAGGGTTCGCTGTCGCCTATTGCGTGTTCGAGGGTATTATTCAACCTGGGGCAAGCTCCCCCCCGAAGACAGGTGCAAGGCTCGAGAACGAGGAAACATTGTCGACTCTTCTGCTGAACAAGCGAGACACGCAGCACAAAGCAAGGCAATCTCGTGTATCTCGTCCATACTTTTGTCGAACGTTGCCTAATATGACTGTGCAATGCGACTCTTCTTGCCAAGTGCAGTCCAAACTCGCTCCAATATTTCTGTCCATATGCGAATATACACACTCAAAAGTGTATATAAGTCTGTTTGCGGTCAGTTGGGGTCGTGTCCGACCGTCTCTGTGCAAGGAGCCAATCACCTGACGCGGTTTCCCTCGACGCGCCCCGCCTGCGATCAGTGTATGCCGGGAACGGACGGTTGTGACCGCTCGGTCCATGAGACAACCGACCACGTCGTTTTCTGCATGGTTGACAGTTGCACGCTTCCGCGACTCCATGCGGTGTACCGGCGTCGTTTCCGCAACTTTCGCACGCTCTATGAGGCGACCACAGCGCGGAGGCTCCATCGTGCCTCCTCTTTTTTTTTTTCGAGGCGCGAGGTTGCGCATTCCCCCCCGCCATGCATGGACCCCGCCATGCGAATTATGGTGAACGAGATTCGCCCCCCCCCCCCTCTCTTTTCTTTACCCCTTGCCGGCGCACGCGGCCCCGGCGTCTCTTGCAGTCCTCCCCGGTCGCGTATCACGTCTCTATGTGCAACTCCGGTGGTTGTCGGTCGGTTGACCCTCTTCCCAGGCCCGTGCACGCCCCCACCTCGGGTGTCGCGTCTCCGTCTCCACGCTTTACGCGTGCCACCCCCCCGCTCTCCCCTGCGCGTCGCCAACCAAGCCACCGCCGTCTACGCAGCCGCGCCTTCCCCGACGCCCCCCCTCATCGCCCCACGCCCGCCCCACGGCCGCAGGAGGGTGCCAACAGTGGACAGGGGCGTGTGGTATAAAACTCGATCCTCTCAGACACGTGTCAATATCCCTCGGGGGAAAGGGACAGGTAACACAGAAAGGGGAACTACGAGAATGGTATGCCTGTTGCCTCACGTGCCTGCTCGCAGAGCAAACAGATACGCACGGTAGTGCACACGGGGAAGAGGAAAGCAAACGCGCAGTTGTCTTTTTCCTGAGGGCGCGGGCGAAGGGCGCCTCGCTGTCCCTCTTAACGTGCATCTGGGGGAGCCTCGGCACGTTGGCCAGGTAGCCCCCCCATAACCCCGAGTGGCCCCGACCCGAGTCTAACCTCGTCAGGTCGGGGGCCACTATCACTACTAATTCTATTCCCACTCACTAATCTCACACTCAAATTCTCTCAAATCAAGTCCCTCACAAGTATGCAAAAACCCATCAGCAATCCCTCTCTCACGTGTGGATAGCGTAGTCCACCGCATCCCAGTGCCGGGCACGGGCCACGGCCGCCAACCATCACCACACGGCGGGCGTGTTCTGGCACCTGGTGCCCTCTGGTTGTAGTCCCGGGTCGGCGCCAAGTCGGGGCCAGGGATGCTACATAGCTCCCTCCCTAGTCCGGCACGTCCTCGGGCCGAACCAGGTGCCACCGTGCACAGGCTCGAGCACGTCCACACCGGTGCCGAGGTCGAGCGTCTTCACCCTGGTCACGATCACCTGCTCCGGTTCTCTGCCCCCCTTCTCTCCTTCACCTTGGCCCTCGCGTTCCCCCGGAGTCTGGACGTCATGTCCAGTTCCGAGATCCAAGCTGGGCCCGTGGCTCCGGCGGCGAGTGTTGCGGAGGAGAACTCGGGTAGTCGCGCCCCTCTCCTGCCTCCGGTTCCTCGGGTGTCGATGTCGGCGCCGGTCGCCACGGCGGGGACGGATCGGGTTCCCCCGGCTTCTGTGATGCACCCGGTCGAGACCCCCCCGGTGGGTCTCCCGGAGATGCTTCTTGGGCAGGACCCTCTGGCGGCCCGGCGTTACTCCACGGTGGTCGGCAACGCCGGCGCGGCCCAGTGCCAGCAGGATTGCTTGGACCTCTGGCGCAAGGAACTCCAGCGCGGGGTCTTGACAGAGATGGATAAGGCTCGTCTTCACACGGCGGACCAGATGCGCCTGGCACAAGACCGCTCCCAGAGCTTCTCGGGTTCCTCTTGGGTTGCTCGTCTGGAGGATCTCCCCTTCGCGCTGGTGCTGGATCTGCCCTTGACCGAGCGTCGCGTGTCCGCGTCCGTTCTCCGGTGGCCGGAGGAGGAAGGGTACGTCCACCGGGCGCTCAAGGTCTGGGACGAGGCGCTCAAGGGGTCGGGAAGCCTGAACTGCGACCCCCGTCCGAGCATGGTCGCTCTGGAGCCGCCTTTCCTGACCCGGAAGTACTCCAAGTTGTCACCGGCACGGGAGCAAGGCGAGCGACGCGGCCGTCAGCGTGACTTCCTCGTGAGCTGCAACCATCAGGAGTTCTGGAAGCTGGATAAGGCTAACCGGGCGGCGTACTACCCCAAGGTCATCCCGCAGCAGCAGGAAGTCGAGATCCCGGTCGGGTTTGCTCCTTCCAGCATCCCCTTCGCCTGGTACTTCTTGGACGCCTTGACTCAGGCGTCGATCAAGGGCTTCTTCCACTCGATCCCGTACATGATGTACACGTCCGAGATGACAGTCTTGGCGGCCAACCACTGGCTTCACGAGGTCTTGGTGTCCAACCGGCTTTGGTTTCTCCCTGACCTCCTGATGGTCTGGATTGTCGACAAGTTGACCGTCGACTTCCTGTGCAGCCAGGACGAAGAGTACAAGGGGCTCTTCCAGGCGATGATTGACTTCCGGCGTCTGGTGCCGGTGCATGACCGGAACTTCTTGAACGCGATTGCCGACCAGAACCGCCCGCGTCGGGATGGCTTCGGTTGGGCGCAGGTGGTCTACCAGTCTTCTCCGGCCAAGGTGCAGCTGGCGACGCCGCTTCCGGCGTGGCCGCAGCTAGGTAGCTTTCCTGCCCCGGCCGCCCTTGATCTTCTGCCAGTTGGGCCGCCGGTGCAGGAGTCGGGATGGGCCGCGGCGGTCGGTCAGGCGTCTGCGGCGGCTCCGCTTCCTCCTGTTGCACCTGTCGCCCCGGTGGCCTCGCCTGAACCGTCGCCGGCGCGTTCACGCCCTGTTCCGGCTGTGCCGGTACTTCAAGCTCCTCCGGCACCGCGCCTGTCTGCGGCGAGTCTGGGGGTGACCGTGCGGTCGCCTACCACTCCGGCCGCTCCGCCTCGGACGCCTTCTTCCAACGCCGGCGGCGCTGTGCCTCCGCTGGAGTTGGGTACTCCGGTTTCGGGGGCCGTTGTGGACCGTCCGGTGTTGTCATCCTCGGGGCGGTTCGAGATTCCGGCGCCGACTCTGCGCCTTACCCGCTTCCGGGTGCCTGACTGGTACCTGAACCAAGGTGGCCCGACATGCGACCAGTACGACGTCGGTATGATTGAAGACCAGCTGGGTCGTCTTCCGGTGCAGGTTGAGGGCGTCGGGTCTTCCCTGGTGCTGGGCACTTACGCCAGCGTCTTGAACAACGTGGTTGACCGGGTGTTTGCTTGCGCGGACAGCGGCCAGATGTCGAACAGCCCGGTGATTGGCGAACTTCTGGCGACCTTGACGCGGCATGGCTTGGCCCAGCAGTGGTCAGAAACCTTCACTGGCTTCCAGGGGCGCCGACGGGCATATCTGGATGAGCGGGAGCCCCCGGCAATTACCGGTACTACTCCGATGGCGTCATACCGGGATGCACCGCGTCCACCGCACTACGTCATCCCGTCTTCCTCCGGTTCCCGTCGTGCCGCGGAGGCAGCGCTGGAGGACACTCCCGCGGCTCAGCGTCCGCGCCGGGAGTAGTAGTTGGAGGCAAGGAGGGTGAGGGTCTTGGGAGAAGCGACGAGGGAAGAGGCGGAGAGAAGGGTTGCCCGAGCGGGTGCTTGTTTTCCTTGATTGTTCCATGCTTGTATTGCGTGTTCTCCTTGATATACCCGTTCCCTTCTTCTCAATCCTCTTGTTCCGCATCCGTTGCGGATGAACTCGGCTCGTCCCGAGGGTCTTGGTTGGCCCCATCCTCTTGGTCCTCCTCCGAGTCCGACTCCAGAATCTTACCGGCTCTGGCCACTGGAGTGCCCTCTATCCCGTTCCGTCGCGTGTAGGCACAGACATCCGCGATGGGTAGCCGGTTTGAGGGTTCCCAGGTATCATCTGCCGGGTTAAAACCGAACCAGCGTACTCGCAGGTACAGGCGTCCGTCTCTCCAGGCATGGTCCACAAACTTGACGTAGACATATTCCCGACCTTCTTCTTGGGATAGCCAGGGTACTGCGGCCCGCTTGCGCCGGGTCAAGTCCCGTTGGCTTGGCGGTGGAGCTCGGGTGACATGGTCGCTGCTCACGCGGTACGGGGAGCCATCCACGTCTAGAAGAAAGGTCCAACCGTCCGTATTCAGGATCTCATAAGGTCCATCCGCCTTCGAGTCCAGCTTCCCCCGGGTCTTGCTATGGTTGTCCACAAAAACCCAGTCGCCACCACCCAGTTCCTTGTTCTTTTCCCGAACGCCCTTGTCATAGCCCCGCTTGTATCGCTCCTGGGTCTTCGAGATTGACTCCTTGACTCTTGGGAGCAGGAGCTTCAGTTGTTCCAGGAACTCATCCTTTGCCTTGGGACCTGACTTCAGTGCAGGCTGGAGACCGTCTGGTATTCTTTCCAGGGAGAAGTTGGTCAGCCGCCTTGGGGTGACAAAGTCGAGTGGAGCGACCCCCGTTGTCCGGTGAACTCGGGAGTTGTAGGCTAGAGTGAGGACAGCTAGGAGCTCGTCCCAGTCTTCTTGGTGCTCCTCCACGTAGTGCCGTAGCATGTCTACTAGGGTCCGGTTGAATCGTTCCACCTGGCCGTTCGATTGAGGGTGGTACGTCGTAGTGTACAAGTTCTTGATGCCCATCAGGTCACAGACTCCTTGGAAGAACAGGGATGCAAACTGGGGACCGTTGTCGGTTAAGACGGAGTCTGGAGGGCCGTAGGCAGCTATCCAGTACTCGCAGAAGGCTGACGTGACATCCAGAGCCGTGATGGTCCTCAGCGGGATTGCTCGAGTGAACTTGGAGAACCGGTCACATATGATGAGCAGGTATATGTTGCCACTGGATGTTTCAGGTAGGGGCCCCAGGATGTCCATGCTTAAGCTTGCAAAGGGCTCCGCCGCAGGGAATAGGCGTAGCTTAGAAGTCTTCTTCCTCTGGGACAACCGGTTCCTTGCACACGAAACACAAGCCTCCAGGTACTTATGGACGTCACTGGCCATGGTTTCCCCGGAATAGTGTCGTCTCATGGAAGCATACATCCGATTGATACCAGAATGTCCGGCCTGGGGAGACGAGTGCTCCAGGCGTAGGATGTCAGCTCGTAGGCCCCGGGGTACGTAGACTTGAGTGGCCCCATCGAAGGGTGACACCCGTACTAGGAGTCCGTCCGTAGACTCGGAGAAACGACTGTTCCGGTTCAGGTCGATTTGGTGGCGAAGCTCCAAGCATTGAGGATCCGTCAGTTGTGCCTCCAGCATCCGGTGAATGGTCACCGGTTGATGAGCTTCAGGTGTCTCATACAGGGGAGCGTGCCAGCCACGTCCGACATTCGGGAGGATGAAGCAAGGTATTTCCTCCGGGATAGGACCGGTATCGGCTGCAGGAGTCTCCAGCCGGGACATGGTGTCGGCGCAGTGGTGCTCCCTCCCTGCTCTGGTGCACACCTTGTACTTGAACTCCGAAAGGCGTAGGCGCCACCGGGCGACCCTTCCTTGACTGCTGTCCATACATAGCAGCCACCTTAGGCTGGCGTGGTCCGTCCGGATGAGGAACTCTTGTCCTTCAAGATATGGCCGTATCAGGAAGCAAGCCCAGACGACTGCCAAGCACTCGCGCTCAGTCGTGGAATAGTTCTTCTCAGCTGGAGTCAAGACGCGACTGTAGTAACCTATCGGGAGAAAGTGCCCATCAGGTTGCTGCTGGAGTATTGAGCACCCCACCTGGACGCCACAGGCATCCGTCTCCAGAACAAACTGGCCCTCCCGCTTGGGTAACGCCAGTACTGGAGTGGTGGTCAGGCGCTTCTTGAGCTCTTCGAAGGCCGCGGTCTGCTTCTCGTCGATCACCGGGAGTTGTGCGGGAAGCTTCTTGCTGGTCAGCTTGGTCAGTGGCCGGGCAATCAGAGCATAGTCCCGTACGAACCGGCGATAGACGTTGCACATACCCAGGAAGCTCTTGAGTTCCGTCTGGGTTTTGGGTTGCCGTGCATGCCGGAGGGCCTTGATGTTCTTCTCATTGACTCGGAGCTCCCCCGGACTCAGCACATGCCCCAGATACTCCACCTCAGTCTCAAACAGGTGGCACTTCTTGGCCTTGAGGGTAACTCCAGCCTTGGACAGGGGGGCCAGGACCTCCCGAAGGTGCTCCAGGTGTTCCGCTGGGGTCTTGGAGAAAACGATAATGTCATCCAGGTAGACCAAACATGTTCTCCACCTTAGCCCGGACAGGATGATGTCGATGGCTCTTTGGAAGGTCGCCGGAGCATTGGTGAGACCAAAAGGAAGACGCTTGCACCGGAATAGTCCCAGGTGGCACGTGAAGGTGGTCTTGTCCTTGTCCTCGTCAGCAAGAGGGATCTGCCAGTACCCGGCATTACAATCCAGCGTCGAGAAGAGGGTGGCATCACCAAGAAAGTCGAGGCAATCATCCATCCGGGGTATCGGGTATACGTCCTTGACTGTCATCTCGTTCAGGCGCCGGTAGTCAACGCAGAAACGGAAGTGACCGCCGGTTTTCGGGACGACTACCACCGGGAAAGCCCACTCGCCATCAGACGGCTCGATAACATCCATCTTGAGCATCTTTTTAACCTGCTTCTCAATCTCATCCCGGCGATGAGGTCCAGCCCGATATGGTTGCATGTGCACTGGCTTAGCTTCCGGCTTGAGTTGAATCCGGTGTAGAGTGGCGTCCATCTTGCCCAGCTCTCCCGACCACAGGTGCCGATATTCCTGGAGAAGCTTCTCCAGTGCCTCCTTCAAGTCGGGAGGGACATTTTCTTGCTTGACCTTCGGCGTCCCGGGTGGTGCTTGTTCGGGCTTCGGAGTAGCGCTGCCAGCCTGCTCTTGTTTCGGAGGTACGTCTAAGGCCGTCAAGTTGGATGCCAGTTCTTGTTGCAGGTTCAGGAGGTCTTCCTTGCTCATAGGACGGGCGGATCCCCGGTAAGGCTCTGCTGTACCAACTCGGGTGCCCTTGGCGAGGGTTATTGGCTTCCAGCTCACGTTGACGATTAGCACCGGGAACGGGGTGTGCCTTTCTACCTTCTTGTGATGTCCGTGGGCCAAGTATAACCGGTGTTTCGCCAGAAATTCCTTACGTCCGTAGATCAGGCATTGACCTGCAATCCGGGTCGTTACTTGAACCTTGGTCTCCGAGCAAGGAGGTAGGAGCACCGGTTTGAAGAGAATCAAGGTAGAGGGTGGGATGCGTTCCTTCTTGTTCTTGACTACACGAACCTTGGCGTCCACATGCTCCAATACCGGTGACACAAACCCATGGTTGAACTGGACCTTCCCTTCTCCGGGTAGGATGCTCTTGACATGCTGCTTCTGGAAGTCCCAGCCTAGGATGAGGGGGACTGATAGGGTCTTGACTACTAGAAAGGGAAAAAGCATTGGTTCATTGTTGACATAGATGGCGACAGGAAGACGGCCAAGCGGTCGTAGGGGTCGACCCGAAGCGTCGACGATATGGGTCCGGGTAGGCGCTCTCCAGGCATGTCGACGCCAGCCCGGAGGTAACAGGTTCTCAGTGATGACGCTTGGTCCGGCTCCCGTGTCAACCACCGGCGTAACAGCTTGGGGGAGGCATCCCCCACACGCATACGAGCACTAATCTTGAGGTTTTCCTTACGCAGGACAAGCAAGGTCCCCTTGAACAAACAGGGTGTCCAGGCGGCTACCAGTTGAGCAGGTAACTGCCGTCCTTTCTCCCGGCACGCAAGGGGAGAACGGGTAGAAGTACCCTGCCGTCGGAGGTTCGGGAAGACACTTGGGGAGAGCTCCTGCCCTACTCGTTTCACGGGTCCGAGGAGTCCTTAGAGGTTTCGGTCTCCAAGTCAAAGTCCGTAGGAGCTTCCCTTGCCAGAGCCTCCGTGATGCTCTGTAAGGTTGCCACCCGGATTGCGTGTACCTGTGCCTTCTCCATCTTGGAGGGTGCTCGCCGGTCAGTCCAGTTGACCGCCTTTGCAAACACCAGTCCTTGACGCTTGAGTTTCTCCTGGAGATCCTTGGGAATGGTCGGGCACTGGTAGGACATGTGGTCCTCCTTCTGGCACAGCCAGCAAGACAGGAACCGCTAGTTCTTGACCTGCCTGGGGGCGACCAGGGAAGGTTGCTCCTTAGAAACGAAGCCGCCCCACTTGTCCCCTGACCCCACGGGTGAGGCCTCGCCAACTGCGAGTACCGGTACAGGGCTATCACCTTCCTTATACTTGTCGGGTCCGGGACGAACTCGCGACAACGGCTTGGGAGTTGATACCGTGGGAGCTTAGAGGGCCTTGGCTTGCAGGTACTTGCCCTTGGTGTAGGCCATCAACTGCTGGAAGGTATGTTCTTGATGTTCCTGGTTGTAGTTCTCCGCATCCACTTGAAGATATTCAGGAAGCCCTTCCGAGATGATCATCTTGAGCCTGTCCTCAGGGTAAACGTTGCCACAAGCCTCGCTCATCTCTCGGACACGACGGGCGAAGGCCTCTGGAGTCTCTTATCTCTCCATGGTTGCCCGGTTCAACCTGCCGACTGCCTCACGCAGGGAGTCCGCGTCAGCGTGGTTGGACAGGAGCCAGTTAACCGCTTCCGGATAGCTCCCAACGGTGCGCCCGACAATGTGTCCGGCAGAGTTTGGTAGAACCTGTGCAAACCGCTGTTCCGCTTCTCCGGTCATGAAGATAACCAGGAGGTAGAGAGCCTTGCCCTCGAACACATCGTTGTCGTTGCATGCCTTGACAAACCGGCGCAGGAAGGCAAAGATAAGCGCCGTTCTCTTCCCGGAAAACTTAGGATGTCTCCCGAAGCTCGGCTGCATTCGCCGGTTCAGGGATGCCATCTTCTTGGCCATTTTCCGGGTGTAGTAACCTTGGTCTTGGTTCTCCAGCCGGTAGTTGCCCCAATACGTGACCTTGTTCAGAGTGGCATCTCCCTCTTGGTGGGCAGGGAGGTCAAACTCGACTAGCCTGCGCCGGGTGGGACCAGGAGATGCGTCCCAGTCATATCCCTCCTCAGAGCTGGCGGAACTGGTCTCGCTGGTACTAGAGCGACGACGACGACGCCGACGCCTCCGGCTGCTCCGGTTACCGGTCTTGGAGCTCCCCGCCCCATAGGATGCAAGGAGGGGAAAAACTTGGCCGGTCCCAGGAGTCGAGGTCTCAGGGTGACCCGTAGAATCAGTTACAGCGGTGCCTCTGGCACTGCTAGTGCCCACAGGGAGAGGTGTATACACCCAGCTGCCATGTGTGGGTCCAGGAGTAAACACACCAGGGGCTATCCCTAGAGGTTGAGGAGTAGAACTGACAGGAGTGAGACGTCTGCTGCGAGCGGACTCACACGCCGTTGACCCCGGGGTGGCTCCCACAGGAGGAACAGCCGGAGGAACGGTAGCAGGAGGTACTTGGCCGCCTGTAGACTCCAGTACTCTACCGGATGTCACACCCAGGTCTGCTTCACCCGTAGGGAGAACGCCGGGTTGGGCACCGTCCCCTGCGGTGACCAGGGATGCGTCAAGGGACGCTGAGTCTACTCCTTCGGGCACCGTCGTGCCAGGGAGGGTAGCCATGTTGGTCTCTTGACTGCCACAGTCCAGTTGCCTTCGTGTCCAAAGATCGTAAGACCACAAGAGAGGGGTTGGGGAGCCAGGAAAGGGGTTCCCGTGAACGGGTGCAAATAACTCCCAAACCAGAGAAAGAGACAGAACAGGAACAACCCAACCGCTCCTCCCAAATGTATCTTCTCAAACACTCCAATCCCCTGCTGCTCCACCAAAATGTGTGGTATAAAACTCGATCCTCTCAGACACGTGTCAATATCCCTCGGGGGAAAGGGACAGGTAACACAGAAAGGTGAACTACGAGAGTGGTATGCCTGTTGCCTCACGTGCCCGCTCGCAGAGCAAACAGATACGCACGGTAGTGCACACGGGGAAGAGGAAAGCAAACGCGCAGTTGTCTTTTTCCTGAGGGCGCGGGCCAAGGGCGCCTCGCTGTCCCTCTTAGCGTGCATCTGGGGGAGCCTCGGCACGTTGGCCAGGTATCCCCCCCATAACCCCGAGTGGCCCCGACCCGAGTCTCACCTCGTCAGGTCGGGGGCCACTATCACTACTAATTCTATTCCCACTCACTAATCTCACACTCAATTTCTCTCAAATCAAGTCCCTCACAAGTAAGCAAAAACCCACCAGAAATCCCTCTCTCACGTGTAGTCCACCGCATCCCAGTGCCGGGCACGGGCCACGGCCGCCAACCATCACCACACGGCGGGCATGTTCTGGCACCTGGTGCCCTCTGGATGTAGTCCCGGGTCGGCGCCAAGTTGGGGCCAGGGATGCCACAGGTTGCCGTCCGCTCCCTTCTCGCGTGTCGGGCGCTGGCGACCGAGTTTCAGCTGCGCGGCTGCTCGAGAGATTCTTGTGCTTTTCGGGGGTGGGATGGGGCGAGAGTGGGGGGACTAGCCCCCGTCGGCGGTGGCCGGAGGTAATAAGCAATGACGCCCTGAGAGGGGGGCGGCGGAACTTTTGAGGCGGCATGGCGGGTGCCGCGCGTCCACCGACTCGCGGGTGGCGTTGAAGGGTGGCGCCCGCCCCGAGAGTGAACTGCAATTATCATTGCCCTTGATACGCAAGCACCGGGGGGGTGGGCGGGCTGCGGCGGTGCCCACTCAGGAGCGGGGGAGGCCAGTGGCGGCGACGGCGGCTGCGGCGCGGCGCCCACCGTGTGGGCGTCTACGGCAGCTGCCACCCGTTTTCGCTGACGGTGCTGCCCGCGCCACCGTCGCCTGGGCGACATCGGCTCCCCCCCTTTACAATGGCTTGGCCCATCCCCTCTTCCCCGCCGCCCCCGACACGGCGGCGGCGGCGGCGCCCGTAGGGGTGGCCCCGCCTTGCCCACCTGGCAGAGGCACAGACGCCCCTGGCCGTCGCGACGGCACATCCCCGCGCGGCGGGCGGGTGACGGCGCCCGCCGACCTCGCGTTTGCGACAAGCAGCACCGACGGTCCGGATTTGTCGTAGAGACCAGTGTATCTTGCTGATCTGGGGGTGAAGTCCGGAAGGAGGGCATCGCCGATGCCGCACTTGTCACAGTAGCTCATGCGGAAGGGGTCTGAGACCGGCCCGTCTCACTTGGTCCGTGTGACGACGTGGGCGGGGCGATGCGTCCACGTTCCCGCATGAAGCGCCGCATGTACTGTCGATCCCCCCCCCCCTTTTCTCGCCTCTCGCAACTCCCCTGTCCATTTTCCCCCCTGCCCCCCCTGTCCTTACCGTTGCACGCCCGTCACATCAGCGTGTCGATCTGGTCGCGAGACCTCAGCGCAGCGTGTGTCCAAATGGGACACGCGCGATCTGCGCTTGCTCCCTCCCCCCCCCACGCCCCCTCAGCAGAGTCACACGCGCGAGCAGAGTCAGTCTCTACGGGTAATGCGCCCGGGCGTCCCACTTCCGCCCCCCTCCCTCCCACATGTTCTGGAGTAGGTTTTTTGTTATGTTGCATTTTTGTTCTCTTGAACAAGCACCCCTTCCAGGCACGGCCGTGCTGGTAATGCGACGCCGGGCATGCCCCGCTTGCCCGCCCGCGCCCATGAGGGGGAGTGCCTGGGGGTCCCGGCCGCTCGGCGCGCCACCCGCGGCCGCCCTCCTCCGCCGTCCCCCGCGCAGCGAGCTGAGCACCCACGGGAAGCGTGGGCGGCGGCAGGGGCCAACGCCACCGCCGTTGCCGGCAGCGGCGGGCGTGACCGAGGCCGCCGACTCCGCGCGTGGCGGGTGGAGCCCCCGCCACGCCACTCTCTCCAGCTCCTGCCCGCCTCTCAACCGATCCCACCCACCCACACACGCTCTGCCCCACCGCCCTTGTGGCGGGAACACTCGCCAACGGTCCACCACCACTCAGCTCCCGCCCGCCAAGTGCTGGTGGGCCACCGGGGGTCGGCACTGTTGCTTGCGGCGCCGGTGAGGGAGGCCCCTCCATCCGGGCCCGTGGGGCCTACGGAGGCTGCGCGGCGCCCCCGCCCGTCTGGAGCGCCGCCGCCGCTGTGGCGTCGGAGAAGCGGCCTATAAAAGGGCGCCTCCCTATTCACAGTGGTGGCCGGGTGGTGCTCCAGCCCACTGCCCCAACCCCCCATCCCCTCCCCCCCTCAAGCGCCACAACGCTCTCTGCCTTTCCCTCCCCTCCCCCCACCCCCCACGGCTCGCGTGATTGCCCTGCCCTGCACCTTGCTGTGCTTGCCGCCGGGATGACCACCCCGGCTGCCTTTGCAGTTTCGGGCTTCCCCCCCCCTCGCCTCCCTCCGTCGCTCCGCCGTGTGCGCCTCCCCCCCCTGCGGGGGAGGGGCCCTGATGGCTGTCCCTCCTGGTGTGGTGGCGTGCCGACGAGCGGCACCTGGCGGTTGCACCCGCCGCGCGTTGGCGCCGCCCGGCCGGCAGCCACCCACTGCGGGGGCGCTCTCCTCTTGGGCGGGTCGAAACGTTGGGCAGCCCTGCCCCCTCCTGGTCAGCCACCTCCAGGCCTGGGAGCCCCCCGGCCGCGCCGCCGCCGCCCTGCCGCATCTACCAACGAGCCGTCAAGACTCATCAACCGGTGAAGGGCTCGACACCCCCTTGCCGCCGCCGTTGCCGCTCCGGGCCCCGCCGCCCTATGCCGGCAGTGGCGCCGCCTTACCGCCGCAGCGGCCAAGTGGGCGGCCAAGTGGGTGGGCCGCCGCGCCCTGCGCGGGGCGCTGCCACGGGCGCCGCCAACATGGCGGGGCGCCCCTCCTCCCCACTTCAACCTATCCTCCGCCGCCGCCGCCGCCGCCGCCGCCGCCGCCGCCGCCGCCGCCGCCGCCGCCGCCGCCCGCGGCCGCCGTGGGCGACCTCGGGCCGCGGCGGCGGGCTGGTGGCGGCGGCGGCGGGAAGCGCCCTCGTGGCGGCCGCTCTCGGGCGCGCGGAACACCCCGCCCCCCCCCCCTGGTCATGAACAAGGATGGCCACTTTATCGCCTCCGCCTACCGCGTCTACGCGGGCGTGGGCGGAGGAAGTGAGGGTGAGCAGGGCGGCTGCTGCCGGTTGACGCAGGCGATTGATGGCGCAGGCGACGCGTGCGCGCGGGCGGCGGTGGTGGCGGCCGCGGCATAGTCGGTGGCGGGGGGGGGGCTGGACGGGGTCGCGGGGCTGCTGCGGCCTTTGCTCGGCCGCTTGTTTGACTTTGCCGCGATCGCAGCGGCGGCGGCGGCGGATGGCGCGGGGGGGGGGGGGAAGGGGCGGCGTCGCCCTATTTTGGAAGGGTGCCGAGGATGCCTCCCAGCATGCGCTCCCCGGCGGGGGCGCGCCGTGGGAGGCGGCCGGGCGGCAGCCGCCGCGCCGCGTGCCGGCGCGCCGGGGCCATCGGCGGCGCACGCCGCCGGTCCCGAGTTGGAGGTGTTCGGCAACCCGCCGCCGGCGACCGCGGCAGATGGGCAAGGTCAACCCTTGTTGGCGGGCGCACCACCCGCGTTGGTTGGTGAGCCCGGCCGGCTTCCGGCGGCAGCGCGGACGTGGCGGTGCGTGTGGGGGAGGCGGTGAGGTGGGGAGGGGGGAGGGTGTGCTGGTGGCTGGTGGCGTGCGTGGCTGGGTGGGTTGGAGTGCTTTTCTGGTGTGGGGGGTTGGTGAGGGGTAGGTGTGGTGATTGGGGTGGTCTGCGCGTGTGTGGGTAGGGGCGGGCTTCGGGTGGGTGACGCAGCCGAGGCTGCGATGGCGTCAGGTGGCAGCTGCGTGCGGCGTCGGTGGGCAGCGCAGCGGGGCGGACGCAGGCAAGTGGCATGGATCTGCGTGGAGATAAGAAGTGCGCATCGCGCGTGCCGTGGACTCTCCCGCGGCCATCCCCGCGTCGGTTAGCGCCGGCTACGCCCAGGTCCAGCACTGCCGCCGCCGCCGCCGCCGCCGCAACCCCCGCCATCAAGGCCACGACTGTTCTGAAGGTGGGGTCACGCTAGACGTAGCGTGCCCCCGCCTTTACTTTCGGCACCCGCCACGAAAGGCGAGGCGGGCGTAGCCGGTTCAGACGGACGCGCCCGAACCGGCTACTCCCGCTGCACCGACGACTGTTATCCCCGCCTTTTGCCTGCCCCGAGAAGCCGTCACCACGACCAGCGCGCTCGCCTGATGCATCAAACAGTACACAAAGTATGAACAGCAAAAGGAAGCTCGCCAGCGCGAACACCGATGGCGCCCGCTTTGAGGACGGGGGACAGCAAGGGGTGTGTGACCCCCCGGGGGTCCACGTACCGGTCGCCTGCCGGCGCAGGGGCCTGGGGGAGGCCAAGACTGCCGGCGGGTTGGCCGGTAGGGGCCGCGGTGGCGGCCAGGGTGGCGGCGGCTTCGGTGGGGGCGGCGGTGATGGCGGCGCCTCGTGACCCCTACCGGCGGCCGGCACAGGCCTGAATGGTGGTGGCACCCGGATGGGGCCGTCGGCAGCTGGTAGACCCACCCGCGGCGGGCCGCCTGGTGACCACCTGGAGGTGGCGATCACCGTGCGTGGGCGGCGGGTGGCGGGGGGCGGCGGGGGCGGGAGGAGGCCGGGCCGCGTCGGCGGATTGGGGAAGGGCTGCACGCCACCCCACGGGTCGTCTTGCGGTGCGTTTGTGCGACGTCACGGCCGGCGGCGGGGGTGCCCGTGGCAGCGACGCATATGGCGCCGCCGCCGCCGCACGATCGGCAGACGTCGCCGGTTGGGGTGGTGGACGTCGTGGCTGGGGTGGAGCGGCAGCCGCGAGGGGCGACAGGGGGGGGCGCTCGGGGGGCGACAGGGGGGGTCGCCCGGGGGGCGGGAGGGGGGGGGGGGGGGGGGGGGTTCGCTGGGGCAGCTCGAACGTAGGGGGGTGGGACATGCCGTCGGAGACGGCGGCTGCGGTGGTGGTGTCGGCGGTTGCGGCGGAGGCTGTGGTGTCGGTGGGGGCGGAGTCGGCGGCTGCGGTCATGCCCGCCACTGCTGGCAACGGAGGCGGAGGCGGCGGCCGCCGCCGCCCTGTGTGTCGAGCCACCCAAAGACGGATGTCCGCAGCGGCGCCCGCCCGCTTGGCCCAGCCCCCCCCCCCCCCCCCCCCCCCTCGCAGGTGTACAAGCAAACACCCCCCCACCAAAAGAACAGCAGAAACAGGCGAGCGGGCGTCGGCGTAGTCAAAGCCGACCGCGTGGACCGCCACGTTCGGCGGCACCGCGGCGGCAACGTCGAGCAAAAACGCGAGCACCCTCTGCCCGTAGCTCGTTGCGCCTTTCGCCAACACCACCACGGGCGCGCCCGCCGCCCGCGCGCGTGCGCACACAGCCAAGACGGGCTCCGCGCCGCCACCGCCACGGCCACCACCACACCCACCGCCGCCGCCGCCGCCGACGACGCCGCCGCCGCCGACGTCGCCGACGCAGCCGCCGCCGTCGTCACCGCCGCCGCTGTCAGCAGAGAGGGGGTCAGTCGACACCCCGATCGGCCATGCCCACAGCACCTCTGCCGCCGCTCGCGGGCCGGAGCGCACCACCGCCCGACGGCAGTCGGGGGTGGGCGCAGCAAAGAGGGGCGAGCACAGCGCGGCCAGGGCGGCCACGTCCAGGATGGACCCGTGCCACGCGATGAGCACGTCCCCCCGGCGGGGACTCCCGCCGCCGCTGCCGCCGCTGCCGTCCCAGCCCACACTGCCGCCTTCGCCGATAGCACGCCACGCGGCGGCGGCGCCGCGGGATGTGGCCCGCGGCAGCCGCCGCACGCCCGCGGCAGCGAACAGCGCGCGCCCCCCCACCGCGTGGCCAATGCAGACGGCCGGCCGCGCAAGCGCCGGGGACACCCGCCCCCGCGAGATGCCAACGAACGCCGCGGCGGCCGCCCACAGTGCCGCGCCCGGTGCGGCGAGCAGCAGCCGCAGCGGCGCCAGCAGCACCCCGCCGACGAGCAGCCGTGCCCCCGACGCGCCGCGGGGGGGGAGGAAGGGACTACCCCATGCTGGGGTAGCGGGGAGGGATGCGGGGGGGGGGGGGGGTTGGGGAAATGGGGGGAGGGAGCAGGGTGGCGTAGATACCACCCGTTGACTTGCGCGCCGACGGGCGAGAAAGGCGGAGACACAGACTGTGCCTGACTGTGCGCAAGGCGAGCGAGTTTCAACTTTCGACTGTTTTTCTTTTCTTTCTCGCCGCCAAGTAAGGCCGACAAGCGGTCCCGCACCCCTGTCAGAGTGTTTCCAAAAACGTCACGACGATCTCGATACCATCTCTCATACATTTTCGCAGCTTTCAATTGAGCCCACACGTGGCTTCCAAACGTCTCTCGGCCAATGAGAGCCCAGCGGGGGCTTGTGGGCCGCCGCTGGGGTCCGGTCGCGTCCCAAATCGGCCAGATTCGGGCCTCCATTTCGGGTTTTGACGCGAATGGAGTTGATGGAGTTGTTTCAAGTCGTGCGAGCCACGTTTCCGCAGAAGATCGTCACGACGATGTCGGAAACGATCTCCCCCCCCCTACTTCGTTGCAGAGATCGTCGTGACGACCTCGTTTCGGGTTATGGGAGCGTTTATTGCCGTTTTTAACGCTAGAACGGGGCCCTGCGTGAAAGATTCGCGACCCTCTCGAAAGTGTCTGGACGCAATCTGGAAGTCTGCAGGATTGGATGATTGGGCATATGGCGCGTGGTCGTGTGGATCCGCAGCGGTCCGTTGGGCACGAGTCCTGGTGGTCGCCCCCCCCCCCTCTCGGATCCCCCACACCGCACCCACGTATTCTACGCATCGACGTGGTCCGTTCAAATCATACGCACGCCGCCGGACGCCACTCCGGCGAGCGTACCCCCAACACCCCCGGCAAAATAACAAAAAATACAACATTTCGTGCAGGGCCCCGCCCCCGGCGCGGGCCCGCGCTGGCGGAGGGGGGGCCGCCCCCCCCCCCACAACAGGCTCCCACGGGGGGGGGGCTGGGTGGGGAGGGGCGTGCACACCCCCCGCAGCACGTTTGGCACGGGGGGGGGGGCTTCCAGCGGTGGAATGGGGGGGGGGGCGTCGCGGGAAGGGGCGTGCACCCCCCCCGGAGCACGTTCCTGCGGGGGGGGGGCCTCCCGCGGTGGATTGGGGGGGGAGGCGCGTGCACCCCCCCCGGGGGACGCTGCTGCGGGGAGGGGGGCATCCAGGGGTGGATCTGGGGGGGCTTCGCGGGCCGCGTGGGACGGCTCACGTCGTACCAGCGACGTGACCACCACTGTCGTGACGCTCATCGCCGTCACCACCGTCGTCACCGCCGTCGTCGGTCTGTTCGTGGGCGACGGCCCACCACCGTCGTGACGCTCATCGCCGTCACCACCGTCGTCACCACCGTCGTCACCGCCGTCGTCGGCCTGTTTGTGGGCCGCGTGCGACGGCCCACCACGCATCGGCAGGCCCACCACCGTCGCCACCTCCGCCACCGTCGCCACCTCCACCACTGTCGTCTCCGCCGCCACCGTGTGTGTGCTGGGGGTTGGGAGGTGTGGTGGGGCTGCAGTTTTGGAAGATGGCTGCCCCCGCGCCTTTTGATCGAGAGGCATGGGAGGTGTCCGATGGATCGGCGGACGAGGTCCACGCAGCTGTTCTAGCTGCGCGGCTCTCTCTAACGCGACGCAGACACTACATCGCTCTGTCGGGTGCGGTTGCCAGACGCCGCCGGCGTCGCGGCGGCTCGGTGCCTGGGCGTCGTGCCAACGGTTGCGTGGATTTGAGCGCGGCTACCGAAGCATCGAGGCTGACTACTTTGGGGAGGACGTGAACCCACCTGTGTACGGCGAGACTGATTTTGAGACTCGGTTCCGCGTGCCTCGCAATGTGTTTATGGCGGTCTACGACGACGTGAAGGACCTGCCGTATTGGAAGCGCACCATCAACGCCAGTGGGCGGCCACAGGCGCATGCCCTGCAGAAGGTGGTGGCCGCCTTTCGTGTGCTGGCGTACGGTGAGGCCGCTGATCGGCCTGACGAGTATGTCCGACTGTCCAAGTCCACAACGGCGGTGGCGACGCAAATGCTTGTCGACCACATCGTCGACAACTACGAGGAGTTCTTCCTGCGCCCCCCAAACATGGACGAGCTGGCCCATATTCTTGACCGCAACGCGCAACGTGGGATGCCTGGGTGCATGGGGAGCATCGACTGCTCGCATTGGGGTTGGCGCATGTGCCCCAAGGCTTTGGCGGGCCAGTACCAGGACTACAAGAAGCGGCGCTCCGTGGTAATGGAGACAGTCTGCGATGAGGACCTGTACATCTGGCACTTTTTCGTGGGGCCACCGGGCAGCCAGAACGACCTGAATGTGTGGGGCCAATCACCGCTCTGCATGGACATTACGAACGGTCTATGGCCCCCTGACAATTTTGAGTACACACTGAATGGCCGCACGCGTCGCTTGCTGTACTATTTAGCCGACGGTGTGTATCCCAAGTTCCCCATTTTTGCCCGACCCTTTCCACGCGCCACCTCCAACACCCTGAAGAAGTGCACTTACAACCGGCTGCAAGGGGCGCTTCGCAAGGACGTTGAGCGTCTGTATGGCGTAATGACCGCGCGCTTTCACATCCTTCTCCACCCGGCCAAGTATCACTCTGTTGACCGTATCATCCGCACCGCCAAGGCTGTCGCTATTTTGCACAACATGATTGTCATCAACCGCCGCGACGGGTACATCTCCCGCCTCCGCATGGGAGACTTATACGGCCAGGCCGGCGCAGCGGCCTCTGTCATGATGGCCGCTGCGCAGGCTGAAGCAGAGGCCGCAAAGGCCGGTGAGGCCGCGGGGAGTGACTCCTTGTCGGCCTTCTTGTGGTCCTCTTCGTCGTCTTCGTCTTCGTCTTCGTCCGGTACCGCTGGTAGTGGCAGCAGTGTCGGTGCGGGTGGTGGTGCGGGCGCTGTGGGTGACGGCACGGCGGCCGCAGCGGGCGTATCTGGACGCGCGGGAGGTATTGCCGCCGGTGGGGGTGGTGCATCGGCCGCGGGGGGTGCAGCCTGTCCACCTGATGGAACTGGAGGTGGTGCTGGTACTGCAGGGGCGGGGACCGGGGCCGGAGGCGGGAACGGCGCGCAGGGTAATGGCCGTGTCGCCCCGACTTGGCGGACTGACGATATCAGGCGCCAGTCTGCTCTGACCAGTCCGATTGAGCACGAGCGACTACGCGCTGACCTGATGGCACACGTGTGGGAGAACAAGGCGGAGGCTCTGGCGCCGTTTCTGCACCGCCGTCATGCGTTGGTGTACATGTAGGTGGGTGGGCGGCTGCCTTAAAGGTTTTTTTTTCCCCTCGGAGTTTTTTTTTTCCTCACCTGTGAGCCGGTCTAGCGTGGAAGAATGGCCGTTGGCGTGGCAAAAACGCAAGGGGCGGGACGCCTTGGCGGTGGGGGGGTGGCAGCGACGCAGCGGCCGACTTGTCGGCCGCCTGTGCGCCTGGCTGCTGCCACCGGTGTGGCACGAATGTGGGGGGGGGGGATGCCTTGGCGGTGGGAGGGTGACAGCGACACAGCGGCCGACTTGTCGGCCGCCTGTGCGCCTGCATGCTGCCACCGACGTGGCAAGGAAGTGGGGGGGGGGACGCCTTTGCGGTGGGGGGTGGCAGCGACGCAGCAGCTGACTTGTCGGCCGCCTATGCACCTGGCTGCTGCCACCGACGTGGCAAGGAAGTGGGGGGGGGATGCCTTGGCGGGGGGGGGTGGCAGCGACGCAGCGGCCGACTTGTCGGCCACCTGTGCGCCTGGCTGCTGCCACCGGTGTGGCACGAATGTGGGGGGGGGGGATGCCTTGGCGGTGGGAGGGTGACAGCGACACAGCGGCCGACTTGTCGGCCGCTTGTGCGCCTGCATGCTGCCACCGACGTGGCAAGGAAGTGGGGGGGGGGACGCCTTTGCGGTGGGGGGTGGCAGCGACGCAGCAGCTGACTTGGCGGCCGCCTATGCGCCTTGCTGCTGCCACCGACGTGGCAAGGAAGTGGGGGGGGGGATGCCTTGGCGGTAGGGGGTGGCAGCGACGCCGCGGCCGACTTGTCGGCCACCTGTGCGCCTGGCTGCTGCCACCGGTGTGGCACGAATGTGGGGGGGGGGGATGCCTTGGCGGTGGGGGGGTGACAGCGACACGGCGGCCGACTTGTCGGCCGCCTGGGGGCCTGGCTGCTGGCGCGAGCGTGGCGGGGGAGTGGAGGAGGCGAGGACGCAGCTGAGCGAAGTTCAGGACAGCCAGAGCTTAGGAAAGACAAAACGGCAGGTGGAGCATTTACCACGCCAACCAAGCCCTCAAGGCACACCCCACGCGTGGTGACACAGAGGCCCCACTTAATGGCGCCAACAAAAAGCAGACAGACGGCGCAAACATAAAGCAGACCAACGACAAGTGGCGTAGAATCAAGCACGCAAAGGAAAAAAACATTTGTCAGGCAACCGTGGGTACGTGCACACGAACAACAGACGCAGCAGATGCAAGCCAAAACGAGAAGTGCCACAAAAAAAAACACAAGCACACATCACATGTACAAGTCATCGTCGTCCTCCTCATCCTCCAACTCCTTCACCGACCTCATGAGCGGGTCAAACTCGTCCTCATCACCGTCCACGTTGTCGTACTCCCCCACATCGTCGTCCTGCTCAGAATCTGCCACAGAGGGCTCGGGGGACGGTGTAGTGGAACGATAAACGGGCATGCGCTTCGGCCTTTTGCCCTTCTGACTGACAAAGCCTCCGGCAGCGGCGGCAAACTGCAGCTGCTTGGTGATCTGCGCCCGTCGGCCGACGGATAGAAGGGCGGCCGCAGAGCGGCCACCCGCGGAGCGGCCACCCGCAGGGGCCACCACGTCCCGCAGAGGTGGGGCGGGCGTCACGGGTGTCGCTGCCGCTGACACCCCAGTCGCCCTGCGCGGACCGGTGCCGCGCTGCCCCGGAGTCCCTGAGGACCCCTCCGTGGGCACATCCGCCAATGGAGGCCACTCCATCGGTACAGGTGCCAGCAGCGGGGACGGCGGTGGCTGCAGCGGAGGCCACTCCATAGGCACAGATGCCCGAGGTGGGGACGGCGGTGGCTGCTGGCTCTCCCAGGACGCCGGAGAGTTTGGCAAAGTGGGTGGAAGAGGTCCAGCGGGGGGGGCTGCAGGGGCGGCCGTGGCCCCGGCGGCCGCTGATGAGCGGCCGTCCGAGGGCCGTGAGCCCGCACCAGCCGCGACAGCGCCGGAGGCCGCGGCTTCGCCAGCAGCCGCAGCCCCCGGCTCGTCATCTGTCGCGGTCATGGCGGCGGCCGCCCCACCCCCCGCCCCCCCCGCCACCGGGCCCCCCGCCCCCCCCACCGCCGCCCCGCCGTCCCCCGCGACTGTCGGAGCCGCGGCCGCTGAAGCGGCCGCCTCCCCTCCCGGCCCTCCACCAGCATCTGCGGCACCCTCGCCGCTGCTGGACGCCCCCGCAGGTGCCGGTGCGTTGGCGGCTATGTGCTGTGCGATGAGCGCATCGGCGCGCCGGGCTAAAAACGCGCGGAAGCGCGGCACGTCCCGAATGCCGGGGGCCGACAGTGCCGCAATCAGGTTCCTGTCCGCAGTGGCCCCCGCGATGACCTTCAGCGCTGCAGTGTTGGCGCTACTCTCCTTCGCCATGGCAGCGTCGCGCGCGCGCGCGGCCATCTGCTCCAAAGTAGACTGGGTGCCCAGGGGGCGGTCAACGAAAGTGCCAGGGCGCCGACGCTTGCCACGGGCCAGAGGCGTCGAGTCGCCATCTGCGTCCTGGGACTCCGTTCCGTCGGCGGCGGTGGCCCCCTCAGCAGAAGCGGCTGCCGACCCACTGGCCGATCCCCCGACAGAGGAAGGGGCCGCCCCGGCCGCACCCGCGGCCGACCTCGCGGCCGCGGCGGCGGGGCGCTCGGAGCGCCGCGCCGCCATCGCGGCCGAAGCCGCGGCGCCGCTGTACTTGTCTGACTCGCGCAAAAACACGCCACGCCGGTAGCCAGTGGATTGCCCTGGACTCCAACGACTTGAGGGCCGGGTTGGGGACGTACTTCCCGGCCCTCATTGCCTCGTAGATGTCGCGCCTCTCAAACTTGACCATCATGGCCAGCTCCATGTCCTGCTCGGAGGGGTTCCCAGTCAGGTTCTTGCTCTCCACGTAGACGCGGGCGCACACCAGGCGCATGACCTTCTCCGACAGCTTCTGGTAGTACCGCTGGACGCCCGTAGACTCGCGAATGACGCGCAGATGAGGGCCGCGCCCCACCCCCCCGTGAGCGGCCCTCATGCGGGCCATGCGCCGCTGGAAGTTGGCCGTCACTACCGCAAAGAACTCCTTCCCCTTCTGGTCCGTCCCCACCACAGCGTCCTCCGACTCCTCGAGCCACGCCTTGCTCAGCTGTACGCGCTCTACGTCGGAGTAGGGGATTCCGTGGGTGTGGACGCGAGCTCCCAATCCAGGTCCGCCATCGCCCGCAGCCGTTCTGCCTCCGCGGCTTCCGCGGCCGCTCTCGTCGCGGCCACGACCGCGGCCTCGAGACCCCCCCGGACCAACGGCGGGGCCAGAACTGCCGGCCCCGCCCCCCCCGCCGGCACCACCTCCCCCGACGGCGGCCCCGGCGGCGGCGACGCCGGCGGCGACACGGGCGGCGACACCGGCGGCGATACCAGCGGCGCCGGCTGCTGCGGCTCCTCGGCCCCTCTGGGGGTGGGGGCCGCCAACGCCACGACGGGCGCCTCCTCCCGATCGTCGCCGTGCACGGGCCCCGGCCGCTGCGGCTGCGGCCTCTTCGTCCTCGTCCCCGTCGCCGTCGGTGACTGCATCGTCGTCCCAGGTAGAGCTGGGGCGGCCGCCTGTTGGTGGTGGCCGACCGCCTCTGGCGCGGGCGCGGCCACCGCGGGATGGCCGGTCGTAGTTGCCTGCGTGACGTCGGCGGCCGCGCCCGGTGGCGGCCCCACTGCCGGTGGACGTTGCCCCGCTGTCGGGCTGCCGGCGCGAGGGTCCCCGCCAGCACCGCCGGCACTGCCGGCACCGCCGGCGTGCCCCCCTCCTCTCGACTGTCCTCCAAAGAAGGGGGAAGAGGACATGGCGGACCCGTAGCGGGTGTTGCTGCTGCTGCTGCTGCTGCCGGTGACCCCGGCAGCAATGGGCGATCTTGCGCTGGCCAACTGCTCGAGGATGGCCGCAGTGGTGGGCCGGTGCCGCTCGGCCCACCCAGGGGAGTCCCTCGCACGCCGCCCTCGCGGGGAGCCCTCCACCGGGCCCGCAGCAGCTCCTCGAGCGCTTGCCTCGAGAAGCCTCTCCGACGGCGCCAATGGCAACGATCTCTGCTGGCCGCTCCCCAGCGCGGAAGACGACAGCTGGTTGCTGCCCAGGGCCGCCTCCCCCGCTATCTGGGCAGTCGGCGGCCCCTGCCCAACGCCAATCGACGGCGGCCCTTGGACCCGCGGAGTCGTCCGCCCCCCTAGCTGGGTGCTGGGCCACCCGCTCGGTGCAGCCTGGTTGCTGCCAGCCAGGGGCGGCCGGTGATCCCTTCGAGGGCTGCTCGGCCGCCCTTGCTGCTGCTGCTGCTGCTGGTTGTCCGGCCGGTTCGGCTCCGCCTGGCCGCCGCCAAAGAGCGGCGGCCCCTCCCAATAGCGGGGACTGGCCGGCCGCCCCTGCTGGTGGGTGTCCGGCCGGCTCGGCCCGCCTGGCCGCCGCAA
>CM020618.1:22538584-22577060 GCA_009829735.1 Pyropia yezoensis
GCCTTGGCGGTAGGGGTGGCAGCGACGCCGCGGCCGACTTGTCGGCCACCTGTGCGCCTGGCTGCTGCCACCGGTGTGGCACGAATGTGGGGGGGGATGCCTTGGCGGTGGGGGGGTGACAGCGACACAGGCGGCCGACTTGTCGGCCGCCTGGGGCCTGGCTGCTGGCGCGAGCGTGGCGGGGGAGTGGAGGAGGCGAGGACGCAGCTGAGCGAAGTTCAGGACAGCCAGAGCTTAGGAAAGACAAAACGGCAGGTGGAGCATTTACCACGCCAACCAAGCCCTCAAGGCACACCCCACGCGTGGTGACACACAGGCCCCACTTAATGGCGCCAACAAAAAGCAGACAGACGGCGCAACATAAAGCAGACCAACGACAAGTGGCGTAGAATCAAGCACGCAAAGGAAAAAAACATTTGTCAGGCAACCGTGGGTACGTGCACACGAACAACAGACACAGCAGATGCAAGCCAAAACGAGAAGTGCCACAAAAAAAAAACACAAGCACACATCACATGTACAAGTCATCGTCGTCCTCCTCATCCTCCAACTCCTTCACCGACCTCATGAGCGGGGTCAAACTCGTCCTCATCACCGTCCACGTTGTCGTACTCCCCCACATCGTCGTCCTGCTCAGAATCTGCCACAGAGGGCTCGGGGGACGGTGTAGTGGAACGATAAACGGGCATGCGCTTCGGCCTTTTGCCCTTCTGACTGACAAAGCCTCCGGCAGCGGCGGCAAACTGCAGCTGCTTGGTGATCTGCGCCGTCGGCCGACGGATAGAAGGGCGGCCGCAGAGCGGCCACCCGCGGAGCGGCCACCCGCAGGGGCCACCACGTCCCGCAGAGGTGGGGCGGGCGTCACGGGTGTCGCTGCCGCTGACACCCCCAGTCGCCCTGCGCGGACCGGTGCCGCGCTGCCCCGGAGTCCCTGAGGACCCCTCCGTGGGCACATCCGCCAATGGAGGCCACTCCATCGGTACAGGTGCCAGCAGCGGGGACGGCGGTGGCTGCAGCGGAGGCCACTCCATAGGCACAGATGCCCGAGGTGGGGACGGCGGTGGCTGCTGGCTCTCCCAGGACGCCGGAGAGTTTGGCAAAGTGGGTGGAAGAGGTCCAGCGGGGGGGGCTGCAGGGGCGGCCGTGGCCCCGGCGGCCGCTGATGAGCGGCCGTCCGAGGGCCGTGAGCCCGCACCAGCCGCGACAGCGCCGGAGGCCGCGGCTTCGCCAGCAGCCGCAGCCCCCGGCTCGTCATCTGTCGCGGTCATGGCGGCGGCCGCCCCACCCCCCGCCCCCCCCGCCACCGGGCCCCCCGCCCCCCCCACCGCCGCCCCGCCGTCCCCCGCGACTGTCGGAGCCGCGGCCGCTGAAGCGGCCGCCTCCCCTCCCGGCCCTCCACCAGCATCTGCGGCACCCTCGCCGCTGCTGGACGCCCCCGCAGGTGCCGGTGCGTTGGCGGCTATGTGCTGTGCGATGAGCGCATCGGCGCGCCGGGCTAAAAACGCGCGGAAGCGCGGCACGTCCCGAATGCCGGGGGCCGACAGTGCCGCAATCAGGTTCCTGTCCGCAGTGGCCCCCGCGATGACCTTCAGCGCTGCAGTGTTGGCGCTACTCTCCTTCGCCATGGCAGCGTCGCGCGCGCGCGCGGCCATCTGCTCCAAAGTAGACTGGGTGCCCAGGGGGCGGTCAACGAAAGTGCCAGGGCGCCGACGCTTGCCACGGGCCAGAGGCGTCGAGTCGCCATCTGCGTCCTGGGACTCCGTTCCGTCGGCGGCGGTGGCCCCCTCAGCAGAAGCGGCTGCCGACCCACTGGCCGATCCCCCGACAGAGGAAGGGGCCGCCCCGGCCGCACCCGCGGCCGACCTCGCGGCCGCGGCGGCGGGGCGCTCGGAGCGCCGCGCCGCCATCGCGGCCGAAGCCGCGGCGCCGCTGTACTTGTCTGACTCGCGCAAAACACGCCACGCCGGTAGCCAGTGGATTGCCCTGGACTCCAACGACTTGAGGGCCGGGTTGGGGACGTACTTCCCGGCCCTCATTGCCTCGTAGATGTCGCGCCTCTCAAACTTGACCATCATGGCCAGCTCCATGTCCTGCTCGGAGGGGTTCCCAGTCAGGTTCTTGCTCTCCACGTAGACGCGGGCGCACACCAGGCGCATGACCTTCTCCGACAGCTTCTGGTAGTACCGCTGGACGCCCGTAGACTCGCGAATGACGCGCAGATGAGGGCCGCGCCCCACCCCCCCGTGAGCGGCCCTCATGCGGGCCATGCGCCGCTGGAAGTTGGCCGTCACTACCGCAAAGAACTCCTTCCCCTTCTGGTCCGTCCCCACCACAGCGTCCTCCGACTCCTCGAGCCACGCCTTGCTCAGCTGTACGCGCTCTACGTCGGAGTAGGGGATTCCGTGGGTGTGGACGCGAGCTCCCAATCCAGGTCCGCCATCGCCCGCAGCCGTTCTGCCTCCGCGGCTTCCGCGGCCGCTCTCGTCGCGGCCACGACCGCGGCCTCGAGACCCCCCCGGACCAACGGCGGGGCCAGAACTGCCGGCCCCGCCCCCCCGCCGGCACCACCTCCCCCGACGGCGGCCCCGGCGGCGGCGACGCCGGCGGCGACACGGGCGGCGACACCGGCGGCGATACCAGCGGCGCCGGCTGCTGCGGCTCCTCGGCCCCTCTGGGGGTGGGGGCCGCCAACGCCACGACGGGCGCCTCCTCCCGATCGTCGCCGTGCACGGGCCCCGGCCGCTGCGGCTGCGGCCTCTTCGTCCTCGTCCCCGTCGCCGTCGGTGACTGCATCGTCGTCCCAGGTAGAGCTGGGGCGGCCGCCTGTTGGTGGTGGCCGACCGCCTCTGGCGCGGGCGCGGCCACCGCGGGATGGCCGGTCGTAGTTGCCTGCGTGACGTCGGCGGCCGCGCCCGGTGGCGGCCCCACTGCCGGTGGACGTTGCCCCGCTGTCGGGGCTGCCGGCGCGAGGGTCCCCGCCAGCACCGCCGGCACTGCCGGCACCGCCGGCGTGCCCCCCTCCTCTCGACTGTCCTCCAAAGAAGGGGGAAGAGGACATGGCGGACCCGTAGCGGGTGTTGCTGCTGCTGCTGCTGCTGCCGGTGACCCCGGCAGCAATGGGCGATCTTGCGCTGGCCAACTGCTCGAGGATGGCCGCAGTGGTGGGCCGGTGCCGCTCGGCCCACCCAGGGGAGTCCCTCGCACGCCGCCTCGCGGGGAGCCCTCCACCGGGCCCGCAGCAGCTCCTCGAGCGCTTGCCTCGAGAAGCCTCTCCGACGGCGCCAATGGCAACGATCTCTGCTGGCCGCTCCCCAGCGCGGAAGACGACAGCTGGTTGCTGCCCAGGGCCGCCTCCCCCGCTATCTGGGCAGTCGGCGGCCCCTGCCCAACGCCAATCGACGGCGGCCCTTGGACCCGCGGAGTCGTCCGCCCCCCTAGCTGGGTGCTGGGCCACCCGCTCGGTGCAGCCTGGTTGCTGCCAGCCAGGGGCGGCCGGTGATCCCTTCGAGGGCTGCTCGGCCGCCCTTGCTGCTGCTGCTGCTGCTGGTTGTCCGGCCGGTTCGGCTCCGCCTGGCCGCCGCCAAAGAGCGGCGGCCCCTCCCAATAGCGGGGACTGGCCGGCCGCCCCTGCTGGTGGGTGTCCGGCCGGCTCGGCCCCGCCTGGCCGCCGCCAAAGAGCGGCGGCCCCTCCCAAAAGCGGACACTGGTCGGTCGTCCCGGCTGGTGGTCGGCTTCCCGGTTCTGCCTCGCGTGGCCGTCTCCAAACAACGGCGGCCGGGCGTCCCTGCGTGGGCTCGTCGGCCGCCCTTGCTGCTGCTGCTGCAAGTGGTTCTCCCACCGGCTGGGCCCCGCCTGGCCGTCCCCAAACAGCCGCGGCCGATCGTCCCTGCGTGGGCTCGTCGGCCGCCCTTGCTGCCGCTGCTGCGGGTAGTGCTCCCACCGGCTGGGCCCCGCCTGGCCGTCCCCAAACAGCCGCGGCCGATCGCCCCTGCGTGGGCTCGTCGGCAGCCCTTGCTGCTGCTGCTGCGGGTAGTGCTCCCACCGGCTGGGCCCCGCCTGGCCGTCCCCAAATAGCCGCGGCCGATCGTCCCTGCCTCGGCTCGTCGGCCGCCCTTGCTGCTGCTCCTGCGGGTAGTGCTCCCACCGGCTGGGCCCCGCCTGGCCGTCCCCAAACAGCCGCGGCCGATCGTCCCTGCGTGGGCTCGTCGGCCGCCCTTGCTGCTGCTCCTGCGGGTAGTGCTCCCACCGACTGCGCCCCGCCTGGCCGTCCCCAAACAGCCGCGGCCGATCGTCCCTGCGTGGGCTCGTCGGCCGCCCTTGCTGCTGCTCCTGCGGGTAGTGCTCCCACCGGCTGGGCCCCGCCTGGCCGTCCCCAAACTGCCGCGGCCGATCGTCCCTGCGTGGGCTCGTCGGCCGCCCTTGCTCCTGCTGCTGCTGCTGGTCTTGCCACCGGCTTGGCCGAGACTGGCCCCCTCCAAACAGCGGCGGCCCCTCCCAAAAGCGGGGACTGCTCGGCCGCCCTGGCTGATGGTGCCACCGGGTCGGTCCCCCCTGGCCCTGGCCGCCGCCGCCAACCAGCGGCGGCCCCTCCCAGCGTGGAGCGGTCGGCCGCCCCAGATGGGCGTTGGTCCACCCGCCCGGCGCCGCCTGGCCGCCGCCGTCGTTCAACGGCTCTTCTGTCGGTTGGCGCTGGCGCCCGGTGTCCCACTCCGTCGGTACCGCCCGCCCCGCCGGCGATCGGTCGGCACAGGGGCCGCCCTGCGGCCCCGTCAGCAGAGGCGGCACGTCCTGCTTCGGGGGAGTGGCCGCCCAAGGACAGCGACACGTCCAATGGCACAGAGCGTGGTCCAGTTCCGCCCGCTGCGCTCGCCGACACTGCCAGCACAGACGGCGGAAGGCCCTCCGCAGCTCCGTCTTCGTCAGGTGCCGCCCGCGGCCTGCCCACCACAGGCTTCCGCCCTCCCCACACGGTGGCTGAGCTGCCCACGGGCAACCGCACCGCCAGTGACAGAGGGGATACTCCGGCCCCGTGATCTGCGCACGACGACAGCGCGCGCAGAGGGGCCGGAGCCCTCGACGGCGCTGGTCCTTGCTTATCTGCCGCGCCGGCGGACCCCCGTGGTTCCGCTCCCGCCCCCCCCCCCCTCCGCCACCCCTGTTCCCCCCGGCGCCGCGGGTGGCTGCGCCCATGGTGCTCGAGGAGCGGAAAAGGCGGCACAGGAGAGTGCTGCCTGCGTGGGAAAGTGGGGGAAAGGGAATCGGGGCCGTCGTACGGCCCCCAATGTGCAGAGTGGTAGCGTTGTGACGGCTGAGCGCGACGAACGTTGTAGCCAGCGTTCATGGCCTCATAGAGGGGTCGATGAAGTGCGCGTCGACCATAGGCCCACAGAGCACGTCAGCCGCCCAGGGTGCGGCCGGACGACCCCCCTCCCCCGACGCACCGGGGTGCGCGTGGGGGGTGCGGACAAGTGTGGGCCCGCATGCGGCCAATAGGCCGCCCCCGGTGCAGGTGTCGTCCGTCTGGACGGCGGCCGGCAGCGGCTGGCATCCGCCGCCACTGTCGGGGGCGGGGCTGCAGCCACACCGGCAATGACGGCAAAGAGGGAGAAAAAGGCGGCTTGCAGCAGCATAGAGCGTGTGGCCGCGGGGGCGGCGCCCCTTCGCGTATGGCCGCCCGAGAGGGGGATGGCCGCCCCCACCAACCGCTGAAGCCGTGCGGCCGCGAGAGGAGTGGCGGAGATGCGGCGTGGCAACCGGGGAGGCCGAAACGAGGGGGGATGATGACCCTTTTCGGCCTCCAGGCCGCCAGGCCGCCCTGCATGCAGGTGGAGGCGGCCCCTTCACCGGGGTCGCGGCCGATCCTACCGTTGCGGCCGCCAATGTGGGCGCCAACGATGGGGTCGCTAGTGTGGCTCACCCACGTGCTGGGGGCCAACCGCGACAACCGTGCGGCCAAGTGGAAATCGGGCGAGGAGAGTTGGCGACCCCCCGCCGGCGACCACCCCGCGGGCGACTGCCTCGCAAACAGTGCAGACGTGGGCCAGAGCGGCCGGTGGGAAACGCCTCCCGACAGCGGTGGCGCGAAGTGGGGATCCGTGTCGACGACAGAGCGCAGGTGGGGCGTGTGGTGGGAAGGGGGGGGGCGTGGTCATGTGGGGGGGAGGGGGGGGGGAGGAAGCACCCCCGCAAGGCTCACGTCCCGCCCCTGGAAATTGTCGGGGGGTCACGCGACACCCTCGGCCGAGACACCTCGTGTGGCCAACCAGCACGGCAGCGCCCATGGGCGTTGGTGCCCACAGGGGGGGTTGAAGAGGAAACGCCCGCACAGTTCCATTGGGCGGAAGCGATGTGGGGGGGAGGGGGCCCAACAGTACTCTGGGCAGCAAGCGGAGGGGAGGGGTTGCGACCGGATTGGCGTGCCCAATGAGAATCAGGGCCGACACGAGGCGGGGTGTTGCCGCCACGCCAAAGGCGACCACCGGGGGCCGCCCCTGTCCACTGTTGGCACCCTCCTGCGGCCGTGGGGCGGGCGTGGGGCGATGAGGGGGGGCGTCGGGGAAGGCGCGGCTGCGTAGACGGCGGTGGCTGGCTTGGCGACGCGCAGGGGAGAGCGGGGGGGTGACACGCGTAAAGCGTGGAGACGGAGACGCAAAACCCGAGGTGGGGGCGTGCACGGGCCTGGGAAGAGGGTCAACCGACCGACAACCGCCGGAGTTGCGCATAGACACGTGATACGCGACCGGGGGGGAATGCAAGAGCCGCCGGGGCCGCGTGCGCCGGCAAGGGGTAAAGAAAAGAGAGGGGGGGGGGGGCGAATCTCGTTCACCATAATTCGCATGGCGGGGTCCATGCATGGCGGGGGGGAATGCGCAACCTCGCGCCTCGAAAAAAAAAAAGAGGAGGCACGATTGAGCCGCCGCGCTGTGGTCCCCTCATAGAGCGTGCGAAAGTTGCGGAAACGACGCCGGTACACCGCATGGAGTCGCGGAAGCGTGCAACTGTCAACCATGCAGAAAACGACGTGGTCGGTTGTCGCATGGACCGAGCGGTCACAACCGTCCGTTCCCGGCATACACTGATCGCAGGCGGGGCGCGTCGAGGGAAACCGCGTCAGGTGATTGGCTCGTTGCACAGAGACGGTCGGACACGACCCCAACCGACCGCAAACAGACTTATATACACTTTTGAGTGTGTATATTCGCATATGGACAGGAATATTGGAGCGAGTTTGGACTGCACGTGGCAAGAAGAGTCGCATTGCACAGTCATATTAGGCAACGTTCGACAAAAGTATGGACGAGATACACGAGATTGCCTTGCTTTGTGCTGCGTGTCTCGCTTGTTCAGCAGGAGAGTCGACAATGTTTCCTCGTTTTCAAGCCTTGCACCTGTCTTCGGGGGGGGGCTTGCCCCAGGTTGAATAATACCATCGAACACGCAATAGGCGACAGCAAACCCTCCCCACTTCTGCTTTAAGGCAGCGGAAAGCCACTTGCTATCGTGAAGGCCAGCTGTCCCGTCTTAAAATCATGTAGCCCCTGTGATCCAGCAACTCCATTGCATATATCGGCTTTTGCCACGCTGCTCCACTCAGCAGCGCCCACGTGGCTGCTTCAATTCAGATTGGCGTGAGATGGTATCGGGATCGTCGTGACGTTGTTGGAAACACTCTCAGTGCGGGATGGGCGGTTGGCGGCCGCCGCCTTTGAGCCAGAAATGCTGTGTGCAGGCGGTTCCAGTCGTGGGCGTCCTCCACCGCCGGCAACCAAGTGCCGTAGGTTGGCGAGTGGCCGCCCTCTGACTTGAAAACAATCGGCGAGTGGCCGTGGGAGGGGAGGGCGGCGCCGAAGAACGTCGAGGCAGCGGGGGTACCACGGTGCCAACGGCCGGCCTGTCGTAGCTTGACTTCGCTCGCCGTGGCCCCCTCATCCCCGCCACCGCCGCCCCCTGCCTAGTGCTTTTTTTCCTCGCCGTTTCTTTTTTTTTCTTCTCCCCGCCCCGGCTGCCGTCTGCCGCGGCCCCCGCAGCAGCGACCCCCCTCCCCCCCCCTCGCGCGGGCGCCGCAGCCACTGTCACTCTTAGGGGGCAGAAGCGTGTGAGAGGCGGCGATGGCCGGCGGCGTGGCGCCGCCAGAGGTGCGTCGGCTCTGTCACGTGCGTCGGCTCTGTAGAGCCAGCTGGCCAGGACAACCATGAGGCCATGCTCTTGATGGCGAGGCAGCCGCTGCCACCACGGCGGCGGGCTTGTACATGCGTGGGGTGATAGGGGGGGTGGTTCCCCCAGTTCGCTCCCCCCCCACCACCTAAGGTGTCACTTGGAAGGAGCGGCGATCACCTGAGAAGGTAAAGCGCCGCCCCCAACGGGGCTTGCCCGCGGCGATTTTTCAATGCAGGGGGCGGCACAAAAAAATAGAAAGCCGCGGCGAGGACCACCATCCTCGCCACCCGCCACCGCCCCTCCGCCGCCGGCCGCCGCAAAAATAACGGCGACCGCCACCACCGCCACCCCCCCCGTCTCCCCACTGCCGCCGGCCACCGCAAAGCCGGCGGCGACCGCCGCCACCGCCACACACCAGGCCGCCGCCGGACGCCGCAAAGCCGAGCGGAACCGCGGCTACCGCCACCCGCACCGTCGCTGCCGACCGCCGCGAAGCCGACGGCCACCGCCGCCACCGCCACACATCGCCGTCAGTAACCGTGAAGAAGATGGGAACTGCAGCCACCGCCGCCTCCGCCGCCCCCGCCGCCACCTGCCGCCGCCGGCGAACATTGACCGCAGCGGCTAACACCCTGCTACCTCGCCTTGCTTTCCTGTGGATATTCAATCATATGTGGTGCATGTGCCGGTGGAGTCAGCCATTGCCGCTGAGTACGATATCAAAACTGGTGCTGAACGAAAATGAAGATTGCGCATCGTTTGCATTGACATTGTGGTTTGAACCGATGATAGAAATTTGGTGCAGCAATGTCATGTATGTTTTGTGGCGTGCATACCACAAGCGACTCGCGAACGTGGCAGTGACGCCTACGCTGAGCAAATGCGTCCAGGAACAGTCACCTGCTGCTACAGATGAATGAAGCAACGCCGTGCTGGAACTAGCCTTAGGCTCAGACAGGATGTGAAGCAATGTCTCGCTGTGAAAGACGCTGAGCGGATGAGTTCAGAAAATGTCACCAGCTGCCACCGAGCTACGAGGCAGTGCCGCCGCCGGCTGAGCAGCTCCGGAGCCGGCCGTCGGCGACGCGGCGCCAGTCGCGGCGGCAGAGGCTTCCGCGGCGGCGGCGGCTGCCTGCTATCGCAGTGGGGACCGCCGCCTTCACTGACGACAGGGACCACCACAACCCCTTCGTATGATTGTTTATTTGACGGTTATAGCACCCACCTAGTGGGCGTCGCCAAACTTGTTTCGGCGGAAAAACTAAAGACTTATGGCGCGGACGGTCACCGACCGTCCGTACCAGTGGGGCGATCTCGGATCGCCCCGAGCCGACGGCGCTTGTGCAAGCAGCGCCGTGGGGGACGGGCGTTTCCCCACAGCCACAGGCTTTGGCACCGAAGGCCCCGCCGTCGCCACCGCGGTCGCCACACCGAAGCGGGTCCGTGCGCCTCTGTCCCCCGCCCGACGCCATGAGTGCCGACGCCGCCGCGTCTTCCTCCTTGGCCGCCGGGTCCGGCACGTCCTCTGTTTTTACGCCCAGCCAACCTGCCATGGGGTCACCAAGGGTCGTGCGCCCCGCACCAGCCGTGTTTTTTCCTGAGGCGGGCTGGGACTTCCTCCCTCCCGTATCCATTGCATCTTTCCTTTTCGGGGCCCGACTATTAAATATATAGACTTTTGGCATACGCGGCTCCCTCCCCTTGTATCCACCGCCGCCGCCTCCGCAGTCGTGCACCACAAAAACCGATGGCGACCGCCCCAGCCCGCCGCACCACTCGCTAGGCGACCAGAGCCGGCGGCGGCTGTATTTGCCGCCACCTGCCGCCCCCCCTGGCGGCCACGGCCGGCCAGCCACCACCCCCCCCCCCCGGTCAATTCCCCTCCCCCCGCACCTCTAACGCACAAAGAAAAAACAACCCCGCCGCCGCCCCCCCTTCCCCCCCCCGCCCCAACGACAGTCGCCACCGCCACCCCGTCCGCCGCAGCCCGCCACCGCCCCCGCCGCCATCTCCCCCGCTGCCGCTGTCGCCATTACCACCACCAGGAGCCACACCCGCGGCCTCTCAAAAAGAAGAAAAAGACTACGAAGACGGCCACAGCTAGCTACCGTCGGCCGCCTCAAAACAGACGGTGAAGGGGAAGGCGCTTCCCAAGGGGACAGTGGGGTGGCCGAGATGGCGACCCATGCGGTGAAATGAGGTGCCCTTTTTATAGGGCGCCGCCCCGGGCCGAAGCAGCGGCGCAGGCGCGCCGCAAGGGCGGTCGTGCCGCGCAGGTCATGCCCCCCCCCCCCCGAGGGAGGTGTAGGGGAGGGGGTGGGCAGCGGCTCCCGCCCCGAGCATGGCTGGGTTGCTTTCGCGCGACAGCCGCCGCCGTTCCCCCCCCACGGCCCGAATCGAAGTCGCACCCATCGGGGTGGCGGGAAGGGGGGGGGGGGACACTCTCACCACTGGGCGATGCGTGCAGGAAAGGGGGTGGGGAAGAGGCGGGGGGGTGAAGGAGTGGGTGCGCCTCACCCACGGGAAGCGCGCGCCAAGCTGCCCGTGCGTGGTTTGGGTGGTGGGGCGGGAGAGGGCGGGCGGGTGTGGCGGCCAGTGCCGGCGCGCCGTTGGACGGGACCCCCAGACACTTCCCTGTGCTACGCGTGAGTGGCGTGCAGGGGCGGGGAGCCAGCGGCTTACCCGTGGTGGCGTCGCGCTACTGGCGTGACAGCTACGATTGCCGCGAAATGGGCTGCCCCGCGCGGGCCGGGTTGTAGCGGTGCGCTCCGGGGGCCCTAACGGGGGCGGGGCGTGTTGCGTCGTAACCTTGAGCGACGGTGCCGGGGGCGGGCGGGCTGGTCGCAAGCCGCGGCGGCGGTGAGAGTGGGCTGGCTGGGGACCACGCGCGGCCACGCCTAACAACCACGCGTGGCCGCGCCTAGCAGCGGTGGTTGTTTAAAGGAACAGCGAAGAAACCGGGCGATGGCACGGCCGACTGAGTCGGCAGTGTGCTCCGGCAAACGACTTCTTTATCCCACAACCCTCAGACCGGTCCCATGCGTGTGGTTGTGCGGCCCCGCACTCATGTCCCCCTGATATGATGACACGGTGCCGGCAGGTGCGCCGTCCGCCAACACAAATCTCTTTTGCCGGTAGTGGTGGGGTGAGCCGTGGGCTCCTCGGCTGTCCCGCATCACCACTCCCCCTCCTCTTCTTATTGAACCCTGCCACGCGCGCGCCAAAATATCGTTTCCGTTATGTACTGTCCGTCCCCCCCTCCCCTTTTCTCGCCCCTCGCAACACCCCTGTCCATTTTCCCCCCTACCCCCCTGACCGATGTACGCCCGTCACGCCAGCGTTTAGATCTCGTCGCGAGACCTCACCACAGCGTGTGTCCACATGGGACACGCGCGATCTGCGCGTGCTCCCTCCCCCCCACGCCGACGACGCCTCCGCGGGCGCCCCGCTTGTCACCATCGCCGTCGTCATCCGCCTGACAAAGGCAATGCCGGATGGCAAGGGGCAGTGCAGGCCGAGTGGCGGCCGACTCCGCCGTGACAGCCTGTTCCGCAGTCCGTCGCCGCCAACGATGGCCGCCGCCGCCTTGACTGCCACCGCCACCGCCGCTTTCACCCCCCCCGCCGCCGGCCGCCGCAAAGCGGGTGGCGTCCTCCCCAACTGCTGACGGCCGTTGACGATGGGGGGGGCGAGAAGGGAGAAGGGCACGATTCTTTATGGTGGCACCGCGCGGGGAGGTCAGGCGATACCGTCACAGATGCTTCCCCCCTACCGCCGCCGCCGATCGCCCGCGGGCCGTGTACCGCCCCGCTTCTGCACCGATGCTGCGGGTGCCCCGTCGGGTGCCGCGTACACAGAGGAAGAGCGCGGCGTCCGACTGCGAAGCGCGCCCATTGCCCGCGCTGCGCGTCAGTTCTTCGCGTGCGGCCGGGGGTAGGACCGCCTCGGTCACGAGGGTCCGGGCGCCCAGCAGTACACAACGGAAGTTCGGGGAGCGCCGCAGCACGGACAGGGTGGTCATTCCCGAGGTGTCGCGCGGGGGGGGGGCGGCGGCCCCGGCTATTGCCGATACGCCAACTAATTCATCCGATTTCACCTCCCTCCCGACTCCATTTCCCTTGCCCACCTACTCCGTTGTACTTTCCCAAACGCCATACTGGTCATCACCAGCACCAAACGTCCAAATTGGGCAGAGCCCATCACCGTGATGAGCGACCGCGTGGCTGGGGCGGAGCAGGCGGCGACGCAGACATGAGCAGAGACGAGGGCATCTCGAAGGGGCCTGGCGGGACATTGGGTCAGGAGGAGAGAGGTGATACGGAGGGCCGGCCGAGAGGAACGGCCCAGGAGAAATAGCGACGCCACAGGCCGCGGCGGCCAACGCACTCGCCGCACCTCGCACGACGCCGGCCGTCACGGTTGCCTGTTGCCCCCGCCGCCGCCGCCATGCGGTTCTGGCATGGCGACGACCGGCGCTGCTTAAGCCGTTGCAACCAAGAGCCGGCAGGTCCAAAAGCCGCGGCGGTTGAAGGGCCAGCTCGCGCAACGGCCGGCCGCCGTTTGCAGCGCTCTCGGCAATAGCGACGTGATGAAAGCCCGCCGAGCTGCGTTTCCGTGCGCCGTGTGCTGAGGCTGCCCCAGCTGGAGGGGAATCGGAGTGCGCGGGCGTGAGGCGGCGGCCGCCGGACACAAGCGCGGTTCTTGGTGAGCCGTGATCCCGTCTGTCCTGCCAATTCCCTGCTTTACAATCAATCCCTCCCTCCCGTTCTTGCGCTCTCCCCCCCTCTTCTCCACAGTTCCCCTGCTCCGGCTCCTCTCTTGGCACCACCATCGCCGCCGTACCGGCCGTCCGTGGGATGAGCCCGTTGTCCTCCTTCTGCTGTCCCTCACCGGCGGCAGGCTCCCCGTCGACGCCGCGGTGGTCCTCGCCGACGCCCCTGCCGACGGCAGTAGTGTTGCTCGCACGCGCTCCCGCGGCAGGCCTCCCAGCGGGAGCGGCGCGGCTGGTCCTCGGGGTAGGGTGGAGGCGGCGGCGGCAACGCCCACACTCTTTCGGTACCCCGGTCAATGGAGGCGGCGCGGGGGTAGGCAGCAGTGGCGGCAGCCTCCCCGCTTCCCTGCCCCCGCTGCTGCTGCTGTTGCCGACCTTGAAAGTGGGCAGCCTGCCACTCTCCCCAGGCGTTGGCGTCACCGCCCCGCCGCCGTGGCTGCGCCTCACCGCCGCCGCCGACGCGGCGTTTGGGAGAGCCGCTACCGTCGTGGTCATACCGGCCGCTGCCGCCCGCGGCTGGCGTGCGGCCGCACAAGGGTTGGGGGGTGGGGGGACTGACAATCCCGCTGCCGTTGCCTCTGCCTTGCTGAGGGAGCTGCGGTTGGCGCCGCCGGCCTCTGTCGTGCTGACGGCGCTGCGGATGGCATCGCCGGCCACTTCGGAAGCTGACCCACAGCGGGCGCCCCTGTCGCCGGGGAGCCGTCGGAACGGGCGGGCGGGGAGCTGCCGCCTCCCGCCCGCGGCCTCGGCGGCCACTGGGTAACAGAACTTGTCGAGGAAGGGTCGCTGCCGCTTCCATGCCCGCCGCAGCATGCTGTCGTTGCCACCGCAGCCGCTGCCGCAGACGTGAGGCCTGCTGCGAGGCGAGACATCGGGTGGAGATCGTGGTTGTGGGGGTAAGGGTGCCATCGGCTCTGCTGCTGTCCCCTACGCCCTCACCGCCGGCCGTACGGGATCTATCACGTCCCTCCTCCATCTGCGACCAGGCGCCTTTCACCTTATTGCGCCGGCGTTGCCTCGGAACGACAGGGCTCAACGAAGGCTGTTGCCATGCAGTAGCGCCCACTTTCCTGGCCCTGCGTCCGCAGCAGGTGGCACGACAGCCGGCTCGGAGACGGCGGCGTCCACAGATGACGGTCACCGCTACGTTGCATGAGCACGGACATGACCACATGGTGGCAAGGGCTGCTATCACTCTCTCTCACGAAAAAAAAAACGATTTTCTATTGCAACTATCTCTACGCTCTACGAGTTCACCAGACGAGCAGTCTTTCCAGCATGCGCATACAGCTCGCCAATGATGTACTTGCTGACGTATTTCTCGTGCCGCTCGATGGCCTCAATCACGCTCTTTGGATCGTCGCCGTCGACGACCTTGTCGTCGGCGTCCTGCTCGAGAGCAGAAAGGTCTATAACAAAGGCGCGGTCCAGACGAGCGCACATCTCAGCTTCGTCCCTTTTGTTGAAGTCCTTCAGACTGGTGCGCAGTGCTGTGCTGCAACTAAGACTGATGAGGTAGCGCAGGAAGCGCGGTTAGTTGGGGAACCACAGGCCCATACGCATGACCGTCTCCACGTCTTCCAGCTTCTCAAGCCAGCGTTGGGTCGCGCCGCACCGAAAGCTGTAGAGTTCCCCGAAGTCTGCTGACGTTCGCTCCGGCATCACTGCGTGGATACCGAAATCAAAAGCATCCTGGAAGGCAGCTTTTGTAATGATGGAAGAGCTGAAGATGGTGGCGCCGCGAGCAGCCTCCTGCTGCCGAGGTCGGACCAAGGACAAGAATAGTCGACGGTTTCGATCGACCGAATCACCGACCATCTCCTCCTCGCAAATCTGCAGCAGTGCGTACAGTTTAGGAATTTTATTCCAGGGCTCCTAACAGCGCGTGGACATCGGCGTCGTCGCCGACTCCGAGCTCAAGTCATGAAGCGAGTAGAAACGCCACTGCGGACGCTCGCTGGCGCCATCCTGGTGAGTCCTGCGCATTCGGTACTGCACGGTTGCAAATCGCGCGTGACCGTGCCGCTCATAAAAGGCATTCTTCTCAGGTGATGGCGGGGCAACTGTGACGTCACGCGCGGGAAGAGACAGCAGGTTCTCGGGCCTCAACATGGTGGCCCACGCCATACCATTGAGGAAGAGGTTCAGGGCCACGCGCGCCGCAGAGGCGACGCGGGCATACCCGTCCCCGACTGACTCGTCACCAATAGCATCAATCGAGTCGATTCCCTTGTTGTAGGCAGCGTGCAGCAGGTCCGGGCCAACGGGCGGCTGCCGCTCCTGGAATTCCACGTGAGCCACGGCGTTCTTGGCCATGCTGGTCAGCCACGTCACTGCCCGACCGTCTGTCGTGGGAGAGCCACAAAAGCATACCCCATCAAAATTTGGCAGGTAGCGCGCATCCATGCCAACACAGTCAGAGTAGAGTTCATCACCGTCGAACAGCTCGACACGAGCTGCTCCAAAAGACCAGCCCAAGTAGCCGCGCGTGTTCTTCACGTATATTGCAGAGACGGCCCGACCGCTGCCACCCACAAGAGAACTTTCTCCAAAGCATACACCCAGAAGAAAGCGGATGACGCGCTTGGGCGCGTCAGCGTCATGTGCGACGGCAATACGCCATGCATTAGCATCCAGCACTGCTCCAGAAGGAGTCCAAGGCGCCAAAGCGCGCCCACAGAAGTTCAAAACACGGCTGGCGACCCCGATACGGCCAGTCCATTGGGGCCGGCCCACAGAATTGACCTCCGCCGCGGGAGAGGACGTCAACAGCTCGTCCCACTCATTCGTGTACGCCGACATCCGCGCCGAGATGAAGGCAGGTGGCGACGAATCGCGCTCTTCCGAGATGACGGCGGGGTCTGGGAAGCTGGCCGCAGCCAGAGTACAGTCGACCCCAACGATCCCCTCGTCATCTTCATTCAGCATGGCTCCGGCAGGGGCCAGCAGAAAGCAATATGGATGGATGCCACTGGGCGGGGCGCTCGGTCGCGAGAGCACTTAAATGAACAAGGTCAGAAATGTTTCCGCCGCAAGGGTCACATCGAATTGGCTAGCGCTCAACGGCATTTGATGCGGAGAACAGAGGGCGGGGAGCGGCAAAGCATGGCCGCAGAACGAAGGGACAACAGTGGGTAGCCCTCGGAGCAGAGGAGAACACGGCTGCAAACACTGCGACAGGAGTGCGAACAGCGCTACTGCTCGGCCGGCGCGGGTGGCAGGTCCGACCGCGGCGGAAAGCGATCGGCGCCGCCTCCCCGGCGAAGAGCCGTGGGACTTGAAACCCACAATGCAGATATGATAGAGGCCTGGTCAGGCGGCGTGGCCAGCAGCAGGCCGTGGGGGCGAGCGGAGGCGGGAGCTATGAGGCGCGCCTAATGCTCAGCGGTTCCAGCTGAGGTGGCCGCTGCACAGAACCAGCAATAAAAGTACAGCGGGCCGTAGCAGACATGATTTGCTTGAATCTTTTCAATAGTTTACCTCGTACCAGGCCCGCATCCCCGGCATACTCCCGCATCGGACGAGGCGCCTCAAGGCGTGCGGAGAAGGCCGACGACGGACAGCGTCGTTTGCATATACCGCGTACATGAGCGGGTGAATAGTGTTGCCCGGTGGCGAGGGGTTGCCGGGACCAGCTGGGCTTCACAACAGGCAGCTCATCCACATGCTCAGCACCGGCCGTGCCCATATCAGCGATCCCCCACATGCAGCGACCTGCTCTTAAGGAGCCGCCTCCGCCGCCGTGAAGCCCACGCCAAGCAGCACACGGGCAGCCCAAACAGCGGTCGACGCTCACTTCGTCGCAGTGGTGCTGCGTCCTTCTCCCAGCGGCTTCCGCACCCCCGCTAGGGGAGAGCCCCATTAACGCAAGCTGCGGCGTGATGTCGGAGGTAGCGTGTCGTAGCTGGGGGTAGTACGTGGAAGGTGGGGGCAGCTCTTGGCAGCATGGCGGGGCCAGGGGCAGAGCAAGACCGGCTAGAGACCGCGTGTCCACAAACAACTAGTGAAACACAATCTGTAAAGGAAAACCTTTTCCCCAATAGGAAACCACTCCGCGTTGCAGGCATTGCTGCGGAGGCGGGCCCCTCTGCGGCGCCTGTCACCCGCGCGCCACCCATGCTATCGTCGGGCGGTGACGTGAGCCGCGCCGCAACGGTGCCTACGGTCTCTTTCAAGCTGCCGGAGCTCTCAGTTCCCGCGTCGATGGCCGCGTTTTGTCCGTGGCTGCCCGCCGACTCCCCGTCGCAGTGGTCGTCAGCGCCGAATTCGGCGCAGTCGTCGGCGCCGCCGCACGCTACCCGCTTACGACCCCGGCGCGGCACCTGCCCACCCTCCCGTTCTGTCGCATCTCCCGCGATATCCGGCGTCTTTGCCACCACAGCCGCGGCCTGTGCGCAGGGGACCCGGTCAGGCGCTCGGTTTTACACCGCGAGGGGCTGGTGGCACTTTGTCGGCTCCTCCTAAACAGGCCTGCCGGGGCCGACCTCTGAGCGTCTTCTGATGCACCTCCCGCACCAGATGGCGTCCTGGCGGCGCAGCGAGTTTTCGCGACAGCGGCGGCGACGCTCGACGGTAGGCGCGCTGCTATTGATTGTCAGCAAGGTGGCCGGTGGCCGGGGGGGGGATGCGCGGGGGGGTGCGACGGCCAACAGTTTTGACTTGCCCCGGTGGGGATGCTATTACGGGGAAGGGGCTGCTCTCGGCGGGGGGGCAGCTGCTTTTACCGATGCGGGGACCGCTACGGGCAAGCCCGCGTCGTCTACCCGGGAGTGGGGGTCCTCTACCGGCAGGGCAGCGGCTGCTACCTGTAGGGGGGCACCTGATACCTTCGAACAGGGGGCTGCTGCTGCTAAACGGGCGGCCACTAATGGTGCCGGGGTGGCTGACTCTACCGGGGGAGGGGCTGCTACCTGTGGGGGGACAGTTGATACAGCTGGGGGGCGTCGCCTGCTACCAGCCGGTGGGCAGCTGCTGCTGTCAGGGGGAGGCTGCAACCTACAGGGGGGTGGCTGCTATGTGTGGGGGGGCGCATGCCACCGATGGGGGGGCACCTGCTCATACCGGTGGGGCGGCTGGAACTGGTTGAGGCGCTACAGCGGCTGCTGAGGGGGCGGGCGCTACCAGTTGTGGGCCGGCTGATGCCCAGCGGGCACCGCCTGCTCCTGGAGGGGGGCAGCTGATTCTGCCGGCGGGGAGCTTCCGTCGCCGCGCCGCCGGAGGCTACCGCGGGAGCGGCGCCTGCAACATGAGGGCGTGAAGCTGCTTCTACAGGGTGAACGGTTGCTACGGTCAAGGGGGCAGCTGCGCTTCGAGGTAAGCTGGTGGCCTGCTTCCCGGTGGTCCCACGGCACCGCCACGCCCTCAGGGGCACGAAGGATGGTCGAAGAGTCTGCTTGGTGCTTTGGAGTGGGGCGCGGGCCACGTTGTCCCCACTAACCCGCTCCGGATGGCGATCCATCACGACCCTGAAGGTGTGGTCGTCGCGTCGCACAATTTGAAAGGGCCCCAGGACCGTCTCGCCCAGCTTCTTGGGGCTCTAGATGTTGGCATCAATGTAGGCCCAATCCCCAAGCCGGAGGGTCTTCTTCACCGGCCTGACCCGTTTATCGTAGGCCCGCTTGTCCCTTCGTTGGGCGGACGCCAGAGCCTTGCGTACCCGATGGACCAGATTACTTCGGTGGGCCCGATGATACTCGCGGGCCGCTCTGGCCGCCTTGGGTACCTACTTGGGATAGGGCGTGGCCGGCATTTGCTCGAGGGAGAGGTTGCGGACCCGCTCTGGTACCAAAAACTCGAGCGGGGCCACACCCGTACTCTGCTGCGGCCGTGAGTTGTAGGCCAACGTAAGGAAAAAGACAAAGTCGTCCCACGACTCTTGATGTTTCGTCACGTAGGCCTTTATCTGCGCCACGATGGTCCAGTTGTTCCGCTTCACCTGGCCCTGCGTCTGCGGATCGTTGGTCGTCGAGGTGAGGTGGCGGATGCCCAGCATCCCACAAACCCCGCGGAAGTAGGCGGAGGTTAGCTGCGGCCCATTGTCCGCCAAGAGGGTGTCCGGTGGGCCGCAAGAGGCCACCCACGTGACAAAAAAAGCTGGGGCCATCGTTTCCGCGTCCTCCCTCGGGATTCTCACCACGCGAGTCAGCTTGGAGAAGCGGTCAACGATGACCAACAGGAATCGACTACCGCGAGCTGACATGGGGAAGGGGCCGAGCAAGTCCAGGCATGCTTCCGTGAAGGGCTCCGACGCAGGAAATAGGCGGAGCTGCGCGGTCCGTCTTCGGCCGCTCACTTTACCCTTGGCACAGGCGTTGCAATTGGCCACAAAGTTGTAGACATCGGCTACCATAGACACCCAAAAGTAGGCCCGCCGCATGGAGGTATACATCTTGTTTACCCCCGGGTGGCCAGCGTGGGCAGGTTGTGCTCAAACGTGAGGACCTCCTGGCGTAGGCCCTCGGGCACATACACTTGGACGGCCTTTTCATGGGGGCTCAGCCGCACGATTAGGCCGTCGGGAGTCTCCCCAAACCTTGAGTGGGTATTGTTGTCCACCTCGGCTCGGATCTCGACGCAGCGTGCGTCCGTCGATAGGGCCCTAATAAGACGCTCCACAGTGAGGGGAGGGAAGCCCTTGTTCGTCTCAAGATCGGGGGCCACCCAGCCACGAGCAAAGTTGGCCAACGTGTGTAGACAAGGGATTTCCTCCGGGATGGGCTTAGTGTCGACCCCCGCCGTCTTGAGCCTTGACATGGTGTCAGCTGCGCAATGGGCTGCGCAGGCCCGCGTCTTCACAATGTAGTCCAACTCGGCCAACCGTAGCCGCCACTGGGCCAACCGGCCATGTGCTCCGTCCACGTGGAGCATCCACTTGAGGGCTGCGTCGTCCGTCCTCACGATAAAACGTGTGCCCAAAAGGTAGGGCCGCAGAAGGAAGGGGGCCACACTACGGCCAGACATTCGCGCTGGGTGGTACTGTACTTCTTCTCGGCTTGCGACAGGGGACGACTCCAGAATCCAACAGGTCTGAGGCCACCATCTGGCTGCTCTTGGAGTAAAACACAACCAACTTGGGTAGCACTGGCGTCCGTGTCAACCGTGTACTGCCATTTTTGTCGCGGGAGGGCCAAAATGGGTGTGTGGGTCAGCCTCCATTTGAGGTCCTCGAAGGCCCTCAACTGCTCCTTCGTAATCTCGGGCAGCTGGTCATGGATCTTCGTACTGGTGAGGGCCGTCAAAGGCCGAGCCACCTCCGCGTAGTCCTTCACAAACCTTCTATAGACATGACACATGCCTAGAAAGCTGCGCAGGCCCTTCTTGGTCTTGGGCGGCTCCGCTTGCCTAAGGCCCACGAGATTTTTTTCGTCAACTCGGACCTGCCCCTTTCCGACAATATGGCCCAAGTACTCGACCTCCTCTTGAAAGAGGAAGCACTTGCTGGCCTTCAGGGATACGCCGGCCTTGGCTGACAGGGAGGAGACCTGTTCGAGGTGGCCCAGGTGTTCTTGGGCCGTCCGGGAAAATACAATAACATCGTCCAGGAATACCAACACCGTATTTCACTTGAGGCCCACTAGTAGCATGTCGATGGCCCTTTGGAAGGTAGCAGGTGCGTCGATCAGGCCAAATGGAAGCCGTACGTATTTGTAGGTCTCCTCGTGGCAGGTGAAGGTCGTATTGTCTTGGACCTCAAAGGCCACAGGGATCTGCCAGTAGCCCAAATTGCAGTCCAACATTGAAAAGACGGTGGCCTCCCCCCGGAAGTCAATGCAGTCGTCCATCCGTGGGAGGGGTAGGTATCTTTGACCGTCATATCGTTGAGCCGTCTTTAGTCCACGCAAAACCTTGGAGTGCCGTCGGATTATGGCACAATGACCACCGGGAAGGACCACTCGGCTTGCGAGGGCTCTATAACCTCCAACTTGAGCTGCTTGGCCACCTGCTCCGCTATCAACTGGCGGTAGAAAAGACCCGTCCGGTAGGGCTGCGACCGTACCGGCTTGGCCCCTGGCGGCAACGTTATACGATGGGGCGTGACGTCCATACGGCCTAGCTGGCCATCCCATAATCCCCCGCAGCGGGCCACCAAATCTCGTACGGCCTCGTGTAATTCGGGTAAGATCAACTCGTAGGCAATCCGCGGCATCTTCGGGCCGTCTTGATTTCGAGCCTCCGCTTCACTGTTCGTATGTGAAGCGTCGTTGGCCTGCCCTGAGTCCAATTTGGGCCCTTGCACTTCACCGGCTTCGACGCTTGGACCTTCAGCCAGCGTCCCGATTGGGGCGGCCCCTTCGCCAGGGGGTGAGCACGGCCCTTCGTAGGTCTTGTAGACAGGCCCATTGTAGGGCTCAACGAGGCAAAACCGCATAACCCTTGGGGAGATTAACAGGCCGGCTGGTGATATTGGTGAGAAAGAACTTAAAGTCCCGCCGGATCTTGACGTTGGCCAGCGCGTTGTGCAACAAGACGCCTTTCTCGGCCATCTTAACCGATCTCTCCCACAGCAGGCACCGCTCAGTAGTCCCGCATCGACCGTAGACGGCCTGAATCTAGTAGGGCTCAATCGTGACGGCCTTGGAGAGGCACAGGGCCGCCGGGTCGACCCGCGCAGAGTTGCCATGCTTGTTGGGGGCCGGCAGGTCCTTGCCCTCCCATACCCTGATGGCCTTCGTATGGGCCCCGTCATTCCATAGGCGTAGCGTCGCCAGTCACTAAGCAAGAAGTCCTCCCTAATAACGCTTCGGCCCGCTCCGGTGTCCAAGACCGCTTTCGTAGGCCTCGCCGGGTGTTGCGCCGTCAACTGGATGGCCACTTTGATTTCGAAGTTTCTGTTTCGTATGACCAGGAGGGTCCCTTCAAACGCAGAGGGCCTCTCTGCGTTGCACTCCTTGGGCCCAAAAGGAGGGGCCCCGCAAGGGAGTACAGTAGGACAAGGCGTAGTAGTACATTCAATCCTAGTAGGCGTGCAGGTTCTACCCCTTGAGCGGGGAGTAGGTCAGGGCCCACTCCCCGCTACGCTTCCCCCGAAGGCGGAGGGGGTCCGGCCGACATGGCCCGTAGAGACTTGGCCGACCGACGGACGTCCTCCTCTTCATCCGACTGTTCAATCCAATCGCAGAGGGCCTGTACCACCGCAATTCGAGTCCGATAGTTGATGACCCGCTGCTCACGGTACTTGGCCTCATCATTGATCTTCTTGAGGCCCCGGGTGGACTGCAGGAGCGCGTTGCGGGCCCTGATCACATTCTCCCGCTGAACCTCCGATAGCTTGGGACAATGGTGGGCCATATGGCCAGCTTCCCAGCATACGTAGCAATGCAGCGGTCCTCGTCCCTCTTGCGTCCGGCTGGCCAAATAGCGACGAGTCGCGGGCTCGCAGGCCCAAGGCGAGGGGGTAGCCTTGTCATCGGCCTGATGGTTGGCCGTCTTGTCTGTTGCCTCCGAGGCCTTCACCTCACCGATGGCCATTGCAGGAAGCCGAGGCCGTGGCGTAGGGGGACGTGGGATATATGAGGTCCTCCGACTTCCGTCCTCCCCCTTGGAGCCCCCCTTCGCCAACTCGATGACATCCTTGGCCGCCTTGAGCTTGCCGGCCGTGTAGGTAACCAACTTTTGGTACGTGCAGGCGGGGTCGTCGTAGACGAAGGCGTCCGTTCGCAGGAATTCCGGTAGGCCTCGAATGAGTTGGTGTTTCATAGTCCCTTCGGAAAGGATAGTCCCACAAGACTCAAAGAGGCTTCGTAGGCATAGAGCAAAGGCCTCAACGGTCTCATCCGACTCCTTTGCAGCCCGACTAAATTCGTCTTGCGCCAAGGCCAGCGTATGCGGCTCCGCGTAGGTCTCCAAAAACCAATTGTTGGCCTCGGGGTACGTCGTAATAGAGCAACCACCCGATGTACTTGTCGCATCAGGGAGGGCCCGCGTGTACCGGGTCTCCGCGTCACCGAAAAGAAAATGGGACACCGCGTAAAAAACCATCCCCTCCGACACACCATTATTGTCGCAGGCCTTGGTGAACTTGCGTAGCCATGAGAAGACCTTCAGGGGCTCCTTGCCAGAGAAGGGTGGGTAGCCCCCAAAAGAGTGTTTCATATTCATGGCCGTCCTCCCGATCTTACTGGCCTCCTCCGTACCGTATTTAGTTGCCTGGTTCCGCAGCGGATACGTACTGTAGTCCAACACATGGGCAAAGGGGTCGTCCGCCGCCGCGATTACCTTGGGATTTTCCGACGTATTGGGAGCCACGTGTTCACTTTCGTCCTGGTCACCCTCGATGACCGATGACGTAGACGACTTAGAATACGAATCCGACGACAAATAATGGCCACGACGGCGACGACGGCGGCCACGACGGCCCTTGCTCTTCTTGCTTGTGTGCGAGCACCCAATGAAATCCGGTTGGCCCGCTTGATCCTCAACGACCGTGGGGGAGCTGGCCGCCTGGCTGGCAGTTACAGCCCGGGACACCTCGGCCAAAATGTCCTTTCGAAAGTCGTTTAGGACCGACCGTGGATCAGTTGGCCCCAAGGTTGGTAGGCCACGGCTAGGCCCACCAAAGGGCGGAGTAAGAGAACGGGGCGGGGGAAGTCTCGAGGGCCCACCGCGACCACGGCCAAGGCCAACCCCTGAGCCTTTACCTCCGCCCGCCGGCGTCACGTGCGACACGTCCGACGGCGCACCGCGGCCCCGTCCGTCAGGGGGTAGGTCCGCTATGTTGGCCGTCGACACTCGACTAGCAGACCGTCAGGCCCCGCTAGGAGAGAATAAGAGCCACGAGAGCACGGCGATCCGCTACATAAGAGGGAGAGAGGCGTCCTGATACAAGCGAAAGTTTGCCCTTCCCCGGCTGCTCCACCATTAACGTAGCGTTATGATCACCGCGTACCCCCAAGGAACCCAATCCACCCAAGAGGGACAATGGGTAACCACTTGAAGGAACGGGCCAGGGAACCCCACGCGCGCCTGCCCACCTCAAGGTCCGAGGCAAAGGTAAAAGTCTTTTGCGCAAGGGGAAGGAGAAACCCAAAGCAACGTTCTTTTACAAGAGGGACCTGGTTGGGACCCCGGGCCAAGCCCCAAAGAACCCACCCAAATGGCTCCCCAGGTGACCTCCCAGGCGCACTTTCCAGCGGGCCAAGTGCCAGGATCCACCCGGCCTACACCGGAGCGCACCGGAACACCCGAGCCAACAGTAATCCCTCGACAGAAAAGCAAGTGAAAAACCCCCCCAACACAGATGCAACCCGCCCAAAAAACGCAATGGGAGAAAAAGGGCGAAAAGCACGAAGTTACGCAAGGAAAATCGAGAAGAGACAAATGCACAGAAAACAATCAAATCCAAGGGCACCTTGTCCAGGGGAGTACAACCGTCTTCCTAGGTCGGTCCCCAACCAACGGCCAGCAAGGCCCGCCATCCCGTGACGGCCGACCAATGATCCGCTGACGCCGCAACGTAGGTCAGCACTCCGCTGCTACCTGAGGAGGAACGAGGGCCACAAACGCCACTTCGGACAACGGACCGCAATTTGCGTCCGTATTGTTTCAGGGAGTGCTGGATATGTTGGGGGTTCACGCAAACTATGCCACCCCTTACCACCCACACACTAGTGGGCAGGTGGAGCGCTTCAACAAGCCTATTGTTCGGCAGCTGGGCCACTATGTGAGTGAGCGCGTGAAAACGTGGGACCAATACATTTCTATTCTTACCACTGCCTACAATTCGCAGGTTCGCTCATCTTCCAGGGAAGTACCCTTCGCTTTTGTGACCCCCCGTCGCGTGCGGTCTATTGCCGTGCGGCGGCCGCTCCCAACTACGGAGGCCGATGGCAGGACACCTACTCCCACTGAGAGTAAGGCGGAGTTCGCTGCTAGGCTCGAAAAACTCATCCCTAAAGTCAGGGCTGAGATGGACAAAGCGCAAAAGCGCTACAAGCGTACATTTGACAAAAAGGTGCGTAACGCCAAGCACGTCCCCGAGCAGGGTCACTGGGTGCTGGCTCACTCACACACCCCAACTGGAAGTAAGTTGGTATTCCAGACGAAGGGGCCATACCAGGTCCTTCGTACGGGTGGACGGCGGTTTACCATCGAAAGTGACGATGCGGTCCGCACAGCAAACGGACAGGACGTGCTGAAAGTTGCACCACCTCCTGCAGGCGACCCGGCTTCGGCACGTGCGCTGAAGGCGTGGCCCCTGCCATGGCTACCTCCGGACAAACAGCGCCCGCAGGTGTACGTGTTCGATAAGGTCATCGACCACGGGTGGGATGAGGACACTAGCCGCCTCATGTTGAGGGTGTGGCAGTATTGACCCCTAGGCAGGGGGCAACACGTGCCATGCAAGAGGCGGCAGGCCACTAGCCTGACCCGTTCCTCCCCCCGCATTCGGGTCCATATTCCCTAAGTTTGGGATAGTTACCATAGTAGGAAATCCAACTTGGATTTGAGGGTTTTCTGCATTTATCGTCTTGAATTTTCGTGTGGCCCACTGGGCAGGTGCTGGGGTGGGAGATTCTGAGTGACGAGATTCTGAGGGGACCCTGGGGGGATAAGGGGAGGGTCAGCGGGGCTTGGCCTTGTTTCCCCGTCCCGACCAAGAAGCTGTTGGCCCAGACACCATCTTCTTGTTTGTCAGTGGGGGGATTGCCCCACAACAGGGATAAATTGTGTGCGACTTGCACTTCTTTCGGTTCCGCCGACACGGGAGGCAGCCCTTGTGGACCACCGCACCTTGGGTGTCGCGTGTGCGAGAGGTTTTTGCCACAGAGGGTGCGTTAGTTCGGCTATAAGGCCAAGGATGATACGTGGGAATACGTCAAGAATCTTCCCGCTGAGGTGATCCCGGCGTACTTCGCCCGGAATGATATCGACCCGAACTGCCCTTCCTCAGCGTGAGGGAAGGCCAAGTGGCGGTGCCAAGAGAGTGCTTCAAGTCGACGTCGTACGCAGAGTGGCTTTTAACTACAGCCCTAGCGCACACACTCTCACAACAAAGGCAGCTGACAACTAGGCACCCATGCGAGACTTCCGAACTCCACGGCCCTCGCCCTCACGTGGAGGCGAGCAACCAGACCCACGCCGATAACGTTCCCCACCGGTCGGCGGGGGCGGCTGCTCCAAGCCGAAACCGTCGCGCCCCTCTCGGTCGCGCAAGTGGCGACGACCGTGGCTACTCTTCTGCTTGGTCTTGCGCGCAATTTGGCGACGCAGACGCCGGACCGACTCCGACTCCGACGGGGTAGAGGACTCCGAGACGGAATAAGACAACTTGTCGTCCGACACGGAGGGAGACCGCCGCGAGTGATGGCGACGACGGCGAGAAGGTGGGTATGCCCGGCTCGCCCGACGCTTGCCACGCCCAAGTGGGGCAGGCTGGGGCACAATAGACCCGATACGAGCCAACTCGGTCGTCATGAACCCCGCTACCGACTCGCATCTCGCGGTCGCCACAACAGTATTAACGAGCTCCTCAAGTTGAGGAGTCTCTGAAACTTGACGGGGTGCAGCCGAAGCGCCCAACCAAGAAAAGGTGGGCACCAACGTGGTGTTCATCATTTCGGAGATCAAGGGCGTGGCCGGCAAAACCAACTTGGGATAGTACCCCCGCGGTCCACCATGGCCTTGGCCCGCTGCACGTCCTAGACCTCATTCTCATCAAGGAAGTCAAACTGGTCCGTCCTGAAGTCGGGAGGAAACCCGACCCGACGGGGGAACTTCTCCCGTAGGCGGTCCCATACACGACTCATTGCTGTGCCAAGTCGGCCACAGCGGAGAACAGTCAACCCCTCCTCATACAGAGGCCAAGCGGGGTAGAACCACCGCCCCAAGGCCTCCCGTGGGTCAACGCGGCCCGCCTCCGAGGGAGATCCCGCCGCCAACCGAAAGCCGGGTGACGCGGGAGCCCCTTCCCACGGACCGATCGCGGAGCCCCCGCCGAAAGTCCCAGCAGGCGCTGCATCGTAGGACGTGTCCTCCATACGCTCGTCCAAGGAGTCAGTCTCCACCCCCGGGGTCACCATGGCTCTCCCCAAGTTAGAAAGAGACGACCTGGTTGCAGTTGCACGAGACCCACCTCGAGTTGAGGGGGGCTCGGATCGTGGGCAGGTGGGTGGCCTCCCCAGCGTGGGGCGGCCCAGGGTGAGGTGAAGAGGATGTGTTGGTGGTGGTGAGGTGAGAACCGATGAGAGCAAGCTGCCAAATTTTCAAGCTTGAGGAGAGGGGCGGTCAACGTGTCCGCTGCCACGTCCACGTGACGTACCGGGGGGACAGCAAGTCGCGCCTTCAACGCCGCGATGTGCGTTCCTACGCCCCCTCGCAGGGCCGACCGGGTCGGTCGGAACTGAGGAGAGGGGAGTGTGGCAGTATTGACCCCCAGGTAGGGGGGCAACACGTGCCATGCAAGGGGTGGCAGGCCATTAGCCTGACCCGTTTCTCTTCCTGCATTTGGGTCCATATTCCCTAAGTTTGGGATAGTTACCATAGTAGGAAATCCAACTTGGATTTGAGGGTTTTCTGCATTTATCGTCTTGAATTTTCGTGTGGCCCACTGGGCAGGTGCTGGGGTGGGAGATTCTGAGTGACGAGATTCTGAGGGGACCCTGGGGGGATAAGGGGAGGGTCAGCTGGGCTTGGCCTTGCGCTCCCGTCCCGAGCAAGAAACTGTTGGCCCAGACACCATCTTCTTGTTTGCCAGTGGGGGGATTGCCCCACAACAGGGATAGAGTGTGTGCGACTTGCACTTCTTTCGGTTCCCCCGACACGGGAGGCAGTTCTTGCGCACCGCCCTAACTTGGGTGCTGTGTGTGCAAGTGGTTTTTGGCACAGGTTGCGCCGCTGACACCACCGGCAGGGGTTCCCAGTACGTCACCGCAGGCGCTGACGACGATGGCTGTACCGGCTGCGCTGCTGGCTCCGATAGCAGAACGCCCGGCGCCGCCGCCGCTGCCGCTGGCACGGCATCCTGCGGCTGGGCCATCCCAGGCGCCCACGACGGCGGCAACGGCTCTGTCGCCCTCGACAGCGGCACCGGCTCTGTCCCCCACTTTGCTTGCGCCGGCGCTGCGGGAGGCGTACGCACCCGACTCTACCTGTGAGGACCCACCGAAGACCGGGGAGCCCTCGGCGTACTCGTGGGGGTGTCAGCGGGCCCTGCCAACCAAAAGGGCGGCGGGGCACGGGGAAGAGGACGGTGGTCTCGACGGGGGTGGGTCTGGGGAAGAAGATGGGCGCGACGTCGGTGAGGATCGAGGGTCCAAAAGGTAAACAGTGTCTTTGGTCTGTGTTTGTGGTTGCCCCTCTCGTCTCCCCCGGTGGCGCCGACACCCACACACTATATACTCGCGTCGGGGCGCCCGAGGTGCCCCAAAGCATGCGTTTCCCCATCGCACCGCCGGTAGGCACAGAACGGTCCAAAAACAAAGCATGTCTCTCAGAACAAAGCATGGGCGGGCGTGCGCACTAAAGGAGTGCAGCCCCAGTTTGCCCGAAACGAAGGGGGTCCCGTGGATGGCGCCCAGCGCGCCCCACCAGCCGGCTCCAAACGCCGGTCGGCCAGAAGGTCCGACCGGCTGTAAGGGCCAGCAAGGCCAAATTCAATCAATCCCTTGACCGGCCAGCCAGTCACTAACCAGCTGGCCAAGTTCAATTAATCCAAAAGCCGACGAGCCAGTCATATCGCACTCAGCCGCCAGCAAGGATGTGTGGTGTCCTCAGTGTCAGTGAATCATGTGACTGGTCCTTGATGCCAGCTTTCAAGCAGCGCATAGAATAAAATTCAGGCAGCACAGACGGGGATGTCCGCCCGTGGTTGGTCGACGATGTCACTCGCTCCTCGCTGTCGAGTTTCGACGTCCATGACAGGGTTCCGACCGTGCGTTGACGGCGGCTTTCGTGCGGTCGGCCGACGTCCGCAAGATGTCAGGGATACAGCGTGGTGTCCCCCAGGGTAGTGGGGAATTGATGTGTCTTGGGGGGAGTTATGGAGGCCGGACATGTAAGGAGAGGTCCCAGTCCATATCCCCTGGGTTCCGGGTGGGGATTGAAGGGGCAAATCCTTACACTACCGACCTTGACGAGTTGGACATGGAGGTCGTCCCGTCCAGTCCTCTCGTTGATGCAGACACTGAAGATGAGATCTTTGCTGTCAACCCGACTATGCTAATGAACACGGAGCAGTCTCGTGGCGCGGTGGGTGACGAGCACGACGTGTCGCGCGTGATGCGTCTGACTTGCAGTCACGGTCATCGTGAGTACGCCGAAGCTGGTGGTTTCCCTCGCGCGGAACATGACAAGGACGATCATCTAGCCGCGAAAGATGATGTCAACACGATTGATTACTCTGCTGTCACTGCGTCAGACGCAGCCGCCGCGCTGGAGCAACCGCTTGACGGGGTGTACCCGCTGAAGGGGCCTATGCAGCGCAAGATCGCTACGTTGTTGCGCACGCTGATTGTTGTTCAGCAGACAAACGACAAGTGCATCATGGCCTTCCTTGGCATCGCGCACTACCTCATGGCGTTTTCCCAACTCGTCGGCGTTTCTTCCTCGACGGATCGGTCGGAGTTTTTTGATGCACTTCTAGTGGCGTTCATGCACCCGGCGTCGATGAAGGTGCTTAGGAATTCTGCGTTTGGAACGGGCGAGCACGGGCTTCACGTCGGAGGCCGCACGCGTCACGGCAGGCACGTCGCCGGTCAAAACGCAAGGTCTACATGCGGATATTGTACGCGAGCGCATGAACCCGAAGAACATCAACGTGCAGTGGCTCTCTCGGCGCCTGTCCCTTCGAGTACGCGTTGACGTGCAAGTCGGAGCACGCGCCTCGGACGGGGGTCTATCTGCAGCGGACCGTCAAGTCATTGCCAGCAGCCTTTATGACAGAGCTGTGTGCATCAAGCTGCGCTAGCGCGGGTGCAACGTCAAGTACACCAGCGTTCCGCGGACGGGCGGGGCGTCTGGCAAGCCAGTCGCGTTGCAGTTTGCCTGGGGCCCGACCTGTTCTTTGTTTCCGAAAGGGCTGGAGGCTGCTGTCGTCACCTGTCTACAATTAACATTGCTACGTGGTACGCCCAAGGCTCATACAGGCTTTGGGTTGGACGGAGAGAGCGCACCCGATGCGGGCTCCCGGGCGATTACTATCAAGCGCAGTTACACGGGCTCCGCTCTTTTTTTCGATGACCCGCAGCTCCAAGCGATCCATGGCTGCCATGGTGGCCTCTTTGTAGCGTAATGGAACACAGGTTCCCGGAACCACAAACCACAAACACACACACAGAGACCACAGTCCGGGGTCCAGGAAGGAACAGGTAAGAGCCCTTGCTGATCCACTCGCCCGCCACGATACGAGGCAAAGGTAAACAGGACAAAAGCCCGAGGGAGAAGGAACCCAAAGCACTGTTGATTTTACAAGATGGCCCCGGGGAGAACCCCGGAGCACCCCTCAAGAACCTCCCCCCCTGGCCCCTCCAGGGGCCCAGAACGAGGCCCCCAGAGGGCGCCCCCAGCGGGCCAAGTGCCAGCAAGGCACTGGCCGCTCACCGGGCCAACACACGAAAAGCAAGCGAAATCCCCCCACACACAAATGTCAATCCCCAAAAAAAACCCAGTGGGAAAAAGGGGAGAGACACGAAATCACGCAAGGAAAACAAATGCGAAAAATCAAACAAATAACCCCAAGGTCAGTATGCCCCAACCCGGCAAGTCCTCCGCTCCGGGGGACCAATCAGGGCACCGGGCGTGTCGCCACTGCCCCGGGCCACCGATGCAAGGATCCCAAGCCAGCGCGTGGTTCCACGTAACGCTGCCAGCCGGGTCCCAAGTCAGCCTCCCGGGTCCCAACGGTACCTGAGGGCCAGAACGCCACATGGCCCCCTCACTAGGGCCGAGCGTCCCGCCGGCCAACAGGGAAACCGGGGAGAGGGACTGGAAAGGGTCCGACAGGGTTACACCAGGGTCACAACGAACGGGACGTGGGGCCAGTGTCTGCAGACAGGGTCCCCCCCCGACAAGTGTCTCGAGGCAGAGGGTCCCGGGCAGACTGACCAGGGCGGTACGGGAGGGACCGAGGGCCACGCACAGGGTAACAAGGGGGGTGTGGCGCAGCCCGCGCCGGCCGCCCGCCTGCATTCCCTCTCCCCTCGCCCTCCCCATGTGGCGCTCGGCCCATGGGGTGGGTGAGGTGGCGTCGGGATGCGGACGGGGGCCGGCGGCACACGGGCGCAGCCTGGGCTCCGTCGGAGTGGGGGCCCAGGGATAAGAGGGCCCTCACGGGCTCCCTCGTTCCCCGCGACCGGGACCCCAACGCACCATCTTCCCCGCTACGCTTCCCCGTGGGCTCCTCAATCGTTCCCTCTACCCGTTCCCCTTTCCAACGTTCCCCCGCACCCGTTACCCCTGGTACCCCACTTTCCCTTACCGTGTCCCGTTACCCCGTCCCATGGAGCCTGGCCGCGCCGCGACGAGCGCGTCGGCTGGCAAGGGCTCGACGGTTCCTGGCGGTCCCAGCGTGCCTGTGGGTGCGGCGGTACCTGGGGCCCAGGGCGGTCCCATCGTTCAAGACGCAGCGGGTCAAGGGGCTCCCGGCGGCCAAGGCGTACCGGTTGCTGGGCCAGGTGGGAACAACATGGACCAAGAGGAACGTGGTCCGGGACAGTCGTACGCGTTAATAGAGCTGCCGAGATGGATCCCGGACGTGTCGGCCCCGATACGGGCATGGGCCACGAGCGGACCAACGGGAGCAAGACGGACAGGGTGCCCATGGGCTCCAGTACCAAGGTGACGGTACCAACGGGCAACGGCCAAGAGATCCCACCCCGTACGGCGAGAGCGTCAAGCGCCAACGGGCTCGCCGGGCCTCAAGGACCATCGCGGGAACAACGGGCAACAAGGTCACTATGGACCACGGGATCAAGGAGTCAACTAGTACGACGGGACCACGAGGACCAAGTCAGGGCAACGTTGGACAAGGTACAAGGGGCACAAGATACCAAGGGGCAACCAAGGTGACCTCGGCCGGCACGTCGCACAAGGCACCCGCCGCGAGGCAAGGCACACTGGTCCCCAACGTAGGATGGGCACCGACCGGCAAGAGGGCACCGTCGGGGTCAGCACGGACCCACGCGAAGGTCACGGGGGGGGTACCCATCGCACCAGCCACCACCGAGGAGGGCGTACAAGGTCGTATGAGGTCGTGGGGGGGAGAGGCGAGAGTGGGATTTGGTGTAAGCAACAACGGCGTTGCAACACCAGATAGTAATAAATTCTTGATCCCACAATCTTGCAACACCTCTAATCCGCTCCCACGCCCGGGGAAGAAGATGCGACTTAGCCGATTTCGATGCCGGGGAACACGATGGTCGCCACGACGGTGACAACAAAGTAGCCCCCCATGAAAAAATCTTTGCAGGAACTATATGTCGCCCTTGATGCCCCGAGTCGAACCACCAACCTGCCAACCTGCTCGAGTATCTGGACCAGCCCTTGGCGATGGGGACCCACTGGACCGAGTAAAGGGTGCCTGGCCCAAGGTTAGCAACGGGGCCACAGATCCGCACCCGGTTCAAGGTTCCAGGGCCACACAGCATAGATAGCCTTAAAGGGTTCCAGTAGTGCCACGGCCTCTTCCTCCCGCAGTGGGGGCTCGGTACCAACACGTTCACAGTACTGAACAACCTTAGCCCTGTCGAACTTATGGCACGGTTCCCATGTGTCCTCGGACTCGGCGTACCCCCCCCAGCGGACCAGGAGCCATAGGTTCCCATCACTGTCCCGGTCGTGGCCCACAAAACGTTCCCAGACAAAAGGGGTGCCTGAGTCTTCGTAGTCCATAGGTACCACCGGGTCTTGTGGCCCGTGTAAACGGGACGTGGAGTCAGTGTGTCCAGCCGGCGTGGGTGCCCGGGCCACATGGTCACTACTTACCCTGTCACGGATCCCCTCGACCAGAACCGTGAATGTGTGCCCGTCCCGGTCCACGATACGATAGGGACCCTTGACCTTCTGGTCCAACTTCTGCCGGCTATCATCATTGGTATCCACGTAGACCCAGTCCCCGATACGTAGGGCCTCGTTGACCGGAGTGACCCGCTTGTCGTACCCTCTCTTGTACCGTTTCTGTGCCAGGTCCAGGTTCTTACGGACCGTAAAGGCCAAGTTTCTTAGATGGGCCCGTCTCGCCTCTCGGACCTGTCGCGCGGTACCAGTGAACTCCTTAGGGTACGGGGAGCCAGGGAGCTTGTCCAGGGCAAAGGTGCGGACCCGGTCAGGGATCACAAACTCAAACGGGGCCACACCGGTACTCTGTTGGGGCCTCGTGTTATAGGCAACCGTGAGCACGGAAACCAACTCGTCCCAATGGTCCTGGTGGTCCTCAACGTACGTGCGGAGCTGGGCCACTATGGTACGATTAAACCGTTCCACCTGTCCTTGGGTCTGGGGATGGTACGTGGTGGAGGTAACATGCTTGATCCCAAGGAGCCCGCAAATGCCACGGAAGTATGTGGACGCTAACTGGGGCCCATTGTCCGTTAGTAGGGTCTCCGGGGGACCATAGGAAGCCACCCACGTATCCAGAAAAGCCGAGGCCACCACTGCCGCGTCCTGGCTGCCAAGGGGAACCACTCGGGTCAGCTTAGTAAACCGGTCCACAATAACAAGAAGGTACCGGTTCCTGCTGACGGTCCAGGGTAAGGGGCCCAAGGGGTCAAGGCACACGTCCTTGAAGGGCTCCGATGCAGGGAACAGTTTGAGCGGGTTGGTCCGCCGTCTCCCTTGGACCCTGCCATTGGAACACGAGGAACAGTTGGAAACAAAGGCGTGCACATCTGCCACCATAGACTCCCAGTAAAATACCCGCCTCATAGAGGTGTACATCTTGTTCATGCCTGGGTGCCCTGCGTGTCCCGGTTCATGTTCCAAACTCAGGACCTCTTGTTGTAGGGCCTTGGGGACCACGATCTGGACCGCTCGGTCAAGAGGAGCCAATCGTACCAGTAACCCTTCCGGCGTTTCCCCGTACCTTGAGTTCACGTTCTGGTCCATCTCTTTCCGTAGTTCCTGGCAACGCTGGTCCTGACCTTGGGCCTTGAGGATCCTGTCCACTGTCAGAGGAGGGTACCGTGTGCCTGTCTTGAAGTTTGGCCGGGTCCAACCAGTGACAAAGTTAGCCAAGGTCAACAGCGAGGGTATCTCGTCAGGTATGGGGCCCCTGTCGTATCCCGTGGTATCCAAGCGTGACATAAAGTCCGCTGCGTGATGATGTTGCCCGGGACGGGACTCAACGGTATACTGGAACTCGGCCAACCGGAGGCGCCAGCGGGCCAATCGTCCATGGGCCCCGTCCATATGTAACATCCACTTCAGGGCCGTATGGTCCGTTCGTACCACAAAGCGTGTCCCTTCAAGGTACGGTCGTAACAGAAACAGAGCCCAAACAACAGCAAGACACTCACGTTCCGTGGTACTGTAGTTACCCTCAGCCGGAGTCAGCACACGGCTCCAGTAGCCCACGGGCTTGTAGGCCCCGTCCCCTTGGTCCTGTAGCAAAACGCACCCAATCTGGGTAGCGCTAGCATCCGTATCCACGATGTACTGACCCGTGCGTCTCGGAAGAGCCAGAACGGGAGTATGGGTCAGACGGTACTTGAGCTCCTCAAAAGCGTCCGTCTGGGCCGGGGTAAACTGTGGTAACGGGTCTGGGACCTTGGTACTGGTCATGGCCAATAGGGGTCGGGCTACCTTGGCGTAGTCCTTGACAAAGCGCCGGTACACATTGCACATCCCTAGGAAACTGCGAAGGTCCTTCTTGGTCCTTGGGGTCTTAGCTTCCCGGAGCCCAACCAGGTTCTTCTCGCTCACACGGAGCTGACCCTTACCGACAATGTGCCCGAGGTACTCAACCTCATCCTGGAACAAAAAGCACTTGGTAGCCTTGAGGGAAACACCGGCCCTAGCGAGTAACCCAAAGATCTCTTCCAGATGGGCCAGGTGGTCCTTATGGTCCTTGGAGAACACGATGATGTCATCCAGGTACACAAGGCACGTCTTCCACTTAACCCCAGACAGGATCATATCAATGGCCCTCTGGAACGTAGCCGTGGCGTTGGTAAGACCAAATGGGAGCCGGATGTATCTGAAGGTTCCTTCGTGACAAGGAAACGTAGTCTTGTCTTGGTCCTCAGGAGCCACAGGGATTTGCCAGTAACCACAGTTGGCGTCCAGCATGGAAAACACGGTAGCCTCTCCCAGGAAATCGATACAATCGTCCATGCGCGGTAACGGGTACGTATCCTTAACCGTGACCTCGTTCAAGCGCCGGTAATCCACACAGAACCTAGGGGTACCATCGGCCTTCGGGACCAACACAACCGGAAAGGACCACTCAGCCTGTGACGGTTCAATAACCCCGAGCCGGGTCTGCTTTTCCACTTGTTCCTTGATGAGGTCCCGTTGATGGAGCCCGGTACGGTACGGTTGGGACCGAATGGGTTTGGCCCCTTCCTTGAGGGTAATCCGGTGAGGGGTCACATCGATGCGTCCCAGTTGCCCGTTCCATAGGTCCTTGTAACGGTCCAAAAGTTCGCGTACAGCCTGGTGTAGCTCAGGCGGGATCAAATCATACGCGACCTTGGGCATCTGGACCGGGGTTCCTTCAGGCTTCTTGTCCGTCGTGTCCGGCTCAGGGACCGTGGTTCCGGCGGGTCCCTTGGGAGTCACGTCCTCCGGTGCCGACGCTTGGCTCAACGGGTTCCCTTGCTCTGGCCCCAGGGTGACAAGAGGTGCGGCCCCCCCACTAGGAGCCGCCAAGTAATCCGCAGGGACCTCGAGCACGGGACCATCGTACGGTATGGCCACGCCAACGGCAAAGTTCTTGGGCAGGTTGACAGCCCGGTCCGAGATGTTCATAACATGGATCCGAAAGTCCCGTCGGGTCCGTATCGTAGCCAGTGCGTTGTGTAAACGGAGCCCCTTCTTAGCCATCTTATGGGGCCTCTCGTACAATAAACACTTCCCATTGGTACCGCACTTGACATAAACCGCTTGTAGGGACCGGGGAGCCAAAGTCACGCCCTTGGACAGGTACAGGGCCGAGGGATCTTGACGGATAGGGTTGCCCTTGACAGGAAAAGCGCTCTGGGCCTTGCCCTCCCAGGTCCTTTTGGCGTAGGACAGGAACCCAAGGTTCCAAAGGACCGACTCGGTCCCAGGGTAGATAGCCTTGACATGTTCCTTTTGGAAGTCCATCCCAAGGATCAATGGGACAGAAAGGGCCCTGACGACAAGGAACTCAAACTCCATCGGCTTCCCGTTGACAATGACCGATAGTTCCAGGACTCCCAGGGCCTTGAGCAGTTGCCCGGAAGCGTCACAAACATGGGTAGACTTAGGATCCCTAGAAGCCAATCGTTGCCATCCACAGGGTAAGATGTCCTCGCGTACCACACTGGGTCCCGCACCTGTGTCCAAAATGGCCGTCGTTTCCTTAGGGTCCTCTTGGTCCAAACGTACAAAAGCATTCAAAGCGAAGTTCCTCTTACGCAGTACAAGCAAGGTGCCCTTGAACCCATATGGCTTCTTCATTCCTAATCGACGTCGGAGCCCAGACTTGGACCGCCGTGCCAAAGAGGGTAAACAGGAACAAGGGGTGGGCAAAACAATAGGAGACTCAGAACGAACAGGTACAATGGGGCCCTTGAAGATCTTCGAGAACCCCAGCTTGGTTGCAAACGAGCAGGTACTGTCCCGACGATGGGGAGGGGACCTCTTGGACCCGCCCCCCGTTACTCTTTTCCCGAGGGTCCCGGCTCCTGGGAACCGACGGTAACATGGCACACTTGGTCCGCCTCATCATCTGACAAGTTGATCCCTTCACACAGAGCCTGGACCATGGCAACACGTATCTGGCGATGGAACTGACGGTCCGCGTTGGGCTTGACCTCGGTACTCTGGCTCCGGCCCCGAGTAGCCGCAAGGAAGGAGTCCCGGGCCTGGATAACTGCTTTCCGTTGGGCCTCGGATAACATGGAACATTGATGGGCCATGTGGCCCGGTTCCCAGCAAAGGTAACAACGGTACGGGCGCCGGCTATCCATGGTACGTACCCCCACGAACTGGGGCGCGGATCCCTTGAACCCAAACACTTGGCCCGACCCGTTCTTCTCAGTTTCCTTGTCAAAGGGCCCCTTAAGGATCGTCGAGGGGCCCATAGGATTGACTGCCATTAACGGTGACGGGTCCGGGGTGGGCTTAGCCCGAAAATCAGTAGGCCTGCGGGCGGAAACAGAGGGACCAGCCTTACTCGAAGAGGACCCTTGGGCCATCTTAATAACGTCCGTGGCTGCCTTGTACTTGCCCGCAGTAAAAGTAACCAACTGCTGGTACGTGCGATCGGGAACATTGTAGACAAACGCGTCAGTGCGCAGGTACTCAGGGAGCCCTTAGATCAGCTGCTGTTTCATGGTGCCCTCGGTATGGATGTTCCCACACAGTTCCGTTAGGCCCCGGAGACGGACCGCGAAGGCCTCGATGCCCTCGTCTGGTTCCTTAGCGGCCCGACTGAACCTGTCCTGAGCCAGGGCCAGTGCATGGGGCTCTGCGTACGTCTCTAGGAACCAGTTAACGGCCTCTGGGTAACTTGTGATCGAGGAGCCACCAGACGCGCTGGAGGAATCCGGAAGGGCCCGTGTGTACCGTAGTTCCGCGTCACCAGAAAGGAAATGTGGGATCGCATAAAGGGCCATGCCCTCGGAGACCGCGTTGTCGTTACAAGCCTTTACCAGTTTGCGGAACCACGTGAACAATTTCAGGGCCTCCTTACCAGAGAAATTAGGGTACCCAGCGAAAGAGTGCTTCATGTTACGCGCGACCCGTCCCATCTTACGAGCCTCACGTGTCCCATAGGTAGCCTTCTTGTTCCTCAGACGGTACGTACGGTAATCTAGGACCCGAGCAAAGCGATCATCTGAACACTCGATGACCTGGGGCTCGGTCCGTGGGTACTCAGGGGTCTCAAGGTCCTCCTCATCCAGGACAGAAGAAAACGTGGTACCCGAGGAAGAGGACGTACAGGAACCACTGGAATGGTGACGACGCCGACGACGGCGGGAACGGGAACGATTGGAACGACTGGTATCATGGGACCCACCCTGGCCAGCAGGACTCTGGCTCAGGGCCTGGGATACAGTAGCCAAAATCTCATCTCGAAACGTTTCCAGAGTAGTGACAATGTCTTGGGACCCAGCAACAGGAGCCAAAGGTGGAACTCGGGTCCCTGTCTCAGAACCCGTGTCCCGACGTAAATCATGACCCATAGTAGCCCGAATCCCACCCGGGAGCTCTGTCCCCCGACGCGGAATCCCTGTCTGCCCGCCTCCGCCACGGCCCAACGGACCCAAGGGACCGCCACGACCGCGACCAGCGGGAGTAACCATAGAAGTGTCCGACGGCGCACCACGGCCCCGACCTCCCGAGGGAGCAGGGTCCGTCATGTTGGCCGTACGGTACTCGACCTGGACCAAAAGATCTCGTCACCAGAAACAGGAACCAAGGAACCAA